>JBBCBC010000021.1:2862500-3241105 GCA_037126765.1 Stenogyne calaminthoides | reverse complement strand
AATAAAACTGCATAACACATAAAGAAAAAGAGAAGAAAATACCGTGAGTTTCTTGCAGAAAGCATGCTATTTGATGTTGAGATTATACATGATTGTGAAAAGATTAGGTAAAATCTAGTATATATAAATGTGTAAATTGAGTTTGGGCTTGGGCTTTGACCAAGATTAAAATTTAAATCTCAAAAACTTATGAATTATATATTATCAGTAAAATAAAAAAAAATATATATATATATATATATTTTCATTATAATCATGAACCATTCAGGTCAAGTCCGGGTCCGGATCTTGTTCGAAGTTTGAAATATAGTAAAAAAAGTCCCTAAAATTCAATTGCACCAATTTTAAATTTATGCAAATGATGCAAACAAGTATTTATAATATATATATGTTTTCATTATAATCAAATATTTTATTCACTAGTTAACAATAAAAAATACACAAACATAGTAAATCTAATGACAAAAACTTATATTAGACGGTCTCATGCATGAAACTGAGTATAGCTTAGCACAAACTACATTCATCCCTCTCAAAGTGTTAAAACGTCAATGTCCCACTTATGCCTCGTCTCACTGTGAGACCGTCTCATATAAGTGTGTCTCAAATCTAATTGGTGTCGTATTGAGGCAATGTAAATTTAATACGAGTTTATACATATATATACGTACATGACAGATTACAGAAGATTATCGGCTAATTTTTTTTATTTTTGTGAGCTGATTGATAAATTATCTTCAACTATAATGTCCAAAATATTTAAGCAGCTTCAGTTTATAGAGCAGTAACACTAACACATCGTCTTTTCAATTTTGCTGAAGAAATAATAAAAGGGGTAGAAAAAGGCCCATATTACAAATTACAAATAGAAAGCCTAATTATACAACTCAAAACAAGAAGCCCATTGTTGATACAAAGCCCAAATGATCACTGGACAGCCCAAAGCCCAAAGTTATTGTTGGATTGCCGATGTCTCACTAATAAAATAAAAAAATTCTCAATTTTTTTTTTATTTATCATTTTTCACACAATTTCTTTTCGACAAAGTCTTTTATTTCTTTTTGATGTCTCATTTCGCTCGGTGCACAGGAGTCTTGGTGCAACGTTAATTTTACATATAATGAAAAGACTATCTATTTAAATTTCAAAACAAACTCATATCACTATTATTTATCAGGATTTTGTAGATCGTCTTGAAATCGAAATTTTAATCCACATTTTTTAGATCATGTCTTTAAGCTCAAAAAGAAGTTGTATGATTTGAATTGAGCTCCTAGAGCGCACAGATTCCTCTGTTCCAAAGTTTGATATTCCACTCCTGTTCCATAACCTCTCAATTTGATATATGTCTCATATTTTAATTATTTAAAATCTAAAAAAAAAATCCATTTTTTTTTGTTACCCAACCCGGACTTAACCCGGCCCAAGTGGTTCATGGTTCACCCAGCCCGAATGGTTCATAATTTAAGGTTTATAGTTCATGATTTAGGGTATAGAGTTTAAAATTTTAAATAATTAAAACATGGGATATGCGTCAAATTTAGAGGATATGAAACATGGGTTGAACCCCATATTTTGGCAGAGGAATCCAACCGCTCCTAGAGCATGGTACGTGAATTACTCACGAATTTATTAAACGACAAATAAGTATATATGGATTAGCATTGGCGTTTCACAACATGTCAACACAAGAATGCATGTACTCTCATAGAATCTGATATGACTCATAATTTTCCACCCCAAAAAAGTAAGTTTTAACTTTTAATACATGAACATTGTCAGTCATTTGTCACATGATCTTGAGGCTGAAAAAAGCAAGTCCTTAATTATAATTAATTACTCTCCATATTATGAAATCCACCTTAATTATTTTGTCAATACAAATATCTCCCAATTCCTCCTGAAACCAACCATCCATCCACAATGTCGTCTTGTCAAAATTTCTTCTCACGAAATACCTTGTGCAAAATTACCACACTAGCCCTACCTCTCCTTCTCTACTTGTCCCTCCCAATTATTCCCTTGTCCTTTTCCAACACTCAACTCTTCCTCACCACAACCCCTTCACTACACACATTTCTTCACAACAACAACCTCCATCGTCCAACCAATCTGAGCCACGTGGCGTTCGGCATAATCGCCTCACTAAACACCTGGCCCCACCGAAAATGGTACCTCGAATCATGGTGGCGCCCGAACCGTACCCGCGGCCACGTGTACCTGGACCAAGCCCCGACCCCGAACCTCCTCCCGTGGCCCCGAACCGCCCCTCCCTACCACGTAACCCGACCCGACCCAATCCCCCGGATGGTGCTTGCGATCCGGCATCTGCTGAGTGTGCAAAACGACGGCGTTCGGTGGGTGGTGATGGGGGACGATGATACCGTATTCTTCGTGGATAATATAGTGGATGTTTTGGCGGGTTATGATCATACTGGGTTTTACTACATGGGGTACCGGTCGGAGAGCGTATTTTCGAACCGGGTGTTCTCGTTCAATGAGGCGTTTGGTGGGGGCGGGATTGTGATGAGTTATCCGTTGGCGAAAGCTGTGATTAAGGACGTGGAAGGGTGTGTGAGGAGGTATATACACTATGGTTTCGCGGATATAATTGTGATGAAGTGTGTTGCTGATACTGGTGTCAACCTCACTCCTCAAAAAGGCTTTCATCAGGTAATTATATATATATATATATTACTACTTCTACATCATTTCTTCTATACTAGTGTTATACTTTTATGTGTTCGATCTATTATTTTTGGATTTTTAATCACTGCTTCATTTTATATAAAAGGTGGAGCACAAAGTTTTATATAAGATATTAAATATTTTATAACATGTAAGTTTTGAAGTTGATTTCGATTATTTTGACTTTTTAATTTTGGTCCTGTAAATATTTAAAATTTTGAAATTTACATTTTAACATGAATTTGTTTCGATTATTTTGACTTTTTTATTTTGATTCTGCAAATTTTTAAAATTTTTAAAATTTGCATTTTAACATGTTGCAGCAGGTTACCAAACATGTAACTATCATTTGTGTTATTATTTTGTTTAGGCGACATTTAGTAAAATATAAAATAATTACACGTGTGACGGCAACATGTTTGGTGACCTACTATAGCAGGTGAAGAACCAATTTCAATAATTTTAAAAACTTACGTAATCAAAATTAAAATAATTGGAACCACTAATTAAACGGAGTAAATTAAGTTATTAGACTACAAAAAAAAGTTTATCCCTTTGTCAAACTAATTCCATTGTACAATTGATTTGTATTTTGTATTTATTTTAAATAATACTACTTATTAATTAATTTTTTTTATTAAAAAAGTATTAAGTGTGAATTGATTGTACGATAAAGTTATTTTATATAAGACTGAGTCAAGGTGGAATAGGTGGTTTTGATAGAAATATATAGCCCTATATGGGTAATATATAGGATTAGCTGTGAATAGACGTTAGTAGTCTGCTGATACAGTTAATTACTAATATTAATTAATTATTAATACATGAAGATCAGTTACGCACCTTTTAATTATTGATCAAGATTGAGGTACTAAATGATTATTGGAAACTGCGAGAGTTATACTATGTTTGCAACTTGAAAAATTGATTGTGTTTTCGTTTTGACTTTTTCACTTTTGCTATATTGGGGTGTCAGGGGTGAAATTTTTCTTAACATTGTAGAAAAAATAGGAGCTTTATTGGGGATTTAAATCGAAATGGTCCCGTAACTTTGCATCTTTATTGAAAATGTTCCGTATATATCACATGTTTCAATTTAGTCTCGTATGTTTTTAATTTGTGCCGATTTCGTCCCAAATAGCCGAAAATCGATCAAACTACCCAAAAACGACGTCGTTTTAGGGGCGTATGATACACGCACCCCTAATTTTGGCTGGAAATTTATCATAAAACGACGTCGTTTTTGGGTAGTTTGACCGGTCTCCGGCGATTTGGGACTAAATCGGCACAAATTAAAAACATACGAGACTAAATTGAAACATATGATATATAAGAGACTTTTTCAATAAAGGTGCAAAGTTACGGGACCATTTCGATTTAAATCCCAGCTTTATTGAATATGAAAAAGTGTGTGCAGAGAGTGTAAGGAGTCCAATTTTGAGTTTCATGGGCATTTCGTGTGGTTTTCCTAGTGAAAATTGAAATGGAAGAATAAATGTTTCAAGAACAATGGACCCAAAATTCATTTCATTGCATTTTATTAAAATAGAATGGACAATAAGTTGGATCCGTCTCTAATGATTAATAAAATAAAATTGAAAATTCTCGAGAGCCAAAACATTTAAATCCATCAATTTTTATACTATTAGTAAGTCGTAGTTTTTATTTAAAGTTGAACAAGTGTACTGTCTTAATTCATTCGATTGCAATTGTAATTTTTGCAGTTTGATTTACACGACGACATCTCCGGTTACCTATCAGCCCATCCAAAAGTTCCCGTCATGTCCCTCCATCACTTAGACTTACTGTTCCCCATTTTCCCCCGCATGGACCGTTTTGAATCCACGCGCCACCTCATGAAGGCGGCGGACGTCGACCAGTCCCGCCTGTTGCAACAGACCATCTGCTACCACCGGAAAAGCAACTGGTCATTTTCAATATCTTGGGGCTATTCTGCACAAATATACGAAACAATAATGCCACGAAGCTACCTACAATTGCCCGTCCGGACGTTTAAGCATTGGGGGCAGGGATCCAAGCCTCCGTTTTTCATGTTCGATACGCGCCCAGACTCGAATGATTCTTGTATAACTCCTCATTTCTTTTTCTTTGAATCTGTGTATAAATCTGTTTCGGATGATGAAATTATTACCACATATTTACGCGCTCGCCCGCGTGGTTTGCCACCTTGCATTGTGTCTGGCAACCATTCTGCTGATACTATTGCACACATTCAAGTCACTTCACCTTCAGTAAAACGTATACAGGTATTTTAAATATTTTTTTTTTGTCTTGAAGTGTTTCTCTCTTTAAATTTATAATCCTTATCCTATAAAGATAGATTTAAAAGGTTTCCACACAGATTAAAAAATAAAAGTTATTACAACAAGAGGAAAAAATAAAAGATTTCACATCGCGCGCATGATTGATATTTAATTACATTATAAATATATGATTAATTTCTTAAACTATAATTATGAGTTTGTTTGCCAATTCACTGGTAAATTTACTAATTTATATATAATTATGACTGAATGATCGTTTTTAATAATTTTAGTTTCTCTCTTCTACTTGCAGACTAATGAAAGATGTGAATGTTGTGACATTGCTCGGGTGGATGATCTGAAGGCGTATGTCAAATTTAGAGAATGCAAGATTGATGAGATCATAGCTTAATGATTTAGTTATATGATGCATGATGGATTTGAACGCACATTTACATTATAAATGTAACATTCTTTTATTGGAGAAATTAAAATTAATTTATAAGAATTTGTTGATCCCCTTATAAATTTGTAGAATACACATTTCCATGAACTTTTATGTTCAAAGTAACATTTTAAATATAAAGTAATACTTTTAACATATGAAATATACTCCCTCCATCCCAATCATAATGACATTTTTACTGTTCATAAGGATTTAGTGGAATAGTGATAAAGTGATAAAGTGGTGGAGTAGTAAGAGTTGTTTATTAATATTTTATATGATAAAATGATGAGTAATTGGGGGTAGAAAGTGTTGTTTATTAATATTTTATGTGATAAAGTGATAAAGTAATAAAGTGTGTAAGTAACTTTACCATTATGATTGAGACAAAAATATGGGGTACTTTACCATTATGATTAGGACGGAGGGAGTAGTATTTTAAAAATATTTTATTTCAAGGTATTCATCTCATAAATTATATATACCAAAACTTTCGTATGTTAAAAGTTAATATTAATTAGCTAGCTCACCGTTAAATTTATGTGAACTTGATTCACATAGATTTGTAACATTTTTATATGAAATTTTCACCTCTTGACAAATTTTTTAGACAAAATCTCGCATGAGATGGTTTCATATATGAGACAAGGTACAAACTAGCGCAAATCAACATCAATGTTCAAATTATGTTCCGTCTCACAGTGAGATCATCTCACGCAAGTGTATCTCAGATTTTTAATATTTGTTTGGTGGTTAAGCCTAATAGTAATACTCGACTTAATTAAAACATTAAGGGCAAAGTATAGTGTGAACAAGTTTTACAGTGAAACTGGTTAAGGAATGTGACTTATATTACTAAAGTGTGTGACTTTTTACTGTAAAGTGTGTGACTTTTTACTATAAAGAGTATTACTCATAAAAGTGAAGGGTGTGATTCATATTATAGCAAAGAGTGTCGTAGTGATAACTGAAGTGTGTGACTTATATTACTAAAGTGTGTGATTTATATTACTAAAGTGTATGTCTGTAAAAAAAAAACAAATTTCACAGTGAACAAGTTTCACAGCATACCAACTCAACATTAAATAATCCGTGGTTTGAAAATCCACATATATAATAATAAATTAACAACACCTTTTTGTTCCTTGATTTTAAAGGAACACTTAGAGGAAATTGAACCTATCTCCAACCCCTTTTCTTCTCCTTCTCTCAACCTTAAATTAGAATATAAACTAGCTCCAAAGTCTCTCATATGGAAGCAAGAACGTACCATCTAATTTAACCCCTCCTAATTTTGAATATAATTATATAAATTTGTACATATAGGTCGATGTACATAGGCTATAACTTTCGGCCCTTGTAATATTTCTCAATCTACTAAAAACCTTGCCTTAATTTCTCCCTATTTCATTGCTCCATGCTTCCCCTTCATATCCTTCTCCTTCATCACTATCCTTCATCACTATTCTTCATTATTTCATAATCAATATGAAAATCCTTCGCCTATTGCACCCATTCTTTTGGTTTTTTTTCCTATTACTACTCTTTCATCAATTATACAAATTCAGATTCCTTGATCATAACACCTCAACCATCAATATTAGCCCATCATCTTTATTAGGGCACCAAACTTTGATCAAGCATAGAAAAGCGTTGACCGCCAACTTTGACTTCACGCCGTTCCTCCACCACCAACGTAAACTTCCACCGGAGCCACCACGTGGAAGCGAGATTGACCCTCGTTACGGTGTTGAGAAGCGCCTCGTGCCTACCGGCCCGAACCCTTTGCACCATTAGCTAAGATTTGAAGAAAATGGGTAGTGCATGAAATATTGAAATGTGGTTTCATTGTTTAAATTGATTTAGGTATCAAATGTATTGTATTTTTCAGGAAATGTAGAGTTTGTAACAGATACATCTCATGAAATGATTCTTTTTTCTTTTCTATTTACTTTGATTAATGATGTTGGATCAATATTATTCATTAATTCCGCTAATTTTTTAGCTATAATTATTAATTTAGAGGCAATTATTATAGAAATTAAATTGCATGAGTAGCTGGGACGGCACGGCAGGGAGGAAAATGGGGCACTTAAGTTACACCATAATGATGATATTAATTGATGGGGTTGGTCAAATCTTGAAAATTTGATTACTTTGAACAAAAAATATATATAGCGTGAATTGCAAGTATTAATACAGCAGAATCCATGTTTCCTGCTGGGCTGGCCCATATGGAAATCCTCCTTAACTCTTGCCACAATCTTACAAGTACAACCATTTATTTTTGACTAATTTAAACGAGTCTTGTACTAATAGTTTTGTTGACTGATATCGGGGACTTCTCATTTTCTTTCTATTGCCCACATTTTGTCACCTTTAATTTTGGTCGAGTTTGTTTTGGAATTTACACGGATAAATTTAGGACTTTGAGCTCCTCATTTCAAATGAGTTTGGGATTTAGATTTTGAATTTTAAACTCCACATTCAATCAACAGGGGAGGGGATTCGGTGCTATACAAGAGGGTACTGTGCACCCTTCCCACCATTGGATAACACACACCTGCATAGGTGTGTGCGCGTGTGTGATTCATTTGTGTGTGTACAAGAGGGTGTTATACAACACCAGATCTGAATTCAATCAACACCTACAAATATCTATAAAATCTATTATTATTATTCTCAATACATCATATTTTATACACTTTATTACTCTTCTAAATATAATATAACTAGTTTAGAACCCGCGTATTACGTGGAATTTTAAATATAATATATATATATATATATTTAATATTGAAATATATATTTGAAATTATATTTAATATTGAAATTATATATTTGAATATAATAAATTTTAATTTTTATAAATAATTAAATCTAGCCTATACTTTTGATTTTTCATCAAATTTAGCACATATTTTTTTCTCTCTTCAAATTTAACACATAATTTCACTTAATATTTAAAAATATCCCGAGTCATCATTTTCGACAAAATTCGTCTGATGTGATCACTGGAGTTCGTCTGTCTTGTTGACGTGTAAATATTAAAATAAAAAAATAAAAATTATTATGGCATAAAATGAAGAAATAATGAATCGAAATGTTTTTATATCCCGCGTTTTTAAATTTTAGGTGGTGATATTTTTATTTTTATATATTTAATATTTACACAACGAACACATCAGACGAATTTTGCCAAAAATGATGACTGAGGATGTTTTTAAATATTAAATAAAAGTATATGCTAAAATTGATGAAAAATAAAAAATACAGTATGTGCTAGATTTGATTATTAAACCTTTAATTTTTTTAGTCAATCCTCATTATATTATTTACACATCATTTCATGTATCTTATGTAACCAATATCATCATGCCACATAATACAATATATAATGACATTTAGTCAATGACTTTCTAATAATGCGACACATCATCCAAATGAAGGAGGAGACGACACATCAGTAGAAAAAACTCTCATTTAGTAATATAGGGGATAATACAATATCAATCACTATTAAACATTAATTTAACATAAAGTTAAATCTCATCATACTCAAATCTCAAAATAAACACATATATTTACTATTCATCAAGAATATTAAATCCTTGGATTTTAAAATTTTGACTTGCTCCGCACACTTAAATCTCAAAACAAACGCAACCTTAGTGTTTCGCCGCATCAATTGTATTGTGCAATCAGTGTTATTCTTACCCAATTTTGATTTATAAACTCTCCATCAAACATACTTTTTGCTTTTTTACAAAAAAAAAAACATCTCTTACAAACAACACTTATTTATATCACATATATGTCATTCAACTACACATACTAAATTCACTTTACATTATTTAATATTAATAAACAACACTTTATTTAAAGTTGAATTGACATTATACCCCTCCACCAAACTCATTTTACATCATTTAATACTATTATTTCTCATTTTTTTAAACTTCAAATCTATATGGATAATCAAAATATGCAAGGACGGAGTACTACATTTCAAAGAAGTTGAAGTCATAAAATTTATAATTTGGGGGAAGGGGCCGGGTCGGGTGGGGTGGGGTGGGGTGGGTGGGGGTGGGGGTGGGGAGCTTAAAGTCATAGTTATAATTTAAGCAAAACAACGTGAATATCTAAACTGCCTACGGGTACGGGTACGGGTACTTTTGGACACTTCACAGTGACTCCTACTCATAAACCTCACTTGAGTTTCACAAAAATTTGCGTGAATTTAAGTTTAAGCAAATTTTTATTATTTAAATATAATTATTAGGTATTACTATTATTATAGTATTGATATACATATGTATTATCACTGTTAAAAATATGAATTTAATTTTTTAAAAGTAATAATGCATATACAATATAAATTCCATACAGTCATTATCTAAATCGGAAACATTGTTACGGAAAGATTATTCTTAAATTGAATTTACATAGAATTTTTTTTTCTTAAAATAAAATAATATTCAATATAATGCATGTTATATTACATTTGTGTAAATCTATTAACAAATCCACGTGACTAATATTAATATAAATTTGATTAAAGCCATAAAATTAAGATGTTATCACAATCAACTATAAATAAATATTCTACATCATTTTAATCTTATTGTAATAAAACTTTTTTTATAATAATATCATTTATTTCAATATCAATGCATAAAATCCTTAAGATATGACCTTAAAAATATGATTTATTTTAGTAAAAAAATTACTTCTAAATATAACTAATCCCGAATTAGCACAATAACATGTAAAAAATGTTATGTGAACTCGAATGCACAATAGATCTACCCCTTATTTTATCAACTTATTACTGAGCAAGTCTTACGTAACGACATAAGAAATGAAATCACAGTCGACCCATGCTTTTGGGTTGGGACCAATGGATAAAATTTGAATATTTTATACTTGTAAAAGAATACATCAATATTCATTGGTAAAATATATATATATATATATATATATATATATATATGATTTTTCATTTTTTAATGTACACTAGATGAGATTTAATAAATTTCAAATAATAAAACACAAATTGAAATCTACAATGGCAGATTTCGACAAGGCAAAGAAAAAAGAGTTCAAGAAACTTTGGGAGTATCATGCACCAAGGAGAGTTCAAACCATCGTATGGAAGGTGTTGCAAAAAAAGGTTACCAACAAAGAAGAGCCTGCAAATTAGAGGTGTTATCCAACCCAATGGAGATATCAATTGTGTGATGTGTGGGAACGAGGAAGAGAACAATTTGGACATGCATTGTTTGGATGATTTGGTCAAAGAGAAATGATTTGATTTTCAATGAGGAGATTAATTCTGAATGTCACGAAGATAATTGAAGAAATTAAAGCAAATGTATAGTCATGATTAGTAGCAAAAAATGTCTTAAAAATGAGAGTTTGTTTGTAAATTGACTATTAAATCCTAGATAGAGTAAGGTGAAATAGCGAAAGTCTCATTTTATGTTTAATGCTTTGTTTTCTTACTTTGTAAGGGTTGGGTATCCCTTGTACTCCAAAAAGTCTTTATAAAAATTTTATTGCCCGATCAAAAAATAAAAAAAACACAAATTGAAATCTTAACAATAGCATTGAACGAAACAATACTATAATTAATAATATACACATTATATAGCTTTGTTAAAGTTATGGCTTGAAGTGGAGCCTCCATCAGTAGACTGTGTATTCTGATTATCCAGATCTCAAGTGGAGCCTCCATCAGTGGACTGTGGATTCTGATTATCCAGATTAATCGGTCTTTCTATTGAGTTATAAAAAAATATACACATTATAATAAGTGGTAAAGCTTGTAGTGATGTGGGGAGAAGTCTCTCGACAACGCAGGTTCGAACCCCGTGTGGGACAAATTCTCAATTGAAATATTATGGGGATTTGTCCTGGGATTGAATCATGTTGACTCTCTCCCACAAGTGTCTGTCACTTAGACACATCCTTTGATTTACAACCCGCCCGACTGAGGGGCCAACGGCACGAATGGGGGTGTTTCTCGTCTCTTTCTAAAAAAATAATAATAACAATAATAAAGAAATCACACGTCTAATCCAGAATATGACTACGGAGAACTTTGGTGGGATGTTTATGTTTCAATCCCTCGAAATTCTAAATTTTATAATCATCTTAAACGGGATTTAAATCGATTTGGTCCCGTAAATTTGCACATTTATTGAAAATGTCCTGTAAGTTTCGCATGTTTTAATTTAGTCTCGTATGTTTCCAATTTGTGCCAATTTCGTCCCAAATCGCCGGAGACCGGTCAAACCACACAAAAACGATGTCGTTTTAGGGGCGTGTGTTACACGCGCCCCTAATTTCGATCGGGAAATACTGACTTGCAAATATTTGGACACGTGGCGCCACATGTGTATTATTCCTATTAAAAAAAATAAAAACGAAAATTAAAATTACACTTCATTAAATATGAATTAAAATAAATCAGAATTAAAATAAATATATATCAAATTAAATTAAATATATATTCCAATTTCAGAATATTATTAAATAAAAAAATAAATCAAAATTAAATGAAAAAATGAAGTTTCCTAGAAACTTCCCCACACCCAAAATTAAAATTAAACTAACACCATAAAATTTAAATTTAAATTTAAATCATACAAACACCTCAAATCAGATACAAAAATCGAATTCATACTAACACCCCCAATAGCCTCACACATCGGGCCTTCACTTCCTCCTTAGGCACAAAGTGATGGTGAGCACTCCATTCTCCATATTGGCCTTGATCCGATCCACCTTGGCGTTCTCAATCGGAAGCGGCGGAGGAACTTGTCGAACTCCGACGGCAGTGTCGTGTCGTTCTTCTCCTCCTTGTCGATCTGTGCTCGCCGCTAATCCGGAGGGCGTTCCTTCCTCGATCTCCACTTTGACCTCCTCCTTCTTAAGTCCGGGGACGTCGGCCTTGAACACGTGGCTCTCCAGCGTCTCCTTCCAGTCGATTCTGCTCCTCCTTGTCAGATCTGCGCTCGCCGCTAATCTGGAGGACGTTCCCTTCCTCGATCTCCACTTTGACCTCCTCCTTCTTAAGTTCGGGGACGTCGGCCTTGAACACGTGGCTCTCCAGCGTCTCCTTCCAGTCGATTCGCGTCTCGGCGAACTGCGACGTCGTTTAAATTCTTCTTTGCCGGTGGCGATTTTTGCCATTGCGGAAGGGTCCCACGCGTCGAGGGGTGAATGGGTCGAATGACCTTTGCCGTCGCCCAAAAAATGCTTGGAATTAGCGACATTGATTGATTTGATTTTGATGAAACTTTTGATTGCGAGGAGTTTTTTTTTTTTTAGATTTTGGTGTAATTTATTGCATTCAATTGACGAACCCTAATCCTCCACACTTTCCGTCAATTTGGGGGTGTTGTATGATTTCAATTTTTGCATCTGAATTGGGGTGTTTGTATAATTTAAATTTAAATTTTATGGTGTTAGTTTAATTTTGATTTATTTTTTTATTTAATAATATTCTGAAATTTGAATATATATTTAATTTAATTTTTGATTTATTTTTTTGTTATTTAATGAAGTGTAATTTTTATTTTCGTTTTTTATTTTTTTTTAATCGGTATAATACACATGTGGCGCGCCACGTGTCCAAATCGATGCAAGTCAGCATTTCCCGATCAAAATTAGGGGCGTGTGTATCACACACCCCTAAAACGACGTCGTTTTTGTGTGATTTGACCGGTCTCCGGCGATTTGGGACGAAATTGGCACAAATTGGAAACATACGGGACTAAATTAAAACATGTGAAACTTACCGGACCTTTTCAATAAAGATGCAAATTTACGGGACCAAATCGATTTAAATTCCCATCTGAAACTGATGAGGACCGAACTACTCCTCATCACAAACTAAAAATGAAAAAAAAATATAGAATAATTAATAAAAGAAATTAGAATTTTGAGATAAGAAAGGAGAAAAAATAATTTAAAAGAACAAAATGACAAGCCCGACAGCCGTATCTTTGCTGCTACTTGTGGGTTGTGACCGAAGACAGTAGCTGAAGTAGAAATTAGAATTAATCCATAATCTCAATTCCTAATTATCCATCAGGCAATTCCTATTTTATTTTTATTATTATATTGAGGAATTGAAAAGGAAGGGCTTTGAAATACAAAATATAATGGGCTGAAACTTAAAACTTAATGCCGACAAAATATAAAGGGAGTACAATAGTAACTCGATAAATTAATACTCGATTATTTAATAAACTCTTTAAGATAATATTTTTGGTCGGTCTTGACTCGAGGAT
The DNA here is from genome assembly GCA_037126765.1 of Stenogyne calaminthoides. Taxonomy (NCBI): domain Eukaryota; kingdom Viridiplantae; phylum Streptophyta; class Magnoliopsida; order Lamiales; family Lamiaceae; genus Stenogyne; species Stenogyne calaminthoides. The sequence continues at coordinate 3,227,408 of JBBCBC010000021.1, read as the reverse complement.
AGAGTGTTAAATTAATAATTCGTTAAAATTATAAGATAATACATTTTTTATAATTTCTATAGACCCCATATAAAATATAAATTAATAATTTCTTATATACTAGTACATATTACATGAATGATTAATGAAGATTTCTTGAAAAATGACTCAATTGTTTTTTGTTTTTTTGTTGAAATCAATTTCAACCTTGAATCTCATCTCTAATTTTCCTTATCATTGTAAGAACTTCTGGTGTGTTTTCTCATAACTCAACAAGAAATTATTCAATGCGATTGTCATTTTAATAGTCTCATTTCGCGAAGGGGGCTCCATGGTAGAACTTCCATCATCATCTTTATCAGTTCCAATAATGCTCTCAATAATTTCTTCATCAATCAACAACTGTGCAACTACATTTTTTTCTGGGTGGTTCAGGACATCTTTGACATCCATTGCATTGCGATAACCCAACTTTTTTTATCAGATTTCGGAGTTCTTGAGTGCTTTCACTGTTGGGGTTATACTGGAAAGTATGTTTTTACTTTGTATAACCAAACTGAATTTCTGTCTTATTTATCACTGATGCTTTAAATATCATTGAATGTTACATATATTTACTGCATAACTGTTCAATAAATAGTACTTGTTACATTGTAGTTAATTTAGTGATACCAGATCACAGAAGATTAAATTAACAGTCCCTTGTAACTAAAAGTACGCTATTCACGACCTAGATGGAAATGAACAATCCATCGTGAAAGGTTGAAGTGTAAGGCTCAGATTGGCTTGTCTTGACCAAGAGATTACACTAGTGCATGACTGTTGCACTGAATAGGACCTACAGGAGGATAAATTCTTCAGCACTAAATTAGGAAGAATTAGACATCAATGGTTCGTTATTTCTTAATCTTCGTCCCTTAAATAGGATCGTGTGTGGTTAGTAATTATTGCTTTGACTTATGACAGGTAGAGAATCAATGAGATTCAATATTTTATATCTTAGGCAATATTATTGGTCACATGCGATTGCTAAAATTTAATACGAAGAATCGTGTGCAAGTACGCTTGTTCGATTTGCCCCCTTGGGAGGTTCATAAGATTTATCATACCAAATCTTGCAAGTGGAATTAGTTTCCGGTATGGATAATAATGTTGAACCGTTCCTTGACCAAGGACAAAAGATATTAATTAAAAGAAAGTTGTTTCAGTGGCTTGAATTAATTAATGGGCTGGATAATCTTAAACACGAGAAATAATAACCGGGAGCCATATTAACAGTAATATGGGTTAAGATGGATAGTGCAATATTAATTATGTAGTGGGATTAATTAATATTTATGGGCTTGAATAATATTGTGGCTCAATATTAGATATTCAAAGTCTATTAGAAGGTTCAATCTTAATTCTCCCAAAGGCCCCTCAAGTAGCCCAAGCATAATGTCCAATAATTGAAAAAGGTGTTTAAAATAAAATAAATTATGGTTGCTTATTTTTTCCAATTTTTCAAAAAATACAAATATAAGAGGGAGAAATATTTTCTTTGAATTTTGTTATGGAATGAGGATAAGTATTCTTGGAATACTAGATTATCTCATTAAATTCAAGAAATCTCCCACTTGGCTATTTGTTGGGAAATTTCGAAAATTATGAGAAATAAAGGGAAATAAAGATTTTCTTGATTTTCTTGAAAAGATATTATGGAAGATATGTATTCTTGGAATACAAGTATATCTCATAAATTCAAGAAGATCAAAATCTTGGAATCTTTATCCTAAAATTTCGAAAATAACATAACAATAAGAGAGTGGGATTTTTATGAAAAATTTTGATTAAGGAGAAAAGAATATATGGGATATATATTCAAGATTTCTTGGAGATCAAGAAAGATATTTTCTCTCCCTTTTTTTCTAGCAAAAAATCGGCCACCACCCTCATATAAATAGGGGATGATTTTTTCATCCCCAAGTACAATTCCATGTGTTGGAAAAATTAGAAATCCACAAAGGTGGTGCAACATAATTTTATTTTTCCTTTTGTTAAATTGTTCGCGAGTTCCTATCACCGGATTGTTGAACAAGGATAAGGGAATACTTGAGAAGGTCTTTTGGTGTGTTCGTGTGAACGGGAGCCATCTTCTCAACGGTTGTCACTCCGAGAGGTTAGTTCACGTAAACCCGTAGCAATTCCGCATGCCTAGGATTTATGTGAACTGTTTATATGCATGATTTGTTGTTGAATTATTATTTGAACTAATATAGGATTAATTCATGCTAGTAATAATTGTTAGAATTAAATTTGTATTTAAATATTCATCTCGAATAGATCCGGACAATTAATTCCCCAACAACTGGTATCAGAGCCTCAGTTTCGGGCTCAGAGTTTTAAATTGTAATTTAATTCATTTTTCATTAAATTTAAAATTGGATAGTAGAATTGCTAGATCTTTTTTGCAGGTATCCAATTGTCATGGTATTTAATGAATGATTAAATTTATGCATGCATATAAATTTTGGTTTTTAATTCGATTTGTTCGAATTCATTTTGCCTCGTGAGAAAATCTACGAGTAGATTAGGATTTATTTGATTTGTTCAATATAATAGACTAGTCTAGATCTAGGTTTATTTATTTTTCGTAAATAAATTATAACCGGATCGTGAGCCAAGACGGAGACGATGAATTAAAGGCGGATGGATCCGGAACCGGGCACAGGCGGCGTGCGTCGCGTGAAAAGTGCCAAGGGAGGCAAAGCGACGCGGGAGCCGATTTGGAGCACACGGGAGTGGGGCAAGGTCATTGGCAGCCGGGCGGATTGGGGGCCGATCAAGACACGGAAATGCCCAAAGACTACGCGCGACGCAAGGAAGCACGGCGAAAGACGGCAGTGCTCGCAAGGCTGACGCCGCGAGGCACGGGCGAGGCCGCGAGGCCGATCCGGAAGGGAGACGCTAAGACGACGGGCGCCTTGTACGATCCATATGCCGATCTGCCGATCTCTTAGAAGCTACGAAAGCCTAAGGACGGGCGAGGTCAGTTAGCGCTGATACTTACGCACGCGTAACACAAATCATCACGACGGGGAAGTGTAAAGACACTTCGACGACAAATGGTACCGGGTCGATGACTCGCTTGAAATTAGTAAATTATTTTTCCGAGACAGTCGAGTGGGAGCTTTTCGAGACGAACGATGAAGGCTATGAAGACGATTTCTCAAGATCAAGACATGACAAAATTAACAGTGACAGTGTGTTTAATTTTTATTTTGATGTTTTGCATTATTTTGTGCTTATTTAAATTGTGTTTAAATATGCGATGCATGAGAAAATGTTTTGAAAAATCACCTTCGAAAATTACTAAGTATGTTTAAATAATTAATTGACAATTTTATTCCGAATAATAAAATTGAATTAATTTTGACCTCCATGATTTATTATTTGTGGATTCTTTTGAAGAAATTCCCCCCAAGGGACTGCCAAAAGATAGATTTCACATGAATAAATTCCGAAAGGATGATTGTGGGTTATTATTAGTGGCGACGATGACCCTCCCCACGAGGCTCGTTCAAAACAAAATAATAATTTTGTATTTAATCATGGTTATTACTTAGGTATAAAATTGATATGCATATACTTCCTCGAAGTCCCTGTCAATTTTAAATTGGTCAAGTGGGAGCCAACTATTAATCTGGATATTAAAGGTTTGTAACTGTTTTCTTGTTTGTAACCTGCTTGAATGTGTTTAAATAATGACCTACCCCACGTGGCTTATTTAAACTGTTTTGAGATGTTGGCTGATGCATGTTCATATTTTTTTGAGATTTTAATATGATACATGTGATCAAACCTTGTGAGATGTTTGTGCTTATACAAATTATTATTTATTTCAGTTCAGCATGTCGCAACCTTTTAATCCATTGCTTTATACTCTCAAAGAACACCAACTTTCTGGTGATAACTATGTTATTTGGAAACGAAATATGAAATTTGTCCTCACTGCACAACTACAACATTATTGGGTTCTTGATGTACCCACGCCCCGTATGCCTACTGAAGGATCAACAGATGTGGAAAGACACTTATATAATATTTGGGAGCAGGCTAACGAACCTATGAAGCGTATAATCTTGACTTCACTGTCTGATGATTTGAGACGCATTCATGAAGGTGTTGAGTCTGCTGCAGAAATTATACAAAGTCTTGAAGAAATGTTTTTAACAAAAGACCGCATGATCAATCAGTTTAAAAACGACGACGTGACTAGGCTAAAAATAACGGAGGGAACACCCGTAAGGGAGCATGTTCTCAGAGTAAAACGTCATTTTGACAAACTTGCTTATCTCAGTACTAAGTATTGTGATGAGGCTCAAATCGAATTTCTGTTCCTAACTCTTCCAAGGTGCTTCGATGAGTTTTACTGTAGTTTTGTGATGAGTGATCACATGTTTACTATGGATACTCTACAAGAAGCCTTGGAGAAAATAGAGAAGCACTTGGGAAAGAAAGACGAAGCATTGGTGACCAAAAGTATTTTCTCAAAATCTAGGTCAATGGTAGGCAAGATTCAAGAAAAGGAAAGTGGTCGGATCCAAAGCAAACTCATTACCAAGAAAAGTGAGAAAAAGACAACTAGCTGGATGGGTGTCAAGAAGGTACCAAGAGGAAAATGTTTTAACCTGCGGTGAAAAAAGGACATTGGAGGTCACTGTTCCAAACCCAAAAGGAATGGAAAGAAAGGTAATTCTCACGCACTAGTTGTTGAAACTTGTTTAGCGGCGTATGCCTCCCATTTATGGGTGGTGGATAAAGGATCAATCGATCATGTTTGTTTTCATTTTTTACGGGGTTCAAGCGGACGGCAACTTAGTGAGAATGAGATCCTCATCACACCGGGCGGCGATCTTCTGAGAGTGCGGTGAGCGATGGGAGAAGTGCACTGTCTTTTGAAGACGAGTTTTAATTTTAAGAGATGTTCTTTCGTTCCTAGTTTTAGAAAGAATTTAATTTCGGTTTCTAAACTTTACCTTGATGGATATTCGGTTACTTTTGACAAAGTTGTTACCATTTCTCTTTATGATAAATTTATCTGTCATGAAACGTTGTCGAATAATCTCTATACAATTAATTGTGCACACCACTCACGAAATGCATCCTATAACACATTAATTGTTTCCGATAAAAGAAAACGTTCATCAGAAGTGAACGAGACACTTCTATGGCATCTCAGATTGGGACATATTAATCAAAAAAGGTTTCAAAGGTTGGTAGAAGATGGTTCATTGGAGTCTCTCCGGGTTGAACCAATCCCAACTTGTGAATCATGTTTGGAGGGTAAAATGACCAAGAGGGCATTCGGAGCCAAGGGGAATAGAGCCAAAGAAGTGTTAGAAATCGTTCACACAGACGTATGTGGTCCAATGTCAATCAAAGCAAGAGGAGGTTATGAGTATTTCGTCACCTTTATTGATGATTACTCAAGGTACGGCTATATTTTCCTTATGAAGCATAAATCTGAGACCTTTGACAAATTCAAAGAATTTAAGGCTCAAGCAGAGAATCATAGGGAAAAACATATCAAGTCTCTATGATCTGATCGTGGAGGCGAGTACCTCAGCGATGAGTTTTTGAACTACTTGTCAGATGAAGAGATTGTATCCCAGCTAACTGCACCCGGAACCCCTCAACAAAACGGGGTTGCAGAGCGAAGAAATAGAACTCTTTTAGAAATGGTTAGATCAATGATGAGTTATGCGGATCTACCCAAGTCGTTCTGGGGTCATGCCTTGGAAACAGCGGCTTATATTCTGAACTTGGTGCCATCCAAATCGGTTCTCAAAACTCCCAAAGAATTGTGGACCGGGCGAAAGTCCAGTTTGAGACACATAAGAATTTGAGGGGTGTCCGGCCTACGTGTTGGACAAGGAAGCCGGAAAATTGGATCCTCGATCAGAATTAAGGTTGTTTATAGGATATCCCGAGGGAACAAAAGGGTGTATGTTCTATGGTCCCGAAGATCAAAAGGTGGTAATAAGCACCCACTTTAGATTTTTGAAAGAAGACTATATGAACGAAAGAAAGCCTAGAAGTGAGATTACCTTAAATGAGCTAAGGGTGCTAACCTCAGTGCCAATTGTACAAGATGACATACCAAACAACACACTTACACAATCGGAACCTCGTCGTAGTGGGAGGGTTGTAAGACAACCCGAGAGATTCATGGGGATAGGAGAGTCCTCGGACTTAGTCCCCGGTCAAGATGAATCAGACCCATGGACTTACAACGAGGCAATCCAAGACAAGGATGCGGTTTCTTGGCAAACGTCAATGGAAGCCGAAATGGGTTCTATGGATCATAACAGAGTGTGGGAGCTAGTCGAACCACTTAATGGGGTCAAATTCATTGGTTGCAAGTGGGTATACAAGAGGAAAAGAGGACCGGACGGGAAGGTGAAAACCTTCAAGGCAAGGCTTGTGGCTAAAGGTTATACTCAGAAAGAAGGGATCGACTATGAGGAAACCTTTTCACCTGTAGCAATGCTCAAGTCCATCTGAATCCTCTTGTCAATTGTTGCGCATCTCGACTTTGAAATCTGACAAATGGATGTCAAGACGGCTTTCCTTAACGGAAGTCTTGAAGAGGAAATCTATATGCAACAACCCCAAGCCTTCATTGAAAAAGGCCAAGAACACCTAGTTTGTAAGCTCAAGAAGTCCATTTATGGACTCAAACAAGCATCCAGAGCTTGGAACCAATGTTTTGATCAAGTAATAAAGTCTTATGGGTTTGATCAAAACGAGTACGAAAGTTGTGTGTACAAGAAGCGTGTCGGAACTGCATTGGTATTCTTGGTACTATACGTAGACGACATTCTGCTCATCGGGGACGATGTAAAGGTGTTGTCAGACGTAAGGGCATGGATTTCAAAACCGTTTGATATGAAGGACTTAGGGGAAGACGGGCACATCCTTGGGATCAAGATCACTCGAGATCGCAAGAAAATGATGATAGGCTTATCGCAAGCTTCATATATAGACGCTGTCTTGAAGCGATTAAGCATGCAGGATTCCAAGAAAGGCTTCGTACCTTTTAGACATGGAATCCATCTATCCAAGGAAATGTGCCCTAAGACACAAAAGGGGATAGATGACATGAAATGCATACCTTATGCTTTGGCTGTCGAAAGTCTTATGTATGAAATGTTGTGCACGAGATTGGATATCTGCTTTGTCGTTGGCATGGTAGCGAGATATCAAAGTAATCCGGGAAAAGAGCATTGGACGGCAGTTAAGAACATTCTGAAGTATCTGAAAAGAACTCGTGATAGAATGTTAGTTTATCAGTCAGATAGTCTAATCCTCATCGGTTACACAGACTCGGATTTCCAATCAGACTTAGATTCCAGAAAATCTACCTCCGGTAGTGTGTTTTGCATGGGGGGGAGCCATGACATGGAGAAGCGTTAAGCAGAAATGCATCGCCGATTCTACCATGGAAGCCGAATACGTAGCCGCTTGCGAGGCAGCGAAAGAAGCGGTTTGGCTCAAGAACTTCCTAGTGGACTTGGATGTAGTTCCGAATTTGCCCAGCACAATCACTGTTTACCAGCAAACACATTGAAAGGAAATACCATCTTATACGAGAAATCGTTGAGAGATGAGATATAGAGGTGACAAAGATCGGGTCAGAAGACAACCTAGCAGATCCATTCACAAAGGGTCTGCCTTATAACACATTCGAGAGACATGTGGAAGGAATGAGTGTCAAAACCGTTGTCAATCTGCTTTGAGTATAAGTGGGAGATATTATTAGATTCCTGTAGGTGACATTAGATGTCACGCATTAGAAACTACACAAGATATGTTGTAGTATACTTAAAAGCAGACTTTGAGTATAAGTGGGAGATTGTTGGGGTTATACTGGAAAGCATGTTTTTACTTTGTATAACCAAACTGAATTTCTGTCTTATTTACTGAAATAAATTATTTATCACTGATGCTTTAAATATCATTGAATGTTACATATATTTACTGCATAACTGTTCAATAAATAGTACGTGTTACATTATAGTTAATTTAGTGATATCAGATCACAGAAGATTAAATTAACAGTCCCTTGTAACTAAAAGTACGTTGTTCACGACCTAGATTGAAATGAACAATCCATCGTGAAAGGTTGAAGTGTATGGCTCAGATTGGCTTGTCTTGACCAAGAGATTACAGTAGTGCATGACTGATGCACTGAATAGGACCTACAGGAGGATAAATTCTTCAGCACTGAATTAGGAAGAATTAGACCTCAGTGGTTCGTTATTTATTAATCTTCGTCCCTTAAATAGGATCGTGTGTGGCTAGTAATTATTGCTTTGACTTATGACGGGTAGAGAATCAATGAGATTCAATACTTTATATCTTGGGCAATATTATTGGTCACATGCGATTGCTAAGATGATTTAATACGAAGAATCGTGTGCAAGTACGCTTGTTCGATTTGCCCCCTTTGGAAGTTCATAAGATTTATCATACCAAATCTTGCAAGTGGAATTAGTTTCCGGTATGGATAATAATGTTGAACCGTTCCTTGACCAAGGACAAAAGATATTAATTAAAGGAAAGTTGTTTCAGTGGCTTGAATTAATTAATGGGCTAGATAATCTTAAACACGGGAAATAATGACTGGGAGCCATATTGACTGTAATATGGGTTAAGATGGATAGTGCAATATTAAATATGTAGTGGGATTAATTAATATTTATGGGCTTGAATAATATTGTGGCTCAATATTAGATATTCAAAGTCCATTAGAAGATCCAATCTTAATTCTCCTAAAGGCCCCTCAAGTAGCCTAAGCATAATGTCCAATAACTGAAAAAAAATGTTTAAAATAAAATAAATTATGGTTGCTTATTTTTTCCAATTTTTCGAAAAATACAAATAAAAGAGGGAGAAATATTTTCTTTGAATTTTGTTATGGAATGAGGATAAGTATTCTTGGAATACAAGATTATCTCATTAAATTCAAGAAATCTCCCACTTGGCTATTTGTTGGGAAATTTCAAAAATTATGAGAAATAAAGGAAAAGAAAGATTTTCTTGATTTTCTTGAAAAAATATTATGGAAGATGTGTATTCCTGGAATACAAGTATATCTCATAAATTCAAGAAGATCAAAATCTTGGAATCTTTATCCTAAAATTTCGAAAATACCATAACAATAAGAGAGTGGAATTTTTATGGAAAATTTTGATTAAGGAGAAAAGAATATATGGGATATATATTCAAGATTTCTTGGAGATCAAGAAAATGATTTTTTTTCTCCCTTTTTTTCTAGCAAAAAATCGGCCACCACCCTCTTATAAATAGGGGATGATTTTTTCATCCCCAAGTGCAATTTTATGTGTTGGAAAAATTAGAAATCCACAAAGGTGGTGCAACATAATTTTATTTTTTCTTTTGTTAAATTGTTCGCGAGTTCCTACCACCGGATTGTTGAACAAGGATAAGGGAATACTTGAGAAGGTCTTTTGGTGTGTTCGTGTGAACGGGATCCATCTTCTCAACGGTTGTCACTCTGAGAGGTTAGTTCACGTAAACCCGTAGCAATTCCTCATGCGTATGATTTGTGTGAACTGTTTATATGCATGATTTATTGTTGAATTATTATTTGAATTAATATAGGATTAATTCATGCTAGTATTAATTGTTAGAATTAAATTTGTATTTAAATATTGATCTCGAATAGATCCGGACAATTAATTCCCCAACATTCACCACCTACCTGTTCATTGGAGTTCTCAAAAGTTATGATCTGTTGATCGAAGCTTACAATGACGAAATCAGTTCGCAATTGTATTTGTACGAATATCCATAGTCCATGCTGAAATTGCAAAATTCATTGCATCTAACACATTTATTTTTGCTGAATTTGAAACCCCTAATTCATAACCCTCCAAAAAGACTTCTATAAAATATAAATTAATAATTATTAATTTATCGATTAATTAAAAATATTTTTTAATTAATAAATTTTGATGGTCCATGTGCATTAATTTATAGAGTTTCTAGCTTAAAAAAGCATCGTATACCAGTGTTGTTAAAAGTTAAGGGGTTGAGCAAATTTGGTTCAACCAGGTTCGAAGCTTAAACCCGATAAACCGGTCAAAAAGAGGCCTAAAACCGCTTTTACGGTTGGACCGGTTTGAACCGATCAATAATCGATTCAACCGGCCAACCGGAAAAAACCGATTTTCCTTTTTTTTTTTAAATTTTAAACTTTTTTTTAAAATTTTAAACTTTTTTTTTAAATTTTAAACTATTAATTATTTAGGTAAAAAAAATTATTATTTTTAATACCAATCAAATTTTCACTAATCTTTCTTGTGAGTAAGGATCTAGACCCCCACACTTTTATATTACTCCATCTTACCATTTTTTTGTACTTATTCAATGTGGAAATCTTTCTTGTGAGTAAGGATCTAGACCCCCACACTTTTATATTACTCCATCTTACCATTTTTTTGTACTTATTCAATGTGGGATAGGAGTAAGGATCTAGACCCCCCACCCTTTTATATTACTCCATCTTACCCTTTTTTTTTTGTACTTATTCAATGTGGGATAGGAGTCTTAGAGTTTAGATCCACCTCTACTCCCTTTTATATTACTCCATCTCACATACTTATTCAATGTGGGATGGAAGATCCATAAAGTCCACCTCCTCTCCCTTTTATATTACTCTATCTCACATCTTTTCTAATACTTATTCGATGTGGGATAGGAGATCCTCCCTTTTATATTACTTCATTTTACATTTTTTTAATACTTATTCGATGTGGGATATGAGTATTATTTTCTCTCACTTTTCATTTAATACTTATTCAATGTGGGTTAAAATTTCTTTATCAAGAAAACCTACACATTTATATTATTATTATGGGATAAAATTTCTTTATCAAGAAAACCTACACATTTATATTATTATTATGCCTCAAGTTTGATTAATTAAATTTAAATATTAATATTACAAGTCAATTGATAAATTAGTTATTTTTAAAAAACACAAAAACATAAAAATTATTAAAAAATATACATAAATTATTTAAAGCGGTTGAGCAGAATCCAAAACCGGTTGATCCATCTGCCCGATGGTGTCAATGGGTTCGATTCTGGGGTTCGATTATGAAAACACTGTCGCATACTTAAAAATTAGTAAACATTAATTTGAACTCAAAATCAGGCGTTGCCAAATGCATTTCCTGAAATTAATGGGCTACATTGCAAATTACGCCTCCTTACTTCTCCAACCCCCTATCCTCGATTTTCTTCCAATTTCACCCCCCAAAATCTTGGATCTCCTCACCGCAGAAGATCTCCGTTAATCAATGGCGTTTTCCCCTTCACCACTTCTTGCTCGATCGTGGATTTCCCCTCCGAATGTCGCTGATTTTCACTGCTTTTCTCCGGTGAAAACGCCTCAGACAAGAAGAAAAGCAAACGAAAATGGGGTTTTGATTCTGACTGTTGTCGCTGCGAAGAACGATGCTGGTGGTGTTAAGTCGACTAAGCTGGTTACTTTTTTGGGTAAAGGCGGCTCTGGCAAAACAACTGCCGCCATTTTTGCAGCTCAGGTATAATATAAACACCCACTCAAACGCACGCGTTTGTGTGTGTTTGTGTGATCAATTGAGATTTGATTAGTTAGGGTGCTAGATTGTTATTCTAGTTCTTTCTATGTATTTATTTGGGGATGGTATTGGTTGATAGAACCCCTATTTTTATGGCCGTTTAGTGTTTTTTTCCCCCATTTTTTAGCTCGTATATGATTAAATTAGCTTGAACCTAGATGTATGAGATGTTTTTTGTCATGAAAAAACTTAATGTGCATAATGTGCGTTCTTTCTCTCTCTCTGTATCCAGCATTATGCGATGTCAAGGCTCAAAACATGCCTAGTAATACATTCTCAAGATCCCACAGCCGAATATCTCCTCAATTGTAAAATTGGATCATCTCCTATCAAATGCAATGACAATCTTTCAGCTGTTAGGCTTGAAACCACAAAGGTGTGTTGTATGTTTTTCAAATGTATTTGGTCTTTGGCTACTTTTTTTGCATATTCATTGAGCTACATTTGCCTTCTGATGAGCAGTATTGTTGAGTGCAGATGATTCTTGATCCCCTTAAGCGGCTTAAGCAAGCTGATGCCCGTCTGAACATGACACAAGGTGTTCTTGAAGGGGTAGGTACGTAACAACGTTCTGTAATCTTCTTTGTATATTTGCACAACAAAACCATTACATCATCAAAACTATCTGAGCAGTTGTTTCTATTCGTGTATGCTCTTTTAGGTGGTGGGTGATGAGCTAGGTGTACTTCCCGGCATGGATTCTATATTTTCTTCATTAGAGCTTGAACGACTTGTGGGATTCTTCAGCAGCATGTCAAAAACGAGCAGTGGGGAACCACAGTTTGACATAGTCGTCTATGATGGTATAAGCACTGAAGAAACTATACGTTTAATTGGTGCAGCCAGTAAAGCTAGGTTAGCCAAATGATGCTCTTCCTCTTTGCATCTCTGTTTCTCTTCAGTTGCTTATACATTGAATAACTGTGCATTCTGTAGATTATACTTGAAATATCTGAGGGCTCTTGCTGAAAAGACTGATCTAGGTAGGGTAGCTAGTCCTTCTCTCTTGAGACTTGTGGACGATGCCCTGAATCTAAACGCTAGAATGAGTTCTGAAATATGGGATTACTTAGAACAAACAATAGAGGTAATTAAATATGGTTTCAACTTTCAAGTTATAATTTTTAAGTGGCTAGGGCAATTATTTGATATAATTCGACATTGTTTTCTACTGAAAGGATCTTCTGTGTTTGCAGAACCTCATAAATTTGGGTGCTATCTCGTGATGAATCCAGACAATCCTATTTCGGTAAATTGTGCATTGAGATACTGGGGGTGTGCAATTCAAGCTGGTGCACAAGTATCTGGTGCATTTGGCATAACTAATACAAATTCTTCTCCTATGGCGTTAGCTGAAACTGTGAAGGTCAACTTTTCGCCATTGCCTTGCGCTTTCGTTCCTCATCTCAGATTTGATAACCATATGCATTGGAATGAAATCATGGTGAGCAATCATAGTAAAGATGCACGAGATCTACTATTAGAAACTACCAACAAAAGCCCCCTATCTTCGGTGAAATTTGATCCAACCAATAAATCGGTGAAGCTATTCATGCCTGGTTTTGACAAGTCGGAAATCAAGCTATACCAAGTAAGTTTTGTTTCATTTTTCGTTATGTTAATTTCTCTATATTTGTTTTGTGATTATTTACTAAAAACAAAGTTTAAATTATGTTTTTGCAGTTTAGAGGTGGATCAGAACTGCTGGTAGAAGCAGGGGATCAAAGGCGGGTCATTCGCCTACCTCCTCAAATTCAGGGAAAGGTAGGAGGTGCCAAATTTGCGGATAGAGGTCTTGTTATTACAATGAGGTAGTGGACCTAGTAGTAGAGCTTGATCCCCATAATTTTTGCTCAAATGTAGTCAATCTTCTAGTTATGGAATTAAATGTAATCAGAATAATTGTTTTGCAACGTGTAAAAACGTGCATAACTCCGATAACAAAGTATAAATTTACCCTTTGTTTAATGGAAGGGGCCTTGCTTTCTGCCATGAAATAATAATAGCATACTGATGACAAAAAATTGTATGCAATCAGGTGTATTGTACTGTGCAATCCAAATATATGTTTAAATGATAGTGTTAGTTATTTTCATTGAAAAACATTTATTTTTTACATTTGTTAATTTCATGAAAAACATTAATTGTATACAATTACACTATATAATTTTGGTGTACGAGAATGTCACCCCATATTGACAGGCAAGTGCTTAGTTACTGGAGAAAAGACCACCTTCAATCATGGATGTAAAAATTGGCCGCCTTTGCGCTAGGTGAGAGTCGGCCAACAACCCCCCGATTTTGGCAAAAATCGATGCAAAAAAACTTTTATGCTGCTAGGAGCCGCCTAGGCGGGTCTAGACGAATTTTTAATTTTTTAAATTTTTTTTAAAGAACTAGCATTTAATAATTAAAAAAATCAAATTTAAAATATTACACAATAGAGTCAGGATGAGCATTGTCAATATTCTAACTTTTGAGTTAGAAAAAAATTGTTAAATATATGTAAATCTATTTTCAATTAATTTTTTTGGCTAGGTCTTGTATGCACCCGGGTGCACCGTCCACTCATAGTGCATTTTAGAAGCGTGCAACTTGCTATGCTGAAAGTGCGACTTATTAACACAGAAAAGTGCAATTGTTAATATGAGAATATAGTTGCATGCTTTTATTTGGAATAATTGCACATTTTTGTTTTGTATAGTCGCACGCTTTTAAAATGCACTATGAGTGCACGGTGCATCCGGGTGAACATGAGACCCACTCTGTTTTTTTTATAGTTTATGTTAATTTAAATCTTGAATATGGAAGACAATACAAAAGAAAGCACTTTGACAAGTGTAATTAAAATCAATAGAAACATGTTTTAAAGGACAAAACCCAACTAGAACTTATAATATTCAATACCCGAAAGCATGGATCATATTAATTCCCTCTGAAAAATTAAAGGTGCACTAGGCTTTCAACATAGACAAAAACATATTGAAGTACTGTGTTGCCAACATTAAGTATGATCTTGTTTAGCGTAGCTTGGTGTTTCTTGTATACGTATAATCCAGTGCTATGGATTTTAGGCAGCATTACCTGATTAGCAGCATTACGAGTTTCATGTACTAGACCCAAAATATTACCACTATCGTACAAGTAGATAGGTCTTATATTATTATGTCTTTTCATTTTGGATATTGATATTTGCTAATTAATTGATTATCTAGTAAGGGGGTGTTTGCAAAAACTTATAAATGATTATAGTCACCTAGAATTGTGTGCAAAAGTAATTTAGAGTGTTTTATTTATCTTTTAACAGCTTAAATAAGCTCTCATTATAAGCTAGAAGCTTCAAATGGGGTGTTTTTAGTAGTTTATTAGTCATTTTAAAAAACTTTTATACTCTACGTCACAATCTTAAGGGAACTCTTTCCATTTTTTTTGTCCCAAGAGAACATTTCCTAAAATGGACATACTCACTTTATCACTTTATTATTTTATCACATAAAATACTAATAAACAATTCTTTCTACTCCAACTACCCATCACTTTATTACATAAAAAACTAATAAACAACTATTTCTACCTCCAACACTTTATCATTTTATCACTATTTCACTAAATTCTTATGAACGGTATGACTTCCCTTAAGATTGAGACGGAGGAAGTAATTTTTTTTGCAAACACTATCAACTTCTCTTGATTATGATCAAGGGCTCATACCAATGATCCCTGGAAAGAGAGAGAAAGACGTGGGAGAAAGGAGTTAGCCCCGAGAAAAGAGGGGGTGAAGAACAACCACGACCTGAACGTGGATTGAGTGGAGGAAGAAGAGAAACCTCCGGCTGGAGGGATTTAAATATCCCATCCAGGTATCACGAAACACACATAAGCACATGCTTTACTTACACACTTGAATTCGAGCTATTTGACCTTACTTTGATTTGAGTTTAGAGTGATAATTGATTTGAGCGTCGGAGAGCTCGCGCCAAGACACCCCCGGCGTGCTTTTCAGGTGCTTACGTGGCGTTGGAGGATTTTTCATGGTCAAAGCTCGAAGTTCTTCAGGATTCAACGATCAAACCCCTGTTGAATTCCAGGTCACATCTCGACCACTTTTTTGCACATCAATGAATAAATAAATTCGGGACGGAGGGAGTACACTTTATGGAGTAAGCTGTGAGACTTATATGAAATTTATATCATTATATTTATTAATTACTATCATTACATCTATAAATCAACATTATATTATTAAATATTATTAGTATTAGTTTATTAGAGTTGTGTCATCAATGTATAAGTATAATGATATTAGTTTCATATGATAAATAAATTCCATAAAAAAAATCATGTATTTTACTCCCTCCGTCCCAATTCATTTTGCACCCTAAGATTTACACACATATTAAGAAAAGTTATTTTTTGTGTGTTTTGTTGACTTTTCAAAGGGGGTGGAAGGTGGAGATTGTGAGGGTGGAGATTGTGGGGTGGAGATTGTGAGATTCTTTTTCATATTTGGGGTGTGCAAAATGGATTGAGACTGACCGAAATGGAAAGTGTGCAAAATGAATTGGGACGGAGGGAGTATATAATATTCTTTGTCTCAAATTTATTTATCCATTTGCTTTTGACACGAGTTTTAATATGGAAGTTATTTATTAATATTTAAAGTGATAAAGTGATTTTTGATTGAGAGTATTAATTATAATCATTTCTACACTATTACTAAAATAGATGATTTTTTTATTAAAAATAAGAATGGATTACTCTTAGGTCCAAATCTCCACTCTAAATTACTAGTAAGTTCATCCATCTAAAAACATTATTAGTAGGTCCAAAAGTACATATTAAAATAACTCATTTGCCCTTATTTATTATTCTTTTCTTTTTTTCTCCCTCTCTTCCTTTTTCACTTTTTCTTCCTTTTTTCAGCTTTCCTACTTTCTCACTTTTTCTCTATTTTTCTTTTTCATCAATCTTAGTTAATTTCATCTATGGCAAATTCTGCAGTTTAATTCAATTTAAAGGACAAATTTTTGACCCCTTTTAATTTAAAGCATTAATTAAAAAATTTGTCAATAAACGTATGAATAATTATAACAGTAAATTTTTAAAAAACATGTACAAATCATCTAAAATTTACAATTATAAATCTCAAAATTTACATATTCTCGTCTTTATTATGACATAAACATGTTCATCAGAACATGAACATGTTCATCCAAAACACATGAACTGATTCATCTTCGATTTCAAATCATCACCTTCATAAATTAATAAACCTCAAATCTTCATAAATTAGACAAACCCAAATCTTCAACAAATCTTTGTAAATCCAAAATCTTCACAAATCTTCATAAATCAACGTGTTCATAAATTCAAATCTCAAATCTTCAACAAATCTTCATAAATCCAGAATCTTCACAAATCTTCATAAATCAACGTGTTCATAAATCCAAATCTCAAATCCAAATCTTCAACAAATCTTCATAAAACTAAAAAATATCAATTTTAAAAAATTAAACAGACCCCTAATTTTCAAAAAAACAACGCCGGTGGAGTTCAAAATCAAAAACCAAATTTCTTACCGGTGAAATCGAAACAACGCCAAAACCAAAGTCAAAATCAAAACCAAAATCGAAATCAAAATCTTATCTGGGTTCTGGTTTTGGGTGAAATTTCTTACTGGTGAAACAACGCCTTCTTACTGGTGAAATTTCTGGTTCTGGGTGGTGTGAGGAAGACGACTTGGGGCCATTTATCTCAGATCTGTATGTGGTAGTCGGCGCCAGGAGGGTTGCGATGGAGAAGCCGCTGGAGAAGGTGATGGAGATGGTGGTGGCGCCATGAGGGAGGGGGAGTTTCTGGTTGCCATGGGGAGGGGGGCGACGATTTGGGAAATTTGGGAGGGGGGAGACCGATTAATTGAGAGGAAATGAGAATTGGGGGAAGATGAGAGAGAGAAAAAAAAAAGTGAAAAACGTGGGTTGATGTGGGATTGTGGGCGGGAAAGTGAGCAGATTAGATTTTATGTTAGAGAAGTGTACATGGTAAATCAACACACATATTGTGGACCTACTAGTAATAATATATAAGGCATGGACCTTAGAGTACTTGACCCCCTACAAATGGACCTTAAAGTAATTTGTTCTAAAAATAATGGCATGAAATATAATTTTAAAATATTATGATAGACTATTTGAGAAAATGAGTAAAGAAGTTTGGGACGAAGGTAGTATATCATTTTATAAGCTAAGAGACATTGCTTTAAATAAAAATATTGAAAGACCTTTTATTTTTTCTTCCCTTGTTTTTATGTCTTCCTCAAAAAAAAAAAAGAAAAAAAGTGGGTCTCATGTACATTTAGGTTCACTGTGCAGTATCAACTTCTACTATTAATTATTTTTTTCATAACCTCTAATTTTAATCACTTTCTTTAAAAGCATATTTTTTTACAAACACCCCCTTAAAATTGAACTATTTAACTAGATTTTTATATTAATTTAGTTTTAAATTAAAAAAAAAATTGATCTGGACAGTCCAGGCTCTAGACAGCCAATATTCATCCGCCTAGCAATTTTCGACTTCTACGCCCTTACCTTTAATAAAAGAACTTGCCAACATCGCGGAACTTGCTTAATTATTGGCTAGGTCTTATATGCACCCGAGTGCACCGTGCACTCAAAGTGCATTTTAGAAGCGTGCAACTTGTTATGCTCAAAAATGCGACTTATTTATAAAGTAAAGTGCAACTGTTAATATGAGAACATAGTTGCATGTTTCTGTTTGGAATAATTGCACGTTTCTGTTCTGTATAATTGCACGCTTCTAAAATGCACTATAAGTACACGGTGCACCCGGATGCACATAAAACCCACTCTAAATTATTATATCTACCGCTTTATTTATATTTTTATTCTGTTTAATTGAAAAATATATATTAAGCCTCTTAACTCATCAGAAAACATATGCCTCAAGGTTCCAATTAAAATTTAACAAATTTGTTACAAAAAAATATATAGAGGGCAAGTCAGCTGCCCCATTTCCACCTTCGCTCAGCTTCTTGGAGAACCTTTGCACGAGCTTGGCTCTTCCTTGCCTCATCCTCAACCCAAGATCTACACAAAAACACCTAACATTAGTCACATTTTTAAAAACCACTTCTTTACCTTTTTATCCTACTTCATCAAAAACAAATTATTACCTCAATATACGCAAAGCTTCTATTTCTGCTTCTAAAATCGACTTTGCATCAGTCAATCCTTCCAACCTCACCTCCCAATCACGTCTCAAACCCTCCATACCTCGCTGGTCTTCCATACACTTGGCCGTCTCAACAGAGAGCCTTTCCTCCATTTCCTTCACTTCTTCTTTTAAACTAGAAAGTAACTGTTGCTGGCAATCCAAAGCTGCTCTTTGCTTCACCAATTCAGCAGAAGCACTTTCTCGAATACTCTTCTCCTGTTCCAAAGCTGTTAAGGTTGACTCATAATCCTTTTCCACTTCCAGACCACGATTTCTTTCTTCCTCTATCTGTCTATCCCAGTATTGCTTTATCTCGCCTCTCTCTAAAATTTCGGACATCAATTCTTTTAATTCATTTTGCATGGAAACATATTCAGCTTCCAGTCTCAATAATTCTGCCTGTATGAATTCTGTCATTCTTCCACTTGTTAGTGCAACTGCTGCTTGAGCCTTTGTGCATGGTTTACTTGGTTGCAATCGCTTGCTCTGTCCTGTGAAAATTGCACTTCAGTTATTACAAATTAGCACTGTACATTGAATACGGGGGCATTTGGTTCAAAATTTTCAATGGTAATGGTAATGGGAGGTATTTGAGGTGGTTAATGAGAATAAAAGATGATCAATTCACTTTCATCATACTTCATATGAGGTAATGAGACTCAAAGTAAGTTAATCAATAACCCCATTTTGATCAACTACCTCCCCTCCTATATTCATTTCTCCTTAATTATTCTTCAACAAACAATTATTTTTTGTTCTCACTTATTACAAAATTAGAGCAAAACATTGATCATGCAACCATCATTCTCATTATAATTCACTATTCAATGATTCTCGTTGAAGAATTTGAACCGAGCGCCCCCTAAAATATGTACATCACTGGAATATCAACATCACAGACATAATGACTTTTAGCAGATGCCAGAGACATTTCTTATCCTAAAAGAGCCTAAAGTTGGCTATTGAGGCACCTTATACTAATCTTGAAGACTATCTATACATAATTAACAAAACACTATGGCTATCTCATGCATATATGTGATTTTGATACATATGGTCATAGCCGTTTTCTTATTTTCTCCAGTCTCTGGCTATCTCATGCATATTAGCATGTGACCATATGTATGTAGCAAGAAAATCAACAAGGAAAATAGAGATTAACCAAAAACTCCTCTGGTTATGCTCTTTCCATCAGCTAAATAGTCCACGAAAAGTTCTGGCAGTGCCTCTGAAGAGATCTCCTTCACATCCAGAAAACCAATGTTCTTCCTTACCATCTGAACTGCGAGAAAATTCAAGTTTTTAGAGAACTAAACTATGAAATATCAATTTAATGTTAGAAAAAAAATAAGGCAATCGGCGATAATTATTACTACCTCTTGATTGATTCCAGGCATGACTGCATACTCTAATTTTGCTTTCCAAGTAACCAGATCCTGACGAGATATAAGCCTATTGCATCAAAAAGTATATTTCTGGTCACAACAGAACTTATGCTTTTGAGGTGGGGGTTTAGTTATAATTCTGGGGGCAACGAAGAAGGGGAGAAAGGAGACATGTACAATTGAAGCACCTTTCAGGAGAGAATTTCACAAATTCTTCTGATCCATTCAGATTTCTATCTGAGAGATTGCTTCTAATAATACCAGCCTCAGCTAGAGCTATATGCAGGTGGACACACAATATCAGAAAATTTACTTACACAAAAACACTCACAAAACTATGAGGAGATAATAATATCTTAACTAGATCTTACTTTGGATACATTCAAAATCAGGGTCTTCAACTCCTACATCATCAAAAGCAGTAACTCTAGATCCGCAAAGTGCAGCAGAGGGATTTATGCGATGATTTCTACTCCTGGAAACCAAATAAAGCACCAGGTTGAAATTAAGTTTGTAAAGACCAATTGAATATGTGAGAGGGAAATGAGTCTGAAACTACCTTTCAAGCTGTGAATTAGCCCGTACTAACCATCGTGCATATTCCCGTCTAGTACAAAGTTCATCAGCTCTAGCATCATCTTCCATAATCTGTAAATCATGAAAAAAAGTGTAAGCACAAAGAAATTCTCAAAGGTAGAACATGTATTCATATTTTAAACTCATTGCATATGATTTATGCTATTGTTAGTGGATAATAATCAATTAAAATAGATTCTGCAAAACATAAATTCATTATCATGAGTGAATTGGGATCCACTGGAAGTGTACCTTGAGCTTCTTTAGAGCTGAGACAGCTTCTTGCTGAGCAAAATCCACAGCAAACGGAACTATAACACGCTTATGCTTTTGTTCTGCAAAGTATTTAAGTTAGCAATGACGCATGGGGTAGAAGCTAGAAGCACACGATATTATGATTTATAAGTATTATAACAGGTAGAATCATGTCCAGACAGCGATCACGCCACATACGGGTCTCTTAAAGTTAAATGAAACAAGTATGCATTTAATTCAATGAGAACTCATTTGTACTAAGTGCACAACTCAAAAATAGATCACCTGTTACCACAAATGCCTCTGGTACATCACTTTCACTTTCCTCGGGCATCTGAGAATCCAATGACACATCATCACTAACTTCTTCACTTCCAACTTCTTCCTTTATCATTGAAGAAGGCACCGAAAACCCATGTAATGCATTAAATGGGTTTCGGATTGAAAATCCAAAACCTGATGAAGCAAAATAGCATAACATCAATTAGCAGTGATTTAGCCAACTAAATCCAACTTAAAACAGCAGAAACAATACCAACAATGGAAACGAAAGTGAAAACTAAACAGTATCAACCTTTGCTCGAGAATGTAAAATAGGCAAGTAAACCAAAAACGGCAGCAGCTGAAGCTCCAATACCAATTACAGCAAATGTACGAGAACCTAGAACAAAAGAAATTCATAACTACCCCCAATTAGTATTTCAGATGCTGGGCAAATGATAAGAACAAAATAATAGTTCACAGAAATGCTAAAGATCAAACACACCCTTCTTTTCAACTAATTCCGGAGCAGATTCTGCAATGCCCCAACCGTTGTAGTCATCCGGAGTGACTTTGTCCCAAGAACTCCAAGAAAATTCAACAGTCGGATTTTTCTCAGCAGTAGAAGCCGACAGAGAGAATTTGCTAGGGTTTCGAGGCGTGATTGACAATGATTTTCCACGAAAAATAAAATTGAAACGGCAGTGTAACAAGAATGGGGGTTTTGAGGGCGAGCATAGAGAAAAGGATGACATTGAAGAGCACATTTTCGAGGGTTTCTTGAGCTCCGTCTTTCTCTTGATTCGTTTAGGTACGGATGAAATTAGGTCTGAGGAATTAAAATTGGGTTTGGTGAGGGAAGCAGCATTGAGATTGAAGGGGCAATAGTAGAAATTTGGTAAACATAGAGTTGAGATGAAAGATTAGGCATTGATGTTCAGTGCTTCATACACAAGAAGACAAACAAGGAAATTAATGGGAGCATTATGTACACTTTGGAGCTTCATCCTCTTTTAAATTAAAATTAAAATATACTATATATTTATTTCAATTACTTACACCCTTTATTTTTTGTACTTATTCGTTTATATTCATGAAATGATCACGTCCATGAGTGATGAGTGCGCATCAATTTATGGGCAAAATCTTATATACATAAGTTGTACTGTACAATTTAAGTGTATTTTTAAAATATATAATTTGTTTAGTGTTTAATAAATTAAATATTTCATAAATACAATTGAGTTGCACGACACTTGATGTATATGAGACTAGACATGCTCAAAGAAATGGGAACAACCGGTTCAACCGACGGTTCGCTCGTTCCACGGTTTCAACCGTTTCGATTCCAGAACGAACCGAAATCATAAGATATACGGGTCAGTTTCGATAGTCCATTTTAGAAACCGGGAACCGCCGATTTTTCTAGTTTTTTTTTAATAAATTCAATAGTTTAGATCTCATTCGATTCAAGTTTAATGGCTATGATCATTTGAAGTGTACTACTATCCTACTGGACTACTACTAGTCTTATTAATTTACTTCATCCGTCCCAAACTTGTTTTCCTGTATTCCGTTTTGGGCGTCTCATTCTTGTTTTTCTATTTCCTTAAATGAAAATTTCTACTTTATCACTTTATCACATAAAATACTAATAAATAATTTTTTTAACCCCAACTACCCATCTCTTTATCACTTTATCATATAAAATATTAATAAACAATTCTTTCTACCCCAACACTTTATCATTTTTTCTTAAAACCCGAGCACAGAGTAAACAGGAAAACAAAAATGAGACGGAGGGAGTACTATTTTTGCATCAAATGTTTGATGATGTAACAATTAGACAATTATCGTGTATTTATAATTGTCTAATTATAAAATTATGTATGTTTTAACTATTATAACTTTAATTTAAATTCTCATAACAATAATTTGTCATCTTTCCTATAAATTTTAGATTAAAAAATCAAGAAAAAAAAAATTAATCAAGGAATTTGTTGAATTGGTGTTTCAGAAATCGAACCGAAACCGTCTAAAACCCGTTCCCATTTCTTCAACAAAAAAAAATTGAAAGTGCCAGTTCGGAACCGGAACAGTGAGCATCTCTGCATGAGACTTTACTCCAATTTATTTGTCAACTGCCAATTGGATGATGTCACATAAATAAATAATTAATTAAATAATAAAGGGCATCACCATATCGAATCAATGCAAAAAACTTGTATAAGACGTGAATGTGATACATTAACTTATTTTTGTGACTTAAATTCCAAAAACAAGTAAAAGTATGACATCTGAGACCTCATGCAAGATTTTTTTAAATAATTAGTTGAATGAAACAATTTTTCAAGACTCATAAGCTACATGGAAAATTTTTAATTAACTGATTCCCAAAACCTTTTCTTTAGGAATTATTTTTATCACTTATATAAGAGCATCTCCACTGGTACTCTATTTTGGAGTTTAACTCTAAAATGAGTAGTATCATTTCTTCTCCAACCGTACTCTATTTTAGAATTTGGAGATAGAGTTTTGAACAGTTAACTTTATATTTAGAGATTCACTATTCACAACTCTAAACTATATATAATTATATATATTATTTTATTAATATTTATAAATATAATTATACAATTAATTGATAAAATAATTTCCATTAGAATTACTTTGTTGTTTAATTAGAATTATATTTAATTAGAGTTACTTTATAATTATAATTTAATATAAAAAAATTAATAATTAATTTTATTTACAATTTAATTATATTTTTAATTAATTAAATGATCATATATTTAATTATACAATTTAATTTGATTAATAAGTTTAAATATCAATATTAATATATTATTTAATAATTGTGTTATATTGGAAATGAATAAAATAATAAATCTCCTATACAGTATTACTAATAGGGAGTTTTTCTTGATGATGTGTCAACTCTACATTGATTTAACCTATGTGTCATTCTAGGAGTTAGTTTGGTGTACATGTCATTAAAAATAAATCCTACATGTCACTAAAAATAAATCCTATGTGAATTCTATTTTTGTATATCCTAAACAATCCCTTATCACCTACATATCCCTCTATATATTAATAGGGAGTTTTCTTTTCCATGATGTGTCAACTCCATGTTAATTTTACCTATGTGTCATTCAATGAAAAATTTGATTACACGTGTCATTTTTATGTGTTATTTTTATAAAATGTGTAATTCATATTTATTATTTTATGTTTTATTTAACTCTATAATATTATCCATTTATATTTTTTTTGGTAATTTTTGTTTGACTTAATTTAAGATAAATAAAATATTCATTCTAAACATATTTTATGTGGAAAAATCCCCAATCCCTCTACATATTAATAGAGAGTTTTTTTTCATGTTGTGTCAACTCCATGTTAATTTAACCTATGTGTCATTCAATGAGAAATTTGAGTACACATGTCATTTTTCTATTTGGTTCCTATGTGTTATGAAATTTAAATTTTTTGTATATAATTAATTTCTAATTATTTAGGTATTTAAAATATGTATGAATATTTAACTATATAATATTATTCATTTCTCTTTTTCTTTCGATAATTTTTGTTTGACTTATTTTAAGATAAATAAAATATTTAATTGTAAATGTATTTTATCTTAGTGTGAATTATATTCAATTGCTAATTTCTTAATAAATAATTTTATTTTATAATTGCTCTTTTGTATATCTTAACATATTCATGTGGCAAAAGTATTGTGTATTATAATTCATTACATTTAATTTTTTTTATTATTACATATTAATTAATTTGTTAGTCTTTTAATAGTCGATTTATTTTGTTTTGATCGGTAGGTTTCAACTTCATATTAAAATGAATAAATAATATTTGACACAATAATCTTATTTCAAGGTTTAAGAAAATTTACTAATATACGCCTTAAATAATTATTAATTCATATTTAGTGCATTTATGCATATATTTATATTTTTAATTATTAAATATATTATTTATTGAAAATGTTTGAATTTTTAATTTGAAAACCGCGTAACACGCGGGCACTAAACTAGTAGAGTAAAATTTAGAGTTTATGATTGGAGAAGGTTTTAAAAATAGAGTACAAAAAACTTCATTTTAAAATATAGAGATCTCCATTTTGAAGTTTTACACTGGCGATGAGGACATCTTCAATATTCACTTTATGTATACTTAAAGCAGAGGTGCTTATAAAATGTGATTTCACCTTTATTTGAGTCTTAACTTATTTTCAAAATATAATTGGACTTAGATCAAAATTTGTGGTCCCACGTGCACTCAATGGTGAAGGAGACTAGTAATCACGATCCTAGTAAGGTTCCATCCTAAAATCGATTGGTAATAAGAAGAGTAGCTCACTAGGTTTATAAGTTAATCTCACTTCTTTCAATATTTCGATATTGGACAATTCACGTGTGAAATCCTTTATCATATATTTAATACTAGCATTTAATATATGAGACCGTCTCATAATAAATTTTTGTCTTGAAATATATGGGAACACTGTATGCAAATGAGGAATCCAACTATTTATCATGTCTAATGGACTAAATCTTGAGCCTCCAAATTTCAATTACAAATTTAAACACATGGACAACGTAAATCAATCAAGACAAAAGCTAGCGATGTGATAAGCAAACGACAATAGCGAATCTAGCTTAGGCCAATTAAGAAGCGATCATCCCTTGAATTGATTCCCTAGTCAACACTACCTTAATTAACACTCCTATAAATAGCACCAATATGTTGTGAATCAGTTAGCACCAAACAACCTTAAATATATACATTAATATGGAGTTCACTTGCGACGACTTCAAAGTAGGAAGCTGTGAAGGTGAAAATTTGGTGGACGGAGAGATGATGCCGCTAGTTCTGGGGCCCACAGAAGGCGGCGCAACCGACATGGAGACATTGGTGGCGGCATTAAGACAGAACAAAGTTTGGTTTGAGCAGATGATAATCAAGAACAGTGCTGTCCTTGTGAGGGGCTTTGATGTGAAGAATGCTGAGGAGTTCAACGACATCGTTGAGGCGTTTGGATGGGAAGACATACGCTACGTAGGGCCCGCACCACGTACTCATGTATACAAGAGAGTGTGGACTGCCAATGAAGGTCCCCTGTCTGAGTTTATATACTTTCACCATGAGATGGTCTTAGTGAGTACTTTTAACAACTTAGCATGCTATTAATGCTGTCTTTTTTATTGAAGTTATAATGTGTGTTGTTTTCTTTTCTTCTTTTTTTTTGACTGGTTTTGATTAGATGAAGGAATCTCCAAAGAAGGTGATTCTGTTCTGTGAAGTGCCTCCACCCGAAGGAGGGGAGACCCCGTTTGTTCCTAGTTTTCGTGTAACGGAAAGGATGCTGGAAGAGTACCCGGAAGTGGAGGCTTTGGATGAGAGAGGAGTGAGATACACGTTCACGGCCCTCAGCAAAAACGATACTTCTTCCATGAGAGGTCGTGGTTGGGAAGAAGCCTTGGGGACATCTGATCGCGTGGAAGCAGAAAAAAGGTATGTTTCAATGATGTATTATAGTTTATTAATTACAAGGATGACCCAAATTTAGAGCGTGTTTTCAAATTTTACAAACTACTTTCAGAATCTTTTTTTTTTCAAACTCACTGTGGATCGTTCTCAATGAAGATTAAAAAATTCAATGTGCAGAGCCAAGGCATTGGGAATGGAGGTGGAATGGCTACCGAATGGTGGGGTGAAGACGATACTAGGTCCAAGATCTCTAACGAGGGTGTTCGATGGAACAAAAGGGCGGAGAATGTGGTTCAACACCGTGGTCGGGATGCACGGGCAGGAGCTCAGCTCCGCCACCATGACAGACGGAAGTGAAATACCAGAGGAGTTGGTGAAGAGATGCGGAGAGATAATCGAAGAAGAGAGCATTCAGTTCAAGTGGAAAAAGGGCGATGTGCTCTTTCTTGATAACTTAGCTATACTCCATGGAAGAAGGCCTGCTCTCCCACCAAGAAAGGTGTTGGTTGCTACGTGCAAGTAGACTAAATATCAGCATTGGTTGTGTTTTCACTTCTAATTTTAATTTCGAAGGGCATTTGTTAATGTTAAAATTTAGTGGGAAAGAGCCGTTTATAAATGAGAACTTTCTTGAGAGAAATCATGATCAAACTGAATGAAAAAGACAATACAGAAAAAACAAATAAATAAAACCCAGAAATTAATCCGCAAGCAAATCACAAATTTAATGAAAAGTCCAAGCATAGACCATGCAACATCCATGAGAGGACGTAGTTCTCAATTTTTACTATTCCGTACAAGGACTTGCCGTCCAATGAGAAATACATAAAACTAAAGATTAGCCAAGATCACATTCACTAACTTAGGGAATTTTTTTTTACTACAACCTCAAAGGGGAAGAGAACTAGTCATAGTAGATTAACAGGGTGAAAACATTACAAGTTTAAACTACGATATCCTGATTTTATTAAGAGACAATAAACAAGATGCACAGAAGTTACACAAGTCCTGAATCAATCAATCCCTGTCCAACGGGACAAGATCGCCATTAAACTTTTACTTGGACACAACATCTAAGCTCCGCTGGTCTAGGTTGCACGATACTGTGTACCTCGACCACGGCCCCTGCCCCCATATCCACCATAGCCATAGCCACCGCCACCATAGCCACCTCTCCCTTGGTAAGAACCAGGGTGGTAACGACCACCACCTCGACCAGGACCACGGCCTCCTCGACCACCACGGAATCTTGAAAATTCTCCAAATGTCTACGTTGATAAAAAGAAGTATCAGCCACCCTTTAAAGCTAATACAGTTGATAGTTAAAAAAAAAAACTATCCAATTTAACAAGATCAACATAAAATGGGGAATACCTCTGTATCTAACTTCATTTGCTCCGAGTACCTAGTCCTACCATTATTTTGGCCATTGTCCAGAGCATTGCACGAAAGAGAGTCGAAAAAGTCATCCTTATTATAAACAGACTGCAAAGGGACACACATAATGCAACATCAAAATACAAGATATCCACAAATTGTAGGTATTACATTAAGAGAGCCCTTAACAACGTACCGTGCCCTCAACCTTGGGCAATTCAGCATCTTCCTCATACTGTAACTCGTGTTCATCACTGCCACTTTCATTTCCATCTCTATCCTTCGATTGGGACTTGTTACTTTTTCCCAAATGACCCCATACTTCGTCTTTCTTGAATTTCTCATTCATCGCCATAAAATCAAAATCTTCAGTGAATTTTGTCATGGGGCGTGAAACCTTCAATGTAAAAGACTGTTCATTATTTTACGTTCTATTAACTCAATTTGACAGGAAATAGGCTCTTTGACAGAGGCCTGATCAAGTGACCCAATAGATTACATGAAAGCTCAGATATACTGAACCAGTGAATGGGCAATAGAAGGAACAGATGTGTGAAAGAAGGATAAGTATTGATTTATATAGAAATACAGTACCAAGTAATGGAGAAATCATAACATGCTAACCCAAGCAAGTGCTTACCCCAGATCCTCGTCCACCGCGCCCTCTATAATTGTTGAGCATGTAATAAGCACCTCCATTTGGCTGATAAAATAGCAGGAAATTGAATCATTAGCAATTAAACTTCTAACAATGATACCATAGTCAAGCCATTTTTATAGCTCATTTTTCACTTAAATTACATCATTATTGTGACATTTTATACGGCTTTTAACCTCATCGGATGCACAAATCATATTCAACTGGTTAAAGTTCTAGCTTAGAGCATAGAAAATGCTGATCTTTCAGGGCTTTCAATCAGAAAGATCAAACTTCAGTACTCATAATATTACAGAAAAAATTTGTAGCTCTAGGTTTACATATATAAAACCCAAAAATACCTTTTGAGGTCGAGTGTTCTGTGGCAAAGGTAATATTGGTGGTTGAGCTTCTGTGACTGCTGAGACTGAAGGTTCTGATGGTAGTTTTGGTGATACTTGTACTACTTCAACATCTTTCTGTGTTGTTTGTACAGGTTGTGGCGCAGGAACTGTAGTAGGTCCAGAATGCAGAAGCTGTCCAGGAGTTATTAGTGAAGGTGTCATTGTTTCTGTAAGAACAGAACTGGATGCCCCAGGAACCGACGTTGAAGGGGGAGATACAGTCTGCTGGGGTAAGACTGCTGGACCAAGTGTTGGACCAGGTTTGCTAGCAACTGAAGGTAAACCTGCATTATCGGGTATTGAAGTCGGAAGATGACCTAGAGATGTCAAGCTAGATGAGGGATTCGACATGGGGATAGCAATAGCTCTATGTGGAAGCGAACCCACTGGTTCAGATGCTAGCGAATGGGGCTGTAGAGGGGGAAGATTGAAAGCCAAAGTTGGAGCAGTAAACAAAGCTGGGGTTAAACTTGATGAACTTGCAGTATTGGGAACCATAGAAGAATGATAATCTGGCATAGTAGAATTGGGTAAGGTAGATGCTGTTGTTGGTAAAGAGGCACTGAAACTAGGAAATTGCATCTGTGGCACGGATGGAGGAATTGAAAGGCCAGGAGGTGGTCGAAGCAGGGACTGTTGGGAAAGTTGAGGCAGCCCATTAGGTGTGCCATAGTATCCCTGCCAATACATTGGCATAGCTAAGCCACTGTCCTTTGCATTTGGTGGAGAAGGGCCCCAAGAATTCATGTTCCCTCCAGGTTGATATAAATGCAGATTACTCGGGAAAGCAGACCCAGGGAGTCCCACTTGAGAAGGATGGGAACTGAGATCTGGCAAAGGCCCAGTAGGAGCTGTAGGCAAGCTTGTAGGAGGGGTTGTTGGACGAGGATAGTGTGACTGCAGTAAAACGTTATATGAGTTGTCAAATTTCCCCTGCATCACACAACTATTATAGTTGAGCTACTACTTGCCTGAATAATTGCAGGATCACTGTTAATGGATGGAGCGGTTTGAACTGGTGGAGAAGCTTTAACCTGTAAATCCTGGGGAAAATGGAAATGTGTGGTTGGAGGTTAAGCCAACAGGAACATGATGCAAAAAATATAAAAGGCATTGCAAATATACCAAATACAAGGAAAATTAGCAAATCTTCAATTTGTATGCAATATACATAAAATATATGTCCTCGTGTTGTGACAAACCAAAGCCAACAAGCATACTTTTATAACAATTTTTGCACATACCACATACTAACATTTCCCAATGCGCATCCCCAAATGGAAGAACAACAGAATAAGACACCAGAGCAATCAATAGCTCTTGCACATTGTCAACTAAAAATATTGTACACTAGCTTCTGAATATATTTCCCAATAATAAAAAATAAAAACCCTCAAGCACAAAGCATTTGTGTCCTTCTGCAATATGAAATAACAAATTCAAATATCGTGGGCTATTGGAAATTAAACCTGATTATCTGCCAATAGAAAAGGCATATATCACTTTCTTCAACGAAAAATTACACACTTCCACAAAAATGAATAAATTCAAGACAACATACAAGCATGTAAATTTACCTTGATATCACTTCCTCTAAACAGTATGTATTCATAAATTTTATCACTGGGAGGGACCTGTGGGCCATCCTTTTTCCGTCCTTCTGTACCAAATGATCTCACTGCCATGGGATTTTAGAAAATTTATCAGTTGGCAACCATAACATAGACAACAAAAATACTTAAAAACAGAAATGACTATCACTTAACATAAGTGGACCTATAGGAATCATGAGGTCAAGAATCACACTTCTGTTTGACCTGTCCAACTTTACAGTTGCTATTATTTCATGTTGCATAAATGAATTCAAAACTTAATCTGAGGAGTGTTGGTTCCCCGTAGGTGACATCCTAGCATTGTAAAATATGACATCTTTTGTGTTAGGCCAATAAAGTGATAGCCAACCAACTATTGCCTCACAACTCTTTACATAGATAATATTGCTAACGATGGAGCCTACCCACAAGTATTTCAAAATTCAACTCGTTATGTACTCAACAATGTCATATTTATTTAATCTCAAACAAGATAAAAGGCATGTTAAGCCAAACGCAGATTATGCCTTTCTTAAAAGAGTAAAGCATGTGCAGCTGAGTTCTGAGGAAGAACCCACCAAAACTAATACCACCCATACATCCCGTCATGCTGAAGACAGCATATATATAGACTAGTATCACACATCAATGTGTTATGATAATAACTAGAGCATTAGCGACCCTTCCTTGAAAGAGGCCAAATCTCAGACTGAATAACTAGTCCAAGAGAATGCACCAAACAACATGCCAATAATCTATTTCTAAATTGAGAACACAAGATGAAACAACAGTAAAAATATGTAAACTGAGACCTTTTAGTTACATTCACATAAATACATACAATGAAATATTTCCATTGAACAAATTCTCAACTGAAAAATAAAAAGCACAGAAGCAAAGTTATCGAAAGAAATCAACTGAAGTATAACAATAATCAATTCACATCTGGCACTGTAAACCATTGAAACAAAAAAACTCACAACACAATGGAATAAAAGAATTTGACATAGACACTAAAACAAAATCAAACAAACTCGAATTTTAAGATACATAAATAAAATTGCAAGTAAAACTAATCAAAAGAACCCTTTTCCCCCTATTTTTCTCACCATTGCGTAAGCCGATGCTGGACTCCTCGGTGTTGATATTGTACAGTACGCCTTCATACCTGATCTCACTCTTCGAAGTCAAGCTTATCAAGCTGCCGATATACGAGTCCGCCGATGCTCCTCCGCCACCAGATCTACTGCTCGTCGCGGCCGTTGAACTCTCCCACGCCATAACTAAACTAATTTATCCCGTAATTCAAAAGGAAAGGATAAATCACAGGTTTATATACGTACAAGGAATCGGATTGTGTAGTCCTAAAGAAGGTAAGTTTTGTTCAGTAATCGAGTGTTGATCCTTCTATCAAGTGAAGGTGTGGGTAATGGCAGCGTAGGGTTTTCTGTTCTTCCTTTTTCTTGTTTTTTCGTCTAACCACATTGATAGTAATGAGGTGTAATTTCTTATCCTTTTTGGGGTAGTATGACGTACTGCATAAGTGGAAGCCCTTCTGGGAAAATTTTGTATTATTGAGCATCTTATTCATGAATCCCAACTGAGCATATAGTTCCATTAGAATAGATATGGAATATTTTACATATAAATTTTTATTTTGATTAACACTTACATACTACCTCCGTCCCATTCTTTAAGAGTTTCTGACTGTTTATAAGAATTTATTGGAATAATAATAAAGTGATAAAGTGATAAAGTAGAAAGAGTTGTTTATTAGTATTTTGTGTGATAAAGTGGTAAAGTGATGGGTAGTTGATAGTAGAATGAGTTGTTTATTAGTATTTTATGTGATAAAGTGATAAAGTAAAAAGAATTGTTTATTAGTATTTTAAAAAGTTTCTCTTAAAAATTGAGACAAAAAAATGGCAAGTTTCTCTTAAAGAATGGGACGGAGGGAGTAATTATCATTATTACATATAAAAATTATTATTATTTAAAAAATATTTTATATTTTTAAATAGTAAATTTTTTTATTTATGAATAACTTATATGCAAAATAATAATAGTGTTTATACATAACAATAATATTAAAAAATTGAGTTCACGGTAAACTCGATTGACACAAATTTATGTCTTATATTTTTACTTGAAAGGATTTTACATGTGAAAATTACTTATGCGATGTGATATAATTCCAGATAAGCTGTGGTGTTTCCAAAAAAAAATGAACATAAATTAATAGGGAAGTTTGCAATTTTTTCAGTTTTCATCCCCACTTAAAATCGTCTATTCTTTAAATAAAAGTGGTTTTGTGTTGGTTTTAATCAATTAATAAATTGTTGTGAATTATAGACCACCTAAAAATTTATTAAAATTTTAGTTCAAATTTGATATGTAACAATTTACTTACAATTTTTAAATTTTAAATTAAAAATATTTTGACAAAATCGAAAAGATCGCAATCAAATGAAATGAGATCTTGAATAGCTTAAAAAAATCAATTACAATAGTTATATAAGATAATCAATTACGATAGTTTGTTCTACCTCGGGGCACGTGATAACATCGTCTCGTCTCGCGGTAGGCCAGAACTGCAACCACCACAAGAGGGAGACCACCCAAAACCACAACTCGAAATAACAATCGTAACCGCAACAACCACAAGAGGAGGAACCACTACACGAGAAACTTTTCCACCACAAAAGAAGATCACCCAAGACCGCAACCAGAATCATAACCACCACAAGAGGGGTGTAGCTCTAACCAATTGAATTATTCACGCTTTAAAAAAAAATTAAGAGCATTTCAGTTTTAGACATTACTGAATTTTGATTTCTTACATGAACTATTTGAATAACCTTTTCAAAGGTGGAGTTGTTAAATGGGCTTACAATGTATTATCAAACTTGTTGTTAAATGAGCTTAACACACGTATACAGGCTTTACAGGCCCAGACAGAGATTTTTTCCGAACCAGCCCAAATAGAGATGGGATACCTTTTAGTTTTACTGCGTTGTGTCATACTTGTCCAATTCCAAATCAACCGAATTCTTATTTATTCGATTTTTTTTTAAAATAGTAACACTCCTATGAACCAGGTTCATCATGAACTCTAATTCAATACTCTCTGTAATATCTGCTAACGAAGAGAGCGCAAAGAAAAGACGGTGAAAACATAAAACCAATAAAAGATGACAAAGTCTAGTATGAAAATTTTCATACATGAAAAAACTTTAATTTAAATGAAATTCCGTAATTGGTGAAGGTAAGACAAAATTGAGTGGTTCATGGTTCACTCGGCCCAAGTAGTTCATGGTTCACCGACCCAAATAGGTCATAATTTAGGGTTCATTATTTAGTGTTTAGGGTGTATATGGTTGATTTAGGACAATTTTATAGATTTTCATACATGAAAATTTTCACACTAGATCTACTCATAAAAGATAATGTTATGATCCAAGATCGGGCGGGGCGAGTTCACGAATATCAAATTTTTGACCAAGGGTCATACAAATTTTAGTTATATACTTTTATCAACATGTCCAAAGAAACTTTACACAATACTTATTTTAATTAATAAAAGAATATCTTTTGGTTATACTTTATATACTAAAAAATATTACTAGTACTTTATATTTTAAAATATTATAATGTGAAAAAGATAATTCACATTAACTTGATTTACATAAGACAAAAACTTGTGTGAATCCAAGTATACGGTGAACTCAGTTTTTTTAGTATCACTATTATGTGTAAAAACTATCACTGTTATGCATGAAAATTATTAACGTTATGCATAAAAACTCTCGCTTATTTTTTTAAACAGTAAATTTTTTTTGTATCACAATAATAATTTTCCATATAATAGTGACAAAGTTCATATATATACATGATTTACATGAATATTACTTTTTACATAATACCTGCTAATTTTATTTTTATGAACAAATTAATAAACTAATAGTTTTTGTGATTAGGTCCATATCTTCAAATGGGATTGCAAACTTTGACTCATATATTTGGTGAAATTTGAAGCGATGGTCTTAAATTTTAATTAAATCAATTGTGCGTCATCAACCTGATCCTTGACAATTCATATAGAACAAAAATTGACAAATTCAGCAAGATCAAAGTGATTCAAATCTGTAATTTTGAATCAAACACGACTCATCCAATCGCATCATTTGCCGGGTGTAATTCTTCAACGTCTTTACGGTCAACATTTTCTACTAACTGTTGCTTTGAAAATTTTTAAACCATTTTCTCACTTAAAGTTGATTTTTTTTTTAAGGAAAGTTGATTATTTCTTTGAATTCACCACTACAATATTTCGTTTATTTATTTTCTATTTCACAAAAATAAATTTGACAAATTAAAAAATTGAGATTGGAAAGAACTAAACTGGTCTCTAAAACTCCTCTCTGAGTAGTAATAGCGACCTTTTCTAATAAGAGATAATTTTGTATTATATATACATAATTATTCAATGAATAAAAAATATATTGAATAAAGAAATTCAAACCAAAAAGAAAGTAATGACTCGAGTCGAGGTATGTAACATATGTCGTATCACGTACAGTAAAACCTCGTTAAATTAATACTCGATAAATTAATAACCTCGCTAAAACTAATAATTTGTCCGGTTCCAAGTTGGGACCAGTACAAATTTGAGACTCAATCAATAAAATTATAAGATAATAATTTTTTTGAGATCCCAAACATATATATATTGGGTAAAATTTAAACTATAAATTAATAATTATTAAAAATAATCCATATACATATATATGATGCACTTGAATATTCTTAAGACAACTTAGTAAAATAAGAATCCATCAGAACTTGTTTTTTTCTTGAACTTCAAATTTATGTTGATCTCATCTTTAAATCTCCTTATCGCACCCAATAGTTGTGGCGTTGTCTTACCGTCTTTGCAACAAAAAGTTATGAAGAGTTGTTGATGCTTTGAATGCTTCTTTTTAGAGTGACCGGTTCCAAAGCTATTGAATCATTCTCTACTTCATCATCTTTAGGATTATGAATGACATCGCCACTATCTCTTCTAGACTCGAACTTCGTGACATTGATTATTTTCACCGGAAAAGTCGAGCAATTGATTCACATCCATTTTGTGGTGATATTGCATACCTGGGTGATCAAATTCTCAAGCTCACTTAATGTCTTCTCGAGTTGCATCATTTGCACTTGAGTCGCTTTTGATTTTCCGAACGAATTTTTTAATTGTCGAAAAGCAATTTGCTATTGCTTCTTGATGAACATTTTCGGTCCAAGTTTATTAACGCCATATTGATAGCATATAAAACATTGATCTTTTCTGGAGATGGTATGTCTAACTCATAGCCTTCCAAAATCTTACGGTAAAATCTTTTGCGGTAATACATTTTGAAGGCTCTTACTTACTATGCCGGCATCACATGGTTGAATTTTTGAGGTCATGTTTGGGGGTAGGAAAAATAACTCGATGTTTCGTAAACCTTGAATATTGTTTGAATGAGCTGGACAGTTATCGACTACCAAAAGAATTTTTCTTCCATGCATTTGTTCATCCAGCCAACGAACATATTCTTCGAAAAACACTCCAGTCATCCAAGCTCTCTTGTTGTACCAGTATTGCCAGTTCAAGCTATTCATATTGACATTCTTAAAACAACGGGGCTTTGCATACTTACCAATAATCCATAGAGGAATTTTTTCAGAGCCATCTTCATTGCAACAAATAACAATTGTCAACCTCTCCTTATCTTATTTTCTACCTTCAAGTTGCTTTGTTGCAAGTGAATGATCAGCCTGTAACCTGTAAAACAAATCAGTTTCATCCATATTAAAAACATCTTTCCTTGGAAATTGATCAATTTTTTCCCTAATGGACTCCAATTTATTCTCCATATCATGCATGTCGGCTGATCCACTCTCTCCGAAACGGCGATATGATTTGATACCATGCCTTGATTTGAATTTCTCAAGCCAACCTTATGAAAGGCGATGATCTGCGGGATCCTCTGGATGTAAAAGTTTAAGCGCCTCATTCGCCTTCTCTAAGATTAGCTCCCCGGTTATATTCACACGCTCTTGATGTTGGAAAAACCACCCATAAACAACCTTCTCAAGGTCCGGATACTTGGCTGATTTCTGACGCTTAGACGACCCACCTTTCTCAAAGTCAGATGATAGAAATTCTGCAGATCTCTTAAGAGTGTTCGAAATTGTTGCTTGACTAACTTTCAAATTGAAAGATTTTTCAACCCATTTCACCAAATCATTCTGAGTGCATCCAGGTTGATCTCTCTTATACTCACATAACATCTTTCGTTGTTGGTTGGTCATTGTTGATTTTTGAATTCCTTTTAGATGAGTGGCCATTTTTGTGTGTGATTTACCAAGATTCCAATAGATAAATATATAGTGCTGATTTCTATCCATGATTCAATGCACAAATGTTAGTCCAATGAACCATATTTTTGTATTTTCCAAAACCAATTAATTTAAACAAGTCATTCCAACTTCCACGTGAGTTTGTATTCATGGAATTCTACTAGTACATTTGTATTTTAACTTAATTTTCATCAATAACTATGCATGTATACTTATGTATACTTAAAGTTATTCAAAGAATTTGGAACTTTGAAGGTCAACTGTGCATATACGTTAAAACCTCTTTAAATTAATAAATTATTAATTTATCGATATAATAATATCTCTATAAATTAATAAAATCCTCCGGTCCCAAAGTTATTAATTTATAGAGGTTTTACCAGTATAACCTCTATAAATTAATACTCGATAAATTAATAACCTCTCTAAAATAATATTTTTCTCCGGTCCCGACTTGGGCCCCATGCGTAAATTAATAATTTCGATAAATTAATAAGATAATAATTTTTTTTAAAATCCCTATATAATACAAGGGTCCCATCAACATCATAAATTAATAATCTCATAAAATTACAAAGATAACTAAGACAACTTAGTAAAATATGACTCTAGTGTTGATTGTTTTCTATTGAAATTCAAATCAAAATGAATCTCATCTCTCACTTTTCTCACGGCACTTAAAAGCTCTGGTGTGGCGTTCGTTGATTCTTGAAAAGAAATTATGAAGGATTTTTGTGCGCTATTGCTTTTTTTTCGTTTCTTAGGCTCTAATGGTACCGTATTATCTTGAGTTTCATCCTCAAT
The DNA here is from genome assembly GCA_037126765.1 of Stenogyne calaminthoides. Lineage (NCBI taxonomy): Eukaryota > Viridiplantae > Streptophyta > Magnoliopsida > Lamiales > Lamiaceae > Stenogyne > Stenogyne calaminthoides. Next base: position 3,189,320 of record JBBCBC010000021.1, on the reverse strand, counting down.
TGGATTTTCAATAATTATATCAACAATTTCTCCTAAGCTTTGGATCTGTGAACATCCTTCATTTTCACTCGGATAATCCAATAGATGATTGATATTAAATAAGATGATTCAAGTTCCTAACATTTAATACTCATTAATATCTCTATATAATTGAATTTAAATTCACGAATTTTGATGTAATTAATTTAAATTAAATGAGAATAGAATACCTCTTTAAATTAATAAATTATTAATTAATCGATTAGTAATACACCTCTAAAATTAATATTTTTTTCGGTCCCAACTGTATTAATTTATAGAGGTTATATTGTAGTTAAAAGGTAAATTAAAGGCATCACATCAATCTACCGTCATTTACAGATTAATATATATATATGTATATATGTATATATATATATATGTATAACTAAGATAATTAAATAATTAGTTTATACATCCGTTCCCCAACAACTTGCACATTTGATTTGACACACATATTAAGAAAAAATAGTTTTTTAGTGTTTTGTTGACTTTGAAAGGGGATGAAGGGTGGAGATTGTAGGGTGGAGATTTTGAGATTCTTTGTCATTTTAAGGCGTGCAAGTTGGTAAGGGACGGACAAAAAAGGAAAAGTGCACATTTGATTTGACACACATATTAAGAAAAAATAGTTTTTTAGTGTTTTGTTTACTTTTGAAAGATGATGAAGGGTGGAGATTGTAGGGTGGAGATTTTGAGATTCTTTTTTTGTCATTTTAAAAAGGCGTTTTGGTAAGTGACAGACGAAAAAAAAAAAAGTGTCTGAGATTCTTCAAGGGACGGAGGGAGTATATATTTTAAAATTAGAGAGAAAGTGCTGGCCATATTTCTCAAGCCCACCACATGGCACATTTCAATTGCCCAAATTCAATAACGAATACTATTATTTTACACCTCAATTTTTAACTTTTTAATTTTCAAGTGAAAAATCTGGTGACACACAAGTGCGTGTACTTTCTACCTAGAATATACGTGCAAGAAATTTCATGGAAAATAATGTAGAAAAAACGCCGGGGAGCCGGCATTAATTAATATAGTAAACCGTTGACATTCAAATACCAACCCTGCCCTACACTTTTGCGTGTGAAATACTACACAAAAACACCGTGGAATTTTTCTCATGTTATCTAGACTTTTACACACACACACCACCTCAAAAATTTTGTGTATATATATTAAAACCCCTTCATAAACTTGATCATCAAGAAAAGTTACACCCTTCTATATATATACATATATATCCTCAAAAATCCTAAACAAGAATAGCACAAATTGAAATCAATATCTGATAATATGGCTTCTTTTCTCTCTTCAAAAAGCACAATACTTTGCACGGTTTTAGTAATCTTCCTTGTTTCAAATTGTTGCGTTGACGCCGTTAGGCCCGGGAGGATGATGTTGACGGCGGTGAAGCATCTGGAAGAGGATGTTTCGGCAATGGCGTTAAGGCTTCTTCGAGACGACAAAGAGAAGTTAACGGCGGACCGTTTGTTCTTCACGAAGCTTCCAAAGGGGGTCCCAATTTCTCCGTCTGCTCCGTCCAAGAGACACAATTCAGAGCCTGGAATTTGAATAAATAGCAGAACAAGTTAATTTAGGATATATATTATTCTTTTTTTTATATATATTTACAATTTTTTGGTTATTTCTTTTGATGTGGTAGATTGTTTTTTGTTAGCCTAACAACGATGGCTAGTTAATTTTGAGTCTTGTTACACTGTACAGATCATATACTTTTTTTGTATAATGAATTGGTTCTGATTGAGCAGAAAATTAATTATATTGTCTATTGATTTTTGTATTATGGGACTGCTCGTTTTCTTGATATTAAATTGTTAGTATCTATTTAATTACGTTATTAATTCATATGCATCTATTGTTTACATAAGTTAAAATTATTTTTCTACCCTTGATAATCATATAAGTAAATGTCAAATTAAATTAGTAATTAATATATAATCTACCGACCGTAAGATCGAGCCCATGTGTTTTTGTATGAATTTTGACTCAATTCGACTTGACTTTTGGTTGGATATGGCTATAAACACGTTAAATCTTAGTCGCATGCATAAAGTAAATACACGACTATTGTATCTCAATTTGTAGTTATCTAAATCTTAAGATTCCAACTAATTTAGGCATTGTATAATTATCTTATAAATTGTGAAAAGTAAACGCACATGTACAATTTTAGTAATATTTTCTATGAATATACAACTAAATATGTATAATTGTATCTAATTTATGCATTAATTAATTTTTAGGTGTTTATTTACGGTTTAGAACTATGCAATCTCACGATTCAAATATGGGAATTACAATATGATGGGAGGATTAAAGATCCAGACCTGCCTCACCCCTTAGAATCTGGTTGGACTACTATGAGCAACGTACAATTTATGAAAATTACATATTAAAATTTAATATAAAACTAATATTTCAATTGAAAAAAAAAATAAGACCTTTTTCGTACTATTAAGTTTGAGAAACGGGTATGATTGAAGAAAAGAATCAGAAATTAGGAGCCTGTTTGAATTTTTGTAAGTTTTAGAATAGAAAATGTGGGATATGAGATTCATGGTTCGTCCACCACGGTTTGAGTGTGTCAAATAAAAGCATATGTCTCTGACTTTCACTGTCCTATAATAATATATTAATTATATTATTAAATATATTTATTATATGGTCAACTGCAAAATCCCAGCTGTCAACGGTGCAACTCAGGTTTCAAAGTCCACACGGCAGAAGTGAAATATAATGTAGAAAAATACACTTATTTTTTTTTTATTCTTCTTACGAACCGTGTAAGATAAGACACAACTAAAATAAATAAAATTTCTAACAAAATAAAGTGTACATAGTCACTTATATTTTTAGACGATTTGGTCAAATTATACTGTTAAATAAACTAATTCCGAGATATGTAAAAGATATAATTAAGTCTCTTCAACAACTAAACATTCAACATTCCATTTACAACGCTAAAAAGTGTACTATCACAGTCTAAAAAGCACAAAATCTCACCTAATTTTGTAGTATAAGACCTCGATTGGTAGGGGTTTAAACCCCTAAAAGGTCTGGCCATACTCATCGCATTTGAAGAATTTCATCTCATCTAAAAATTCGAATATATATATAAAAATATGAAATTAATTCTTATAGATATAATTCCCTAATACACGTGGCCACAATTTTGAGTAATTGGAGTGAAAGAACAAAATATGAAGAAATTTGACTAATAAATAATACTCCCTCCGTCCCAAAGAAACGTGCACGTTTGCTGTTTTTACGTGTTTTTGCGAGCGAGTTTTTTATTAGTATTTAAAATGATAAAATATTTTTTAAAGATGCATGTAATAGATGAGAGGTAGATTTGTTGGAATATAGAGGCACGTAAACACGTAATACATGCGCAGCGGAAATAAATAGTTCACCAACAACGAACATACAATTGCATAATTGAGTACATATAAACATAAAGAGAAATCTTACAATAGATCAAACACAGATTTCTCAACTATGGTATCCACATATTCCCCGTGAACAGATCTGCAAGAATTAGCCAGGGTTGAATCTGAGACGGAATTTGCTAGGAAAATTCCTATCCTAGATTTTATGGAGAAACTAGGTTTTCTTGTTGTAGTAAATAATGAATCCCGGGACCTCATATATATAGGGAGAGATTAGCTCATATCTTAAACAAGTCTCTATTAGGAAGATAATTCCTAATCTTGAAAATCATATCTCAAAGATATGTTTTTCCCTACAGATATTTTCCTACAATAATATTTCATAATATTATTTTGGGATTCTTATTTAATTAAATATAATTTAATTAAATAATAATAATAATTAATTTCAAATTAATATATCATTAATTCTCCATAAATTAAATATTAAATCTAATTTAATACTTAATCAACCAACTCTAATCCGTACACGAGAGTTACTTGTTGTGTGACCCATAGGCCCTCATATATCGAGCGATTAATCAAACTAACGGTCTTAATTGAACCCTAGACAATAAATCAGACAATCTCAGTATATGAGGTACGTTGCGAGAAACGTGCAACTACCTGTAACTGTAACATGGGCTATTGCGATTTCCTCCTTTCATTCACGAATACTCGATTAGCCTTGAACATGATGAAGTGTCTATTCAAATAGCTTAATCGATTTATCTCTAATCACTAATTGATCATTCGTGTCACCTTTGGTCACAAAGTCCAAGGTGACGTGCATTGACCAATGACTTTGATCCAATTATGACGAGAAGATGAGTATTCTCTCTAAATTCACTTTGAAGAATGAATCCTTATCTTGGTTCAACTACCACGCACATGCATTTCGTGATGAACTCAATCCAAGCCATATCTACCCATGGAAGGGTGTAAGTGTCGGTCATGGTCAAAGTTCATCACTCCACACATGTCGTGCATATTGACCTCAAGTCAAAGAAGTATCGCATCGCTCCCACTAATCGAGACACCCGTAGACACATATAGTGGAACTACATCAAACGGTTGCTCAGATGGGTATACCAATACCCTCTGAGGTATTTGTGCATCCATCATGAGATACCTAGTATCTCGTAGTAAGTGAGATCTTACTACACTCTCTAAGAGTATGATGCAGATCGCACACCAATCTCCATTGCGTCATCGATATCCCATTCTCGATGATCCTTGATAGGCGCTGTTTGAGAATCATGCTTAAGTCATCTAAGTTCTCACGTACTCAATGACAGCAGTGATTCAAGGGAACACAGATGAGAACAAATGCAAACAATCAAACATAATATTCTAATAAGCGTAATGCCATACATTTAAAATTAAATAAACAATAATATTAAACCAACACTGAATATTATCTTAGTATTATGTCCATACAAAGGATTGTCTCTAGGACACTAACACTAACAATCTCCCACTTGAACTAGAGCCAATCACCTACATGCTTAACCCCTAGACCATTGAAATGTCTAGTGTGTACATGAACACTCAAAGCCTTGGTGAAAGGATCAGCCAAATTATCTTATGTGGGAACACGTTCTAACTATATCTCTCCTCTAGCGATTATCTCTCTTATCAAGTGATAACGCCTAGGCACATGCTTGTTTCTGTTATTGGATCTCGGTTCCTTAGCTTGCGCAATCGCACCAGTGTTGTCACAATATAACTTTATTGGACTGCCGACACTCGGAACTACCCCTAGTTCATTTAAGAATTGTTTTATCCAGACAACTTTTTTAGCAGCTTCAGCCGCAGCAATGTACTCAGCTTCGGTTGTTGAGTCTGCGGTAGTCTCTTGCTTGGAACTATTCCAACTAACCGCCCCACCATTGAGAGTAAACACAAAGCCTGATTGAGATTTGTAATCATCACAGTCAGATTGGAAACTAGCGTCCTCGTAGCCAGTAGCCACTAGCTCTGACTGTCCCCCGTAGACTAAAAAGTATTCTTTTGTACGTCTAAGGTACTTAAGAATATTCTTGACAGCAATCCAATGAGATTCACCCGGATTCTGTTGGTATCTACCAGTGATGCTGACAGCGAAAGCCACATCTAGCCTAGTGCAAGTCATGGCGTACATGATGGACCCAATTGCTGATGCATATGGTATGTCCTTCATGTGCTTAATATCATTGTCTGTGGAAGGACAATCCTTCTTAGACAGTTTAATCCCATGACATGCAGGTAGAGAACCTCTCTTAGAGTTCTCCATCGCAAATCGCTTCAACACCTTATCGACGTAAGTGGACTATGATAGCCCCAACATCCTCTTGGATCTATCCCTATGGACCTTGATCCCTAAGATGTAGCAGGCCTCACCAAGATCCTTCATCATGAAGGTTTTGACAACCATTCTTTCACTGACTGCATGAGAGGGATATTGTTTCCCATAATCAGTATGTCATCGACATACACAACTATGAAGACAATATTCTTCCCATTGCACTTTCGATATACGCACGGATCTTCCAAATTTCGGATGAAATCAAATGATTTGACAGCCTCATCAAATTGGATATTCCAACTCCTAGAAGTTTGCTTCAACCCGTAGATGGATCGTTTGAGCTTACACACAAGATTAGATTTTGGCTTTGAGATAAAACCTTCCGGTTGAATCATGAACACTTCCTTATCAATGTTTCCATTGAGGAAAGTTGTTTTGACATCCATCTGCCAAATCTCGTAATCGAGGTGTGCTGCTACCGTAAGTGAAATTTGAATGGACTTGATCTTAGCAACTGGTGAGAATGTCTTGTCATAGTTAATGCCTTCGCGTTGACTATAACCTTTCGCCACCAACCTAGCCTTGTAGGTTTGTACCTTGCCATTTGCATCGGTCTTACGCTTGTAGACCCACTTGCAACCTATGAGTTTGACCCCTTTTGGCAATTCAACCAAGTCCCGAACTTGATTGATGTACATCAAGTCCATCTCGGATATCATGGCTTCATGTCACTTCTTTAAGTCAACATCTAATGTTGCCTCAGTGTAAGTTTTAGGTTCTGTTGGGTTATACTGAAAAGTATGCTTTTACTTTGTATAACCAAACTGAAGTTTCTTATTTATTTACTGAAATAAATTATTTAATCACTGTTGCATTAAATATGAATGAATGTTATATATGTTTATTGCAAACCCGTTCGATAAGACAGTACGTATTACGTTGTAGTTAATTTCGTGATACCCGATCACTGAAGATCAAATTAACAGCCCTCGTAATTAAGTACAAATTCACAACCCAGATGGAAATGAATGAACCATCATGAACGGTTGAAGTGTGAGACCCATATTGGTCTGTCTTGACCAAGGGATCACACTAGCGCATTTAGGTGCGCTGAATGAGGACCTACAAGAGGACAAATTCTTCGGTACTGAATATACAAGAATTAGACCTCAGTGGTGCGTTGTTTCTTAATCTCCGTCACTTAAATAGGATCGTGTGAAATTAATAACTATTGCTTTGACTTATGATGGGAAGAGAGTCAATGCGATTCGATACCTTATATCTTGGGCAACATTATAATTACATGACGATTGCTGACATTTAATAAGGAGAATCGCGTGCAAGTACGTCTTGCTTGATTTGTCCCCTTGGTGGGCTCATATCATTTATCATGTCAAATCTTGCAAGTGGAAATTTATTTCCGGCATGGATAATAATGTTGAGTTGTCTTCACTCCAAGGACAAAGATATTAATTAATATAAAGCTTGTTCAGTGGCTTAATTAATTAATGGACTAAGATAATCTTAAACGCGAGAAATAATGACCGGGAACCATGTTATATGTGAAATCGTAATATGGGTTAAGATGGATAGTTCAATATTAATTTTATAGTGGAGTAAATTAATATTAATGGACTTGAATAATATTTGGCCCAAAATATTATAGCTTCATAGTCCATTGGAGGTCCAATCTTAATTCTCCTAAAGGCACCCCAAATAGCCCAAAATAAGGTCCAATTAATGAGAGAGAGAAGAAAATATTCTTGCTATATTTCCAAGAGATATTTTCGAAAATTTGTGGCCAAAAAGGAAGAAAAGATTGTCTTGATTTTTTTGTAGTTATTTTATGGGTAGAGATAATTATTGTAGGAATACATAATTATCTCATAAATTCAAGAAGTCAAATCTTAACTCCTTTAGGCTTGTAATTTTCGAAAATCATAGGTAGAAGAGGGGAAAGAATTTTTTATGGAAAATTTAATTAAGGAGAAAAGAATATAGAAGATATATTCAAGATTTCTTGGAGACCAAGAAAAGATTTTCTTCCTTATTTTTCCAACCCTAAATTTTCGACCCCTCCTCCCTATTTATAGGGGATGAGCTCTTCATTCCCAAGTGCAATTCCATGTGTTGGAAATATTATAAATCCACAAAGGTGGTAGCAAAATATTTAATTTCTCTCCCATTAAAATCGTTCGTTGAAATCTTCCCACCGGATAGCGTTCGTGGAATTTGGGGATATATTTGGGAAGACTCTTGGGTTGATTCATCCGTTTGATTCTTCAAGAGGTTAGTAATTCTGTAACTCTTAGTTCCGCATTTTAGAATTTATGTGAATTATGTGTACGCATGTTGTTTATTATTATGTTGAATTGATTTAGGATTAATTCATGTTAGTAATTAACTGTTTAATTTAAATATGTATTTAAATTATCACCTCGAATAGATCCGGGCACCCCAATTTTCCCAACAGGTTCGTCCTTATCCAGGATCTCCACGTCATCATGTTCCTCTACGAGGAAACCATAATATCTGGAGATCGGATTACGAACCCTAGTAGACTTACGGAGTTGTGGTTGTTCAGGCTGTACATTCTGATCGTGAAAAGTTTGTGGTAGATTAGGCTATTTGATTTGTTCAATGTAATAGACTAGTCTAAATTTAAGGTATTTATTTTTCGTTAAATAAATTGTAACCTGATCAAAGACGGAGACGAATTAAAGACGGATCCGGAATCAGACGCGTGGCGACGTGTGCATGTGAAACATTTTAAAGAGGGTAAGACTTGCGGGCGCGGACGACGACGCCAAGACGACAGCGCCTAGACGCTTAGCGGATCGCCCCCAGCGTGGAAAGCACGCACGCGGGCGCGATTTAACGCTACATTGGGAGCCAAGCACAAGCAATAAGACGGGCGAGGCGCTGGCGAGAAAAGGCAGTACTGGCGCGCGCCAGATGTCGGCGCCGCCGAGGTTTTAAGAGACAGGCGGGCGGCGCATACGCCTTTAAAGGCCAAGAATGCCGCTTCATTAAGCGGCGCACGGATGCTGGCAGTATCCCTGGCCGCGAAGCCGCCATGCATGCTTTCAAGACAGAGATCTTTTCGAGACGAACGAGTGGGAGAAATTCAAGACGACGTTTCTTCAAGATCAAGCCAAAGAAAATCAAACCATGACAGTTTGATAATTCCACGAGGAAATCATAATATCTGGAGATCGGATTACGAACCCTAGTAGACTTACGGAGTTGTGGTTGTTCAGCCGCACATTCTCGATCGCGGAAAATTTTGTGGTACGATTTGATTTCATCGTTGACCGGAGAGGCCTCAAGATTGATGCTTCCAGATGCTCCTTGAGCACTTCCGGATGCCTCTTGAGTGGGAGTTTAAACAATGCTATTCTCATTCAGCCTACTTGGAGTTCGTTGCTCAGGCATTGCAACTCCAATTACGCTCCCACTGGCTGAAAGAGGATCACTGTGTGATAAACTTCCACCACGTGAGTTACTGAATGCTCCCACTGATTATTGGTCAAGTTGTTTTGACAAGATATCAGAGTCTTTGTTAATTTGTGATTCTTGAATTTCTTCAAGTTCTATCGTCTTACGGCCTTGTCCCTTGAAGACATTGTCTTCTTCAAGGAATTTGGCTTGCCTAGAAACAATCACTGTTTGTTTCTCAGGAAGATAGAAGTAATATCCTCTTGTTTCCTTAGGATATCCCACAAAGTAACACTTTTCACCTTTTGATTCCAACTTATCAGTGAGCATCTTCTTCACAAACGCGGGGCAGCCCCACGTTTTCATGTGACTGAAGTTTAGCTTCTTGCCATGCCATAGCTCGTATGGCGTATGCTCAACTGATTTGGATGGAGTCATATTCAAAATGTAGATTGAGGTTTGAAGCGCGTAACCCCATAAGAATGTCGGAAGAGAGGAAAAATTCATCATGGACCTTACAATGTCTAACAAGGTTCGGTTTCTCCTCTCGGACACACAGTTCATTTGTGGTGTCCCGGGAGGAGTCCACTGTGATTGGATTCTATGCAACTTTAAGTAATCAATGAATTCATGGCTAAGATATTCTCCTCCTCGATCTGATCGAAGAGTCTTAATACTCTTACCAAGATGCTTCTCTACTTCAGCCTTAAACTCCTTGAATTTCTCAAAAGATTCAGATTTGTGTCTCATAAGCTACACATACCCGTACCTTGAAAAATCGTCAGTAAAAGTGATGAAGTATCTGAACTGACTCCTAGCCAGAGTGGGCAATGGTCCACAAACATCACTGTGAATCAACTCTAGAACTTCTTTGGCACGAACTCCTTTCTCGAAAAGGGTTTGTTGGTCATCTTGCCTTTGAGACAGGATTCGCAATTTCCATAAGACTCAAAGTCGAATGAGGTTAAGTAGTCCAACTTTCTTAACCTTGCAATCCTATTCTCATTTGCATGAACAAGTCTACAATGCCACAAGTAAGTTAGGTTTTCATGATTACTAAGTTTGAGTCGTTTGTTTTGTATATTAAGAATATTATGTCCACAATGCAACAAGTATAAGTCATTCGATAAAGGAGCATTCCAATACATATCACCATTAAGCGAAAAATAACAATTATTATTTACAAAATGGAAGGAAAACCCTTCAATGTCTAACATAGGAATAGAAATAATGTTGCGAGTAATAGAGGGAACAAAATAACAATTATTCAGTTCAAGTCTAAAACCAGAGGGTAAATCTAAAACATAAACGCCAACACGTTCAGCAGCAACTCTTGCTCCATTCCCAACATGTAGGACGACTTCACCCGGCCTAACTGCCCTGCTATACTTGAGACCTTGCACATTTGTACAAATGTGTGAGCCACAACCGGTATCCAATACCCAGCAGTTAGTATAATTTGTGGACATGTTTATCTCAATAACAAACATACCTGTTCCAGTGGCTGAGACACCCTGTTTCTTCTTTTCAGTTGCTAGAACCTTACAGTCCTTCTTCCAATGCTCCTTCTGCTTGCAGTGGAGGCATACATCCTTGTTCACCCTCTCCTTCTTTTGAATTCCACCTTTGGGCTTGAGGAAGTTTGCTTGGAGCCTTTCTTTGCCTTGCCCCTTCGCTTCTTCTTTCCTTTCGGAGCAGAAGAAGTAGGAGCACTCACCATGAGCACGGGCTTTTCCTTAGCAGTGGAAGACTCAAAAGTCTTTAGCATGTTATGCAGCTCGGGTATAGTTGATTCCGTCTTATTCATATTAAAGTTTAACACGAAACTTGAATATGAATCGGGAAACGACTGAAGAATAACATAAACAGCAACATTGGTGTTAAGCTCAATGCTAATACGACCAAGTTTCTCGATTAGCCCAATCATCTTCAATACATGAGGAGAAACCTTCCCTCCTTCAGACATCCGGCATCTAAACAGATCTCTCATCACTTCATAAATCTCGGAACGAGATTCAGAATCAAAGAGATCCTTCAGATGCTTGATCATCTCGAAGGGAAGCATCATCTCATGCTGCCTTTGCAACCCGGGAGTCATCCCGAGGAGCATAACACATTGAGCCTGGGAAGCATCATCTTGATGCTTCTTCTGAGCTTTGGCGTCAAACGCCTCGGCTTCTTTAGTACCAGCCTCCGGGGTAGCAGGGATTGACGTGTCCAACACGTACTCAATATTTTCTTGCCTGAGCACCAAACGAATGTTTCGGTGCCAGTCGAGAAAGTTTGGCCCAGCCAATTTGTTCGTTTCCAAAACGCTTCTCAATGACAAGTTATTCATTTCAACAATCCTAGAGAAATAAAATAAAACGGGAATTAAACACATAATTCCTATGATCAATATTCAGCAATCAAAATAAACATGGCCTTTTAAATTTATTTTGTCTCCATTATTTTCACATACTTGAAGACCTCATCGGAAAAGTACGAACTTATATTAAATAAAAATTATAATGGACTAGGATCCACATTACTGCTATCATAATCCCACCGAGGGCTGATCATTATAAAAACATAACTGGTAGGTCTCCAAACCAATTGCAAAAATCGTAATTCCTAGTTTGTCAAACCCAGTTCGACTGATGTCACTTACCCTTTGTTCCCCACGAGGGCTAGCGAAACAAAGTTAAGCTGGTTTACAACCATCAAGCGGTGATATTACATGTCCCTATAAAAGTCCCGTTAGATGTAGATCCGAGCAAAAGACGAGGGTCTTTAAGTACTCATTGGAAGAAAATCTCCGGTTTACTTTTAATTTTGATGGAAGACATCTTATCAAATTAATGAGAAAATCATATTTTAGTGAGGAACGTTTTTAAAGGCGGGGTATTAATTGCTTAATCGAGATCCAACATGTTAATCTAATCATATTTGAGCAATTATTGGGCGCCGCCTACCCAAACATGATTTACACGGACTTACATTTATATGGGCGCCGTCTACCCAAACAATTAATACGGTCCGACAATTATTGGGCGCCACCTACCCAAACAGTTATAAAACGGTCTGTTAAAGTGTTAACGAATTTAAATAAATAAACAAGTCAACGAGTGGGATTAAATAAACCTTTTAAAACAAATCTTTAAAAGAAAATCCAATTTTCAATTTTATTTTAAGGTTATTTAAGCCGATAATTAATCCAATTAATTTCCAAATGAAAAATTATTAATTTTATTTTATTCAAAATAAGTTACTCATCGTTTATTGTTTAGGGGGCTCAGGTGCAAATTCTAAAATTGCATGGGAGGACCTGTCTCAAATCCAATTTGCAGAACAATCCTCCAAACATCATCACCCATTCCAAATGGATCCAATCAAGCCTCTAAACCCAAAATCCAGATTAATATGTTTCAACATCATCGAAAAATCAAAACCATAAACAAGAACAATTTGATTCATCATGGTCAAACCCAAAATCAGTCCAGAATAGTTTAAGAAGCAAGAATTAATCGAGCATAGGTGAACGGCAAAATCAACACAGGTCCGGTCTGAAATCCGTCCCGTGAGGGATGATTCCGCCGCGTATGATCGGTAGGTCGCTGGAGCTAGGGTTCATCAAGAGCGCGTTTGGGCCGGCGCGAGTCGCCACCGCCGCTCATCGCGTGCGAGCGACTCGCCGCCGCACCCGATATCCTCCAAGGACGCGCGAGGGACACTGCCCCCTTATAATCGGTCCTGTTCTAAACGGGTCGAAAAACTAGCACAGATCGGCGCGCCGCCAATGCCTTGTATCGGTTCTGGTGGCGCGCCGCCTCGATCAGGATGAAGGAGGGGCGGCGCCGTGAAAATATACAACGCATTCGACGGAGCAGTGTAACGACGCGAATGGACACATGAGGACACTCCGCAAGCCTTCGCACGCGTCGCGAGGCATGGCGCTCAGCACCGGCCATCAGCGACGCGGCGTCGCCGGCGGTGTGTGTGCCGCTAATTGTGCGAAGGAGCCCCAAAAGTGAAACCCTAGTTAGCGTGGGGAAGACGAAGTCAGTGGAGAAAAAAGGGGTGAGTGGGTTATCTAATAACCACTTGCCCCAATTTGTTTTGACCGTGCCGTGTGACCCCAACAACAATAAACATGGTGAGATCAAAATCCAATTTTGATCTCACCGTGTGTTTTATAAAAAAAATTCCTTTTAAATAAAACAACAATCAATTTAATTAAGCAATTAAATAAGAGCCTGAAGCTTTGATACCACTGTTGGATTATATAGAGGCACATAAACACGTAATACATGTGCAGCGAAAAAAAAATAGTTCACCAACAACGAACATACAATTGCATAATTGAGTACATATAAACATAAAGAGTAATCTTACAACAGATCAAACACATATTTCTCAACTATGGTATCCACGTAATCCCCGTGAACAGATCTGCAAGAATTTGCCAGGGTTGAATCTGAGACGGAATTTGCTAGGAAAATTCCTATCCTAGATTTTATGGAGAAACTAAGTTTTTTTGTTGTAGTAAATAATGAATCCCTGGACCTCATATATATAGGGAGAGATTAGCTCATATCTTAAGCAAATCTCTATTAGGAAGATAATTCATAATCTTGAAAACCATATCTCAAAGATACGTTTTTCCCTACAGATATTTTCCTACAATAATATTCCATAATATTATTTTGGGATTCATATTTAATTATATCTAATTTAATTAAATAATAATAATAATTAATTCCAAATTAATATATCATTAATTCTCCATAAATTAAATATTAAATCTAATTTAATACTTAATCAACCAACTATAATCCGTACACGGGAGTTACTTGTTGTGTGACCCATATGCCCTCATATATAGAACGATTAGTCAAACTAATGGTCTTAATTGAACCCTAGACAATAAATCAGACAATCTCAATATATGAGGTACGTTGCGAGAAACGTGCAACTATCTGTAACTGTAACATGGGCTATTGTTATTTCATCCATTTCTTTCACGAATACTCGATTAGCGTTGAACATGATGAAGTGTCTATTCAAATAGCTTAATCGATTTATCTCGAATCACTAATTGATCATTCGTGTCACCTTTGGTCACAAAGTCCAAGGTGACGTGCATTGACCAATGACTTTGATCCAATTATGACGAGAAGATGAGTATTCTCTCTAAATCCACTTTGAGGAATGAATCATTATCTTAGTTCAACTACCACGCACATGCATTTCGTGATGAACCCAATCCAAGCCATATCTACCCATGGAAGGGTGTAAGCGTCGGTCATGGTCAAAGTTCATCACTCCACACATGTCGTGCGTATTGACATCAAGTCAAAGGAGTATCGCATCGCTCCCACTAACCGAGACACCCGTAGACACATATAGTGGAACTACATCAAACGGTTGCTCGGATGGGTATATCAATACCCTCTGAGGTATTTGTGCATCCATCATGAGATACCTAGTATCTCTTAGTAAGTGAGATCTTACTACACTCTCTAAGAGTATGATGCAGATCGCACACCAATCTCCATTGCGTCATCGATATCCCATTCTCGATGATCCTTGATCGGTGCTGTTTGAGAATCATGCTTAAGTCATCTGAGTTCTCACGTACTCAATGACAGCAGTGATTCAAGGGAACACAGATAAGAACAAATGCAAACAATCAAACATAATATTCTAATAAGTGTAATGTCATACATTTAATATTAAATAAACAATAATATTAAACCAACACTGAGTATTATCTTAGTATTATGTCCATACAAAGGATTGTCTCTAGGACACTAACACTAACAAGATTTATAATACCCCTCTTTAAAATTCACTTTATCATTTGAAATACTAATAAACAACTCACTCACAAAAACTCGATAATAAAGGTGGTGTGCACGTTTTTCTGGGACAGATGTAGTAAAAGGTAAGGCTTCCTTTCAATGATATGAACGCCACTAATAGAATACAAAGAAATTTGACTAATAATTAATATATAAGGTTATCACTACTAATAGAGGGTATGGTGTAATTTTGCTATCGATTTTTGGATATGTGTGGTTTGAATAATTTAGAAAAATAGAAACAAATTGTTGTTTGAAAGAATTTGCTATGACGTGGAGAAAATAATTGATAAATCAATACAAGATTTTGGAGTTTGTGTTCAGCGAATGTCACATCTTTTTGTTCTAGATAGTGTTGGATTGTTAATGTCTGCTGTGCAGTTTTTCAAGTACTCCTTTGTATTACTGGGTATATCTTATACCCAACTCATTCATTTTTTGCAAGAGGTTAATTTTTCAACTTTATGATAGATTGACTATATTATAGGCCAAAATAGTGTTAGAAAAATTATAAAAAATATTCCAATTTCTTCTAAATTTTCCGTATGACCAGCGGAGGGTTTCATCCCAAGACGTTGACCGGAAAAGGACATTTCCTTAATTCGCTCAACTTTTCAGAACAAAACAGTCATTCAACGGCAAACAAAATATTCAATCAAAGTGTGTGTGGAGAAAACCTAACCATATCAGTAAAGTGTGAGTAGGTTTTTGTTAAGACAGAGCTTAATTTGAAAATAACCTTTAAAAAAAGATTAATTTGTGTTATTTTTTAAATAGTTGCACCACAAAATCCATTACAAGAATATAAAATATTAGTTACGTAATTTTCGAACATGACTACAAAAATTTCTATCGAAAATAATTTTCTGTCGAGACGGGTTTGGCCCAAGTCCCACCAGAAAAAATGGACCTGCTCCGCGAACCGTTTCAACCCGCACAGCTCCGTTTATTTATAAGTTACTTTTAAATTAAAAAAATGTCAATTTAAACATTAGACAATTCAAAAAAAAAATGTCTAAAATAACATTTTATATTTATCTAATATTTAAAAGCAACGCAGTAATTTAATTCATATACATAAAAATATAAATACAATAACATAAATATATGTCTATATAAACGAGTCACTCTCCTGTGCACCCCATGCACCAATCCACCAAATTGGTGCACTTTAAACCTTAACCCCTAAAAAATGAACCATAAATTATATATGAGTCATTCGAGTCGGGTGAACTATGAATCACTTGGGCCGAGTGAACCATAAACCACTCGGGGCGGGTATTAAAATTTTTTTTAAAAAAAATCTAGAAAAAAATCTTTTAAAATTAAATTGCACCAATTTTATTGGTGTGCACGGTAGAATTTACCCTATATAAACACATATTAATGTATAAAAATGTTACAAATACACGTGGCGGGTTATAGAACGGATTCACGGAGGTTCTATAAAAATCACGACTTGTATCAGACCGGTTTAATCAAGTCCAAACCCGTCCTAATCGGAATGGGTTCAATAAACCCGGCCCAATTGCGATATCGACATTTACTAAAGTTAGTCTTATACGTTAATATGTGGACCACCGACACCTGAGCCTAATAGGCCCATTTACAATATATCTGAATGCGAAATTAAAAATTCAAGCATGGAGTCGAGAAAATCAAGAGAGACATGCAGCAGTTTAATGATCTTCTCCTTTGCAAAAGTTCATTCGAGTATTTTAAAATATTATATTTCTACTTAATTAATCATCAAAAAAATAAATTTAAAAGTTAAAAAAGTTTACGCTTTTAACCAGGGGTGATAAGTTTTTGTTGTTTTAGGAAAATTTGATTTTTTAAAACTGAAGAGATGGAAATCGATTAATTAAGCTTGCTTAATTTGATTCAAAAATCGATTCAAAAATTTAAATTATATTATTTCGATTTTTTGTTCGACTAGTAGTCGAAATAACCAAATTAACTAAACTGTTTTTATGGATACTAATTTGTTTAGTAATATATTTTTATATGTTTTTATAAAATGACCATTATATCATTTAAATTTTACATCCATTATTATTTATGTTATTCCTTAATAATGATTATATATAATTGTGAAAGAATTCCGTCTCATTTAAAAAAATCTGAACTTTTAGAGAGACATGAAATTAATTCGTTTATTTAATTTTTTTAACAAATTAATTTGTGATATATATATATATATATATTATATATATATTTACTCAAGTACAAGAAGAAAAAATGCATCATAATTCTCACGGTTTAACTTTAAAATTTTCAAAATCAAAATGAAAGATAATAAAAAAATAAAAAAGATTTGTGTTATGTGATGATTTTAAATTGTATGAGATTAAGAAAATAAAAAAAGAACTAAACCCAAATAAAAGATGTGCAATATTTGTGTTTCACCGAATTAACCTATTGCATTAATTCGACCAAATTAACCTAAGCCTCACACTACTAGTCTACTTCTAATTGATGTTCACGGTTTATCACCAAACACGTAACTTTAATTTTTTACAAAATTTACAAATGATTTATTGCTTTCACTTTTAAACAAAAATTTCCACGATATAATCAGTAAACATAATCGATTTTTTTTTCCTAAACATATAATCGATTTTTGGGAAACGCATTTTTAACGATACGCCCATTAGGCCCTAGAGTCCAGCCCATATTTGATCCACTCATGTCCGATTGTTTAGTTCAAAGCCCAATAACTATTTAACACCTCGATTTCAATATAAAATAAATGAAACTATTATAAATAAGAGGAACTTTCATGTAAAATATTTCTCATGAAATATTAGTTTAAATGGGAATGAAAAAAAAATTTACGGATCTTGTACAGATGGAAGTTAGACAATTGGACTTTTTATAAAAATTCGTGCAAAGGTAAATAAAAACCGCTCTCAATCTGTGTTACTACAAATGTAAGTATATGTTACTGTAAAAATAATTATATGTTACTACGTAATTATGAATAAAAAAATATTTTTTTCTAATTTAATGGTGTAATTTAGTGGTTTGTGTCTTCACTTAAAGTAGTTGGTCAAATATCACAAGAAAAAACAGAAAAAAAATAGAGGAAGAAATGGATGAAAATAGATGGAGTGTCGTTTTGTTTATATAATAACACATATTTCTCTTTACAGTAACATATTTATATATACACACAATCCTATTTTCAATAGCTTACATACAAATGTGTGTACTGAAATAATAATATGTGTTACTTGTCCTCACAGTGACACATACATGTACTTACAATACTATATATTTGCCCTTATAATAACATAGACTTCAGAGCACTTCTGTTATTTTGACATTGTGCGAATTTTATAGAAAAATCTGTTTGACTCATTTTGACCCACACAGATCGCAAATTTTTCTCTCATTGTTTATGTGTTTCTCCTTCTGACTCAATAGCATATTTCACGAATCATTACTTACAGTAATATATATATGTACTCACAATAATATATGTTTTCCCTTATAATAAAACATATTTCGGAGTGAATTTCATTGAAAAATATGTTTGACTTGGTTCAATTTGCACAAGACCCGTAAATTTTTCACCTTATGTTTATGCGCTTGTCATTCTAATTCGTGGATCATATTTTACGCATCTTAGATCTGTGAAATATTTCATATAAAATTATCCTAAACATTAATGATTAGGTATGTGAATGAAAGAGTAGAATAATCACATTACACATGTAATTATTCATCCTTAGTAATTTTTCTTTTAATTCGTATGAAAATAGTTAAACAACATATAAAGATAATTGAAAGGACTAAAAAAGATAAATGGAAATATATGCCATGATCTATGTGTAAAGCCGCAAGAAGAGAGTTCAGTGCTTAAAAATTATTTCCACTGTGCAGATTATTTATACCCATCTTTTTTAGCATTGTACTCCCTCCGTCCCGAAATTATTATCCGGTTTACTGTGTGATCGATTTTTAAGAAAAAATGATAAAGTGTTAAAGTGTAAGGGGTAGAATTGTTAAATCAACTTTATTGTAAAGTGAAAAAGTGATAAAGTGTTAAAGTGTAAGGGGTTAAGTGAGTGACAATTGATGTAATTTATATATATTGTGAAGAGTGTTTATATTGATGAAATTTTCCATTTTAAGAAAGTGGATAAAAATTGTGGGACACCCAAAATAAAATATTGGACGATAATTTTGGGACGGATGGAGTATTTAAGAAAAAAAGAGATAAAATAAATAAAATAAGAATATTACTGTATGTATTGTGAGATTCATTTATAGATAAAGTGATTGTTTGTGAGTATAGTTGAAAGATAAAAATAAAATATATATTTTCATAAAATATATGAGAATAAATTTAATGAACAAACAAATAAATAATTAATAAATTTGGTGAACGTAAGGAGTATTTGAAAACGAAAACAGTGGAAAAGTAGAGTTAGAATTAGACACTTAACTAGCACTGAAAAGACATAATTGCCCCCAGATGTACTGTACCCAACAAATCCTGATGTATACATCATCTGTTATCTGCCTCAGCCCCTTCTTTGTATATCAATGGCAGCATTTTTCGAGTTTCAGTGATTTGTCTGTTGTCAAATTGTAGGCCACCAATGTTTTTTGCTTACACATTTTTGCTCTTTTTGGCTCATGTTCTTTGAATATAGATTTATTGCTTTTTTTTGTGGATAAAGTAATAATTTAATTCAGAATTTAAATGGATTATCCCAAGAAAGATTCATTTACTTTCTCATCAGTACATATCATTTCAAACGCTCTATAATTTCTAATCAAGATTTCTATTTTATTTTAAATTAAGCATTTTAATTTGTTTTTTCTGCTTTTAAAAAGAGAAATGGTAAAACCTTTCAAACGGACTATTGTGTAGTACGGGTCACGTGGAATTAAACCTTTTTTTAATAAAAAAAAAACTTTAAAACTTGAGATAATGTAAGAACAATAAATATTGAGCGAGCCATCTATAACAGTAGTTGGAGGCTCAATTCCAATAATAAAGACTTAAAAATAACTCAATTGTTTCTAGTAAAATAATGAGCCAAATGTGTAGAAAGTCAAAAAATAAGACAAGATCAATAGTTGAACAAGTTGGTGAGTTCTGCCCTAGAACCGGCTCTAAATTTGTGAATCCAAGTATTGAAGACAACATTGTTGGTGTAATTAAGATGAATGAATGTGATGATGTAATAGGAAACAATATCAAGTGCTATTGTCTAAATCCAAACCCTCCTCAACAGACCATATAAAGTGTTGCCACTATTTCTTCCAACGGGGCATCATTATACGACCATTATAGCGGACGGTTTTTTATCTATAAATATATAAAAGTAGAAGTGAAGAGAGAGAATACAATATTTATTAGAGCAAGTGCACCTCCACTTGCTTTGTGATGAAGTGATGGCTTTCACTCTCCAAAAAAGAGAGTGAATTTGCTTTAACCAATCATCATTTTTTCTTTTATTTGTTACTTTTCACAATCAATTTCTAAATTCATTTCTCAACACATTATATATTAAATTAGTTTATTTTTAGAGATCTCTTATGTACTTCCTCCGTCCCAATCTTTATGGTAAAGTACCCACTTTTTTTGTCTCAATTTTTATGGTAAAGATACTTACACACTTTATTACTTTATCAATTTATCACATAATTCCCCTAAAAAAAAATTATCACATAAAATATTAATAAACAACACTTTCTACCCCCAATTACTCATCACTTTATCACTTTATCATATAAAATACTAATAAACAACTCTTCCTACCCCCACCACTTTATTACTTTATCACTATTACATTAAAATGTTTATGAACAGTCACAATCCCACGAAGATTAGGACGGAGGGAGTAACATCTATACTACACATATAAAAATAAATTTAAGACAAAACATATCTATTTTATAGTTATTGATATTTTATGTGAGTTGAATTTAAATATTTTTATTTTAGATTTTATAAGTTCTATTGAATTTGAAACTTTATTAATTATGATGAATTTATTACATAATAAAATTTATTATTTAATTAAATAAATTGTGAGTCACTCACACGTATACAATATATTTTTTAAATATTATAAAAAGCAAATAAAATAAAAATTAAAAAGATCGATTGGTAGGTAAAATAATTTAAATTGAATTTTTATATTATAATCCGCATTTTATATTACATTATTTTATAATTAAATTTATAATATTCAATTCGTGCATCGCATAGGAGAATTACTAGTTAATGATAATGTCACTTGTATTCATAAGTAATGAATTTAATGGAATTTCAATCTTTTTAATTAGTGGTGACATTAAAACAAAATGAAAATGAAAGCAGTGGCATTTCATTCATGATGCAACATGGGCCGACCTCATGTAAATATATGATTGTAGTTAGAAAATTAGAATTTTAGTGAGCCCACAAACTTATTTATCAATATTTATATTAGTTTCACTTCACATGAGGGGTCCAAACTCCAAAACTTATGTAAAAGAATTGAAAATTTAATGTAAGTTCACCTAAGCTCACTTAATTTATTAGTTGTGATAGGGGTGGGTGCGATTCTCATTTGATACACAAATTTATCCTAACTTGAGCATAGTTTTAGCATATAATTAATAGAGTTACCTAAGCAGTTTAATTGCAAACCAACCTTTGAAAAAAAAAAAAAAAACACATTTGTGTGAGACGGTCTCACAGCGAGATGAAACACAATTTGAACATGTCGCTTTAACATTTTAAAATAATGTGTATTGATCTGCACTAATTTGTACTCCGTCTCATATATGAGACAGTGTTATACGAATTTTTGTCAAAAAATAAATATAAATTCTTTATGACAAATATTTTCACGCATCAAATACATAAAACAACTTAAATGCATATTTATGATGCTAGTTGTTTTATTAAAATATTTTAATTTTTTTAACTAAATAATTTTTTCAGTAATATTAATTGTGCATAAGTCGCGTTAGGAAAATTAAATAAAATAATTAATTTTACACCTCTCATTAAATTTGAACTTTTAAATGAGCCGGAATTTTTTAAGAATGCATCGTGCAATTGATGCATTAAAATAATTATTCAAAATTCTTACTTACTTCTTTAGAAAATGAAAATAATATATTGCAGGTCAAAAATAAAAATTTAACTTGAAAATCAAGAAAACAAGAACTCATCACCACGTGTTGGGTACACTAGGAAACACATTATTGGAAAGGCATTCACAATTTCACATGTGTGGGGAGAATTATGATTTTGGCTGTATCCGTGCCCAAATCATGCCTAATCATTTTTTTAATCTTATTTTTTCATTTAAAATGAATCTAAATTTGTCCTCATTACATGATTACTTAATCCAAACCACAAAATGCATTATAATTCTACTCAATAATTCCATGTGATCTATGTTATATAATTAGTTTTCTGTTGTCTCAATTGTACCCAAGATCTTCGTCGAAGATACTTCCACTGAACAAAACGGCTCCCCTTTAATTTATTCATACATCCATAATTCTGAGTTGCATTCCGCAAATTACATAATTTTAATCTATTTTTAACTCATTTGAGGTATTTTTTGTGAAACAATCTTAACAAAAGTTCATATGGAAAAGGGTATAATTTAACACAAATCAACCTCCATCCTCCCAAAATGTTAGCACTAATGCATAAATTATGTCTTGCCTCATCATGAAATTATCTCGTATAATTGTGTCTCTACAATCTTATACTACATATTTGGATCATATAAAATATAATTGGATTGGTTGAAATATCATAAACTCATAGATCATATAATATCAAAAAAAAAAAAAAAATCATTTGAACAAGTGCACCGTGCATTAATTCATAATGTATTTTAGAATCTTATAACGTTTTGTATTGAAATATATTACTTATTTGCATTAAATCATGTAACTATTATTATAATATGAAGTATATGGTGCATTTAGTGTATATAAGATTTAGAAAAAAAAAAGTATCAATATGTCTCAAAAATATAACTCAAGTAAGGAGTATTACTTTTGAAAAAATATCATCCAATCCTTTTATTAATTTCACATTTATTTAAGGAAATAGCATCAAATTAATTAATTAAGTCAACAATAACATAGAATATAAAATTTAACCAAGAATCAAACTCGTTGGCACCTAAATTTCAACCTATCATAAAACAAATACTCCAACCCTCGACAAAAATATAGTAGCTAACAATCATAACATCTTGCAAGAAATAATCCAAGAAATAATCAAGATCATTAACTTAAACATCATACTCAACATAGACGCTATGAAATAGCAAAATAAATAGAGCCAAAATGTGTTGACAAACCATTAATGCACTTACCTCCTTTCATTCACAATAGGAAACAAAAAAAGAGTAAATCATCCACCTATTGCCTATACACAGATATACCATCCCACCAACAATCTTTACTACCCCATTTCGATATTATCAATATATCCAAAATATTTAAAAAAAAAACAGAATTGCCCATAAAAAACAGTAGAACTTAGAACTCACCATACTAACTCAAAACAAACAGAGAATTAATCATCAACTAAACTTAAAATCAAACTCTAAGCAAATAAATGCTGAGTTCGGGCCCTCCATTTCTATCCGGATTCATCATGTAGAAAGCTTCAGAATCTTTACTGCCCACAACTCTCTCAAACTTGGCCCTCATATACATCATTTCTCCATCGCACTCTGCCCGGTCCCCTGCCCCGGGCAGCACCCCTGCCCCCATCGAAATCGGCCCGATCGCGTTCAAAACCTTCCACTCCTCCGGCCCGCACTCCCTCCTCATCGCGTACCCGCACTTCTTCCCATTACAGTAAGTTCTCCAAACGAGCTCTTCCAGAAGCTTCGAGCCCGAACCCGAACCCCTCTTCTCTGTTTTCTTCCTATCGCACTCCAACGCGATTCTGACAAGGCCCGACGCCATTTCTTTGACCAGAATGCTGGTGGGAGTCGCTAATTCGACTAAAAAGGCCGGGCCCTGCTTGAAATCTTCTTGGAACGCGAAATGGACGTGGCCCCGCCTGTGGCCGAAAAGCGTGCCCACTACTTTTGTCCCCAGGCCCGAGGAGAACCGGGCTCGGGCCTTCCCGATTGAGAGGGCCGAACGGAGCTTTGAGATTGTTGAAACTGAGAGCTTCTTTCTTGGGGTTCTGATTGAGCCCGTTGAGAGAGAATGCTGTAAAGGGGATCTCTCTGTTTTGGGGATTTCGTCGGAGTTTGAGGAATCGAAGGTCAGGATTTCTTCCATGTCTTCTTCTTCTTCGTCTTCGCCGAACTTCTTTTTCCAGTTGAAGTATCTTCGAGAGAATGAGAAGGAGTCGTGCGGGTTTCGGGCCGTGATTGCCTTCATTTTTGGAGATGGAGATTTGGAGATGGAATGCTCTGTTTCTACAAATAAACAGAGGATGGGGGTTGTTGTTGATTTGGGAGGGAGGATTGTAGGAAAAAGAAGGTGAGCAGTCCCACCAAACTGGTTCGAGAAAATATAGGGTAATGGATACTAAAAAAACAGAGAGAAACAGAGTGAGAGAGAGAGGAAAGGGGAAAATCAAATAATGGACAGTGGAAATAAGTGAAGAGGGAACAAGGATTTATGTTAAATCGTTTTCACAATGGTGGGGAATAGATGACTTGACTGATTTATGATTTGCATTGGAAACAGTTTAAAGGATAGGTGAAGGCACACCAAATTGTACCTACCTCAAATACCCTATAACACCACTTAACAAATAGTAGAAATATAAGGGGGCTCGAAATTCCCTATTTCACATGTGTGTTTCATCTGGTATTTCATGTTTTGAATTTGCGTCACGTGTCCATTTCGGCTCACTCCATTCCGTCATCCGGCCCGAGTGGTTCATGGTTCACCCGGCCCGAATAAGTCATGATTTAGGGTTTATTATTTAGTGTTTAGGGTGTAGATAATTCACTCAGCCCATAGACATGTGGCACAAATCCAATACATGAAACACCAGATGAAACAGGTTTGTGAAACAGGGAAACCACGCTGAATATAAGGAAGGGTTAATTATAAAATGCAACCCGCATAATTATTATTTTTACAAATTATAAGTATTATTTATTTTAAGTAAAGTGTAATTTGTATTAATAAAAAGTAACTGATTCTAACTTGTACACACATCAATATCAAAAGGAATTTTAATAAGCATCAAATTGAAAAACCAAAATTCAATAGAAAATTTTCAAAAAAAAAATTGGTCGGATTAAAATCTGTCAATTTTTACTAGTATAAGTTGCATTTTGTTTAAAAAGCATTATATATTGCAATTTGTAAATGGACAACATTACAAATTACAAATTATTAATAACCCGATAAGATATTACGATGCACTTCTAGAGAGTATCCAATAGCGTAGCATATAAAACATCGGTAAATAGTACTATTAATAAGAAAAAATAGTCCACTTAAACGTAAATTCTCCTTGTTAAAGTATTAATGTTTAATATACAAAGTATCCTTATTTAGCGTATTGTAGGTCCCGAACGCGTTTCAGTGAGGATTGAAGTCTAGATGGGAGGGGTGAATAGACTTCAAAAACTTTTCGTGGATCAGATGTGATTTGCACGTATGTCTGATCAAAGTGCGAAGTGGACCAGTTTGGACAGATATCCGACTTACTGATCTGACAGGCAGATCAATTCGGCGTCTATCAGTTTAACTGATGGTGCGGAAGATTAGTTAACCCGTGTGGAAACCAGTTTTACTCAACTAAAGATTCTGACCAATCTGGTTTGAATCAGATAACTAAAGTGTTAAGCTGATCAGATCAGTAGCTTGATGTTAGTCTGATCCTGGTACAGAATATGCATGCAGATAACAAGAGTAGTGTGCAAGTATGTGTAAAGCATATTAAAGGCACACAGATTTATAGTGGTTCGGACAACTTGTCCTACGTCCACTCTTCCCTATCAGCAGAGGCACCAACTTAACCAACTGGACTTAGTTTAATGTGTTAGTCCAACATAATACAACCAACAAATATTTAACGAGTTCTCACTCAACCAATCCCAGAAATCTAATCTAGAAACCCTAGATAGAAATCCTGTTATAACAAACTTAATCACACAATGTTTGGGTATAAGATTTGTTTTGTTCCAACTGGAATACTATCCTATCTTCTAAGTAGCCTAAAGCTAGAGGATGAGTATTCTTGCTAAGAACTAAGGGATGAACACTTTAAGAATTAATCTTGAGATTGTGTTCTTCGTGCGGAAATCTGAGAGCTTTTGATTTTAGATAATTTCCGTAACCTTACTAAGAAGGTTTGATCCCTTATTTATAGGCACGAAATCGAACTAGCCGTTGGAGAGTAATTCGAATTTTGGTCTATTTAAGGTAGGTTTGCAGAGTTTATATGATCTTCATCAGAGCCGGCATGGCCGAAAGCGTGCAACTTTGTCATTTCTAGCCGTTGAACTTTTAAGCCTTCAACCCTGACTCCTATCAGTTCCGTACAAATGTGTGAATCTCTCATTGGCTAGCAAGTACCAAGAGTACTGGCCTTGATAGATCAAAGTGCTTGTTGACTAATCGATTTGTTTGATGTAGATTGTAACTTCCTAAGTTAAACCTTTGTAGGAACTGAACAGATCGGATAACCTGATCTGCCCTACATGAAGTCCTTAACTGTAAGTTGTCTTAGCTCAACTTATTGACTTCATCTGATATACTTCGATCTGGTCTTCAGTTTTGATGTCTTCTTCATGGCTTCAGATAGGTTCTGATCTTCTGATCTTCGCTTCTGATCTTTACTTCTAATCTTCAAGACATACATTGAGTTCTCCCTCAATGTGTGATCTATTCTATCTTTACATCAGTTGTTCTATACAAATTATTATCAACTGGTCAACTTAGTTCTCAAGCTAAATCATTAGTCAGCTAACATTTTCTGACTGATCCTATTACATATGTTTTGGAACTTTTATCAACACTTAATAAATTTCCCAACAATTTCCCCCTTTTTGATAAAACCAAAACATATGAGAAACCAACATCAGTTGATAGGTATAAAACATGTAAAGACAAATAATCAGAAGACAGTGAGAGATTGTCTTAGAATCATAAAGGTAATGTTTTTCATTTAGATATAGCTATTACACAGTACATTGAAAAACAAGACAGAAACCGATCCTTAGGTCTTCTGGTCATCAGTCTTTGGGCTTGTATCCTTCTGGCATCTCTCTCAGGCTTCGAGGAACATTGAAGATCTTGTATAACTTCCATTTGACATCAGATATATGACCCGGATCAGTAATAGCTGCTTTGCCCAGCAGTTCGTAGTAGAATCTCTCAAATGCCAATCTGTCAAACGATATGTCTGTCTTCTTCGTGTATTCCATCACATCATAAGGAGGATGTGGATCTTGGCATGTATGCTCTTAGCATCTTTCTGGGCTTCTTTCAGAAATTCCGGATGCTTGTTCTCCATCCAGTTCAAGAAATCCTCATCTGGAGACTCTTCAGTTGGCACAATATCCAGAACATAAGCATCCAGTAGCCATTCAGCTCGAATCTTCATCCAGACCATCATCCTTGCCTCTTTCCTCTCATCTTTCAGAATGATGTCTTCCATCTGCGCCATGATGAGGGTTGAAGTCTAGAGGGGAGGGGTGAATAGATTTCAAAAACTTTTCGTGGATCAGATGTGATTTGCACGTATGTCTGATCAAAGTGCGAAGTGGACCAGTTTGGACAGATATCCGACTTACTGATCTGACAGGCAGATCAATTCGGCGTCTATCAGTTTAACTGATGGTGCGGAAGATTAGTTAACCCGTGTGGAAACCAGTTTTACTCAACTAAAGATTCTGACCAATCTGGTTTGAATCAGATAACTAAAGTGTTAAGCTGATCAGATCAGTAGCTTGATGTTAGTCTGATCCTGGTACAGAATATGCATGCAGATAACAAGAGTAGTGTGCAAGTATGTGTAAAGCATATTAAAGGCACACAGATTTATAGTGGTTCGGACAACTTGTCCTACGTCCACTCTTCCCTATCAGCAGAGGCACCAACTTAACCAACTGGACTTAGTTTAATGTGTTAGTCCAACATAATACAACCAACAAATATTTAACGAGTTCTCACTCAACCAATCCCAGAAATCTAATCTAGAAACCCTAGATAGAAATCCTGCTATAACAAACTTAACCTAACAATGTTTGGGTATAAGATTTGTTTTGTTCCAACTGGAATACTTGTTGGGGAATTAATTGTCCGGATCTATTCGGGATGAATATTTAAATATAAATTTAATTCTAACAATTATTACTAGCATGAATTAATCCTATATTAATTCAAATAATAATTCAACAACAAATCATGTATATAAACAGTTCACATAAATCCTACGCATGCGGAATTGCTACGAGTTTACGTGAACTAACCTGTTTGGAATGGCAATGGACTTCGTCGGTACGAACACACCAAAAAGTCTTCCCAAGTATTCCCAAGTCCTTGTTCGTCAATCCGGTGGAAGGAAACTCGCGAACAATTAATAAAAGGAAAAACAAATTATTTGTTGCACCACCTTTGTGGATTTCTAATTTTTCCAACACATGAAATTGCACTTGGGGATGAAAGAATCATCCCCTATTTATAGATGAGGGGTTGGTCGAATTTTTGGGGAAAAATAATGTGAGAAAATCTTTTCCTTGATCTCCAAGAAATCTTGAATATATCTCATATATTCTTTTCTCCATAATTAAAATATTCCACAAAAATCCCAACTCCTCTTGTTATGGGATATTTCAAAATTTTAAGGAAAAAGAAACCAAGATTTGGATCTTCTTGAATTTATGAGATATACTTGTATTACAAGAATACATATCTTCCATAATATCTTTTCAAGAAAATCAAGAAAATTTTTCTTTCCCTTATTCATTCAAAATTTTCGAAAATCTCACAATTAATAACCAAGTGGGAGATTTCTTGAATTTAATGATATAATCTTGTATTCCAAGAATACTTATCTTCATTCCATAACAAAATTCAAAGAAAATATTTCTCCCTATTTCATTTATTATTTTCGAATAAATAGGAAAAATAGGCAACAAAATTTATTTTATTTTTAAACACCTTTTTCAGTTATTGAACTTTATGTTTGGGCTACTTGAGGGGCCTTTAGGAGAATTAAGATTTGACCTTCCAATGGATCTTGAATTATCAATATTGAGCCACAATATAATTCAAGCCCATAAATATTAATTAATCCCACTACATAATTAATATTGCACTATCCATCTTAACCCATATTACTGTTAATATGGCTCCCGGTTATTTTTTTCCGTGTTTAAGATTATCTAGCCCATTAATTAATTCAAGCCACTGAAATAGCTTTCCATTAATCAATATTTTTGTCCTTGGTTAAGGAACGGTTCAACATTATTATCCATACCGGAAACTAGTTTCACTTGCAAGATTTGATATGATAAATCTTATTAACCTCCCAAGGGGGCAAATCGAACAAGCGTACTTGCACACGATTCTTCGTATTAAATCTTAGCAATCGCATGTGACCAATAATATTGCCCAAGATATAAAGTATTGAATCTCGTTGATTCTCTACCCGTAATAAGTCAAAATAATAATTACTAACCACACGCGATCCTATTTAAGGGACGAAGATTAAGAAATAACGAACCACTGGGGTCCAATTCTTCCTAGTTCAGTGCTGAAGAATTCATCCTCCTGTAGATCCTATTCAGTGCATCAGTCATGCACTAGTGTAATCTCTTGGTCAAGACAAGTCAATCTGAGTCTTACACTTCAACCTTTCACGATGAATTGTTCATTTCCATCTAGGTCGTGAATAGCTTACTTTTAGTTACAAGGGACTGTTAATTTAATCTTCTGTGATATGGTATCACTAAATTAACTACAATGTAACACATACTATTTATTGAACAGTTATGCAGTAAATATACGTAACATTCAATGATATTTAAAGCATCAGTGATAAATAATTTATTTCAGGAAATAAGACAGAAATTCAGTTTTGGTTATACAAAGTAAAAGCATACTTTCCAGTATAACCCCAACAATACTATCCTATCTTCTAAGTAGCCTAAAGCTAGAGGATGAGTATTCTTGCTAAGAACTAAGGGATGAACACTTTAAGAATTAATCTTGAGATTGTGTTCTTCGTGTGGAAATCTTGAGAGCTTTTGCTAGTAGATAATTTCCGTAACCTTACTAAGAAGGTTTAATCCCTTATTTATAGGCACGAAATCGAACTAGCCGTTGGAGAGCAATTCGAATTTCGGTCTATTTAAGGTAGGTTTGCAGAGTTGATATGATCTTCATCAGAGCCGGCATGGCCGAAAGCGTGCAACTTTGTCCTTTCTAGCCGTTAAACTTTTAAGCCTTCAACCCTGACTCCTATCAGTTCCGTACAAACGTGTCAATCTCTCATTGGCTAGCAAGTACCAAGAGTACTGGCCTTGATAGATCAAAGTGCTTGTTGACTGATCGATTTGTTTGATGTAGGTTGTAACTTCCTAAGTTAAACCTTTGTAGGAACTGAACAGATCGGATAACCTGATCTGCCCTACATGAAGTCCTTAACTGTAAGTTGTCTTAGCTCAACTTATTGACTTCATCTGATTTACTTTGATCTGGTCTTCAGTCTTGATGTCTTCTTCATGGCTTCAGATAGGTTCTGATCTTCTGATCTTCGCTTCTGATCTTTACTTCTAATCTTCAAGACATACATTGAGTTCCCCCTCAATGTGTGATCTATTCTATCTGTACATCAGTTGTTCTATACAATTATTATCAACTGGTCAACTTAGTTCTCAAGCTAAATCATTAGTCAGCTAACATTTTCTGACTGATCCTATTACATCTGTTTTGGAACTTTTATGAACACTTAATAAATTTCCCAACACATATGAAGTGTCATTATATTGGATTTGAGAACAATACTTTACAGTAAAACCTCTATAAATTAATAACTTGGGACCGGAGGATTTTATTAATTTATAGAGATATTATTATATCGATAAATTAATAATTTATTAATTTAAAGAGGTTTTAACGTATATGCACAGTTGACCTTCAAAGTTCCAAATTCTTTGAATAACTTTAAGTATACATGCATAGTTATTGATGAAAATTAAGTTAAAATACAAATGTACTAGTAGAATTCCATGAATACAAACTCACGTGGAAGTTGGAATGACTTGTTTTAATTAATTGGTTTTGTAAAATACAAAAATATGGTTCATTGGACTAACATTTGTGCATTGAATCATGGATAGAAATCAACACTATATATTTATTCATTGGAATATTGGTAAATCACACACAAAAATGACCACTCATCTAAAAGGAATTAAAAAATCAATAGCTTTGGAACCGGTCACTCTAAAAGAAGCATTGCAAGCATCAACAACTCTTCATAACTTTTTGTTGCAGTACGAGAAGACAACGCCACAACTATTGGGTGCAGTAAGGAGATTTAAAGATGAGATCAACATAGATTTGAAGTTCAAGAAAAAGCAAGTTACAGTAGATTCTTATTTTACTAAGTTGTCTTAAGAATAGTCAAGTGCATCATATATATGTATATGGATTATTTTTAATAATTATTAATTTATAGTTTCGTCGGGACCAATATATATACACTGGGATCTCAAAAAAATTATTATCTTATAATTTTATTGATTGGGTCCCAAATTTGTACTGGTCCCAACTTGGGACCGGACAAATTATTAGTTTTAGCGAGGTTATTAATTTATCGAGTATTAATTTAACGAGGTTTTACTATATATATGCTTAAACAATGACATTTTTGTATATTAAATATTTATACTTAAAAAGAAAAAAAGTGACTTCATTGAAGACATACTCCAAAGTCCAAAGAGTCATATTTCAGTTGCATACATCATATTTAAATACTACCTCAGTCTCATACTCAATTTCTCTTTTTCTATTATGATATGTTCCATGTCATTGAAAAAAAATATTATGATTTGTTCCATATTTATTTTCTTTTTTCATAAATGACAATAAAGTAATATTACTTTATACAATTATATTATCTTAATATTTTAAAATTTAGATTTCATATCATTACTTTATGCACATTAAAAATAGTTTTATCCTTTTAAATATTAATAAATGATTTTTACATTAAATATTGTGTAAATGACTAATCTGAGTGCAGGAGCGAGGGAATTTTTATAAAGGATACCAAGATGATTTTCTAGGGAAGGAAGCAAATTTGGAGTATGAAAGATACTTTAGTCTGAAATTTAGGAGTAGGCAAAAGGCAAGGCATTCCCTGGGCTAAATGTTGGAGCAGCGCAGATGAGACAACACAGTGTCGGAAAGGACATACTCCCTCCGTTCCAAACTTGTTTTTCTGTTTACTTTGTGCTCGGATTTTTAGAAAAAATGATAAAGTGATAAAGTGTTGGGGTAGAAAGAGTTGTTTATTAGTATTTTATATTATAAAGAAATAAAGTGATGGATAATTGGGGTTAAAAAGAGTTATTTATTAGTATTTTATGTGATAAAGTGATAAAGTATAAATTTCCATTTAAGGAAAAAGGAAAACAAGAATGGCACGCCCAAAACGGAATACAGGAAAACAAATTTTGGACGGAGTGAGTACAACATTTGCACAATATATATCCTCTTGCTCTCCCTATCCATGCTTTTTTCTTATTCTTTATTATTGTGGTAATGTGACGAACGAATCATAATTAACAAAATATTTTTCTTGATAATAAGAAATTCCCTAAATTCGTGAAGAGCTAACGAAATTTAATCCCCAAACAAATAGAATTTTTTTGTTCAAAAAAAAAAATAATTGAAATTTTGTTTAACACAAAATTTGTACCTGTATTGCTGCATAATTTTTTTCCAATATTATGGAAACCCTTTTGTTTTTTCTAATTAGTAAAAATATATATTATCAAACTGTGTGGGTATGAACTAATATCCATGTATAAATATTTACAAACTAAGCATCGTAAAACCATTTTTGGGTTTTCAAGTCAATCCCGAAAATTGAATCTAGAGCAAATTTTTATTTTTTACAAAACACTAACTCCATAGTCTAACTTTAATGTCTTCCACTACTATATCGACGAAAAATCAATTCCATTAAGTCATTTATGTCATTCCATAACCTCCACGCAATACATGACCAAATAGATACGACAACACTTATGTGGTGGCTAAGTTAGTTTAAATTGAATTAGCCTTGCAATGAATTCATCTAATATTAGATTTGCTATGAAATCATTTTTCAAATTATATTGGTGAAAGATTTATTGCAAGTATTACTACTTGTATTAGTTTGGTGTGATGAACCGTTGATCAATTACATCTTAGCTTCCAAATTTGAGTGTCTTTACAGATTTACACGTCAAAATTCAATTTGATATTTCACAAATAATGAAAGATTGGAAATTGCTTGAACTAACTCGCCATAATTGCTTGTCAAGGGTTGATTTTTCTCCCTTTACCTGCAAAGACATTTGTGGTAAGTCCGAATCAACTGTCTGAATAATTTATATCTAATACTCTTTTTGTCTCATTTTATTTGTCTTTTTAGAAATATATTTTTATTTTAAAATAATTACACTAATTAAGAGAACTAAATATCACATTTCAGTTTCTTTATATTTGCTTTTGTTATAAGATACATTAAATGGTTATATAAATAAATAAGAGTAAATATATCACATTACACATATTTAATGACTTTTTAAATTCGTAAGAAATACACTTAAACGATACACCACATAAAACGAAAATAAATAATTTTTTAACTTTAAACCCACCCCATCCAATTCCAACCCCACTCTGTCCACAGTGTTGAATTAGAATGAGAAATAAAAATGAACTATTTCTTGACAATTGACATGCACACTAAACAGACAAACAATACCTTAATTTCACAAGTTATATTAAAGTGGCCGATAAATGTCAACAAATTAGGGAAGTAATGATGACAAAGATTACATCGAGCCAATAAAAACCTTAACATGGAAAAAAGAATGTGCTGGAAAGAGCTACACACAATCATTATTTTTATAATAATTCTTCAATTTTAAATAATATTTTTAGATCCAGTAATTAAATAATAAAGGACAAGATTTTGTGTTCCGGCCCCTCCACATGCACCACAAGTGTGTACTCTGTACAATATAATGTCAAAATTCATTGAATTTTAGAGGCTTCACAGTACCAAAGTCGTGTGCACTGTTGGGATTTAATTATTAATAATATAATTTTTCATTTTTTAATGTTTTTGGGATGGGTTCAGAATTTCATGGATCAACTAATCATAATCTGCACCCAAGCTACCAGACCTAAATCTGGCTTGCTTTTAATTAATTAGTATTTTTCTTCTTTTCTCAAAGAATAATTAGGATATGATGTTATACACCACTATTTGAGTTCAGCTTAAAATATTTATTTTAAAAGGAAAACGAAAAAAATTAAGATCGCGAAGGATTGATTTGGATAAATACACAATCCCACACAACCAAATAGCAATAGCACAATTTCTACATTTCTTACCCTATAAGATGCCTCAGACAGAGAAATATGTGTAAAGTAGTGATTGATGGTTGAATTACTTTTTGCTAGTTGCATTGAGTTTTTAAAATTAATATTAAGACAAAATTTTGTGTAAACTCGATTTTTTTAATATCACTGTTATGTAAAAAAATTATCAGTATTATGAAAAAAAAATTATCATTGATATGCACAAAAATAACCACCGTTTAAAAATTTCTCTGTACTTTAAATAATAAATTTTTTTGTGTATACCAGTATTAAATTTTATACATAACAGCGATAGAGTTAATATATAGACCTGGTTCATATAAGTGTTACTATAATATTAATGTATTTAAACAACTCACTAAAAATACTCTTCAACTTTGGAAATTGGAAAATATAACTCTCAAGTTCATGATAATATCTGTAATTTTGCCAGTTATTATAATAATTTTAAAATCGGTGCTAAAAAGAGGATTTTTTTTTAAAGCAAGCCAAATTTGCACTAACAAAGCAAGTTTGTTATTAAGGGGGCTTTTTGCTCAAAACTTTAAACTAACAGGCCCTATATGAGAAGCCCATCAATTATCTCCAAAGTCTAACTCTGAGTAAAAACTCATCCTAATAAATTGCTTGTAAAAATTAATATTATAATTGGTATATTATTCGTTTCTACAAGCAATAGTATGAGTGGTGTACGATAAACCAGTTTCACATAAAATCTTCTCCATAACTCAAAGTGAAAGAAGGCCCAAACTAATACAATAATATTGAATTAATCGGGTGGCTTAGTCCACTGGGCTCCTCATTTGAATAGGAGACCCAGGTTTGAAAGGGAACGAATTGAAGTTATGGGAGTTATAATTTGAATTGGTGATTTCGTGTAGTATTTAGATGCTTGGTGTACTAACTATTAACAACTAACTTTGTTCGATAATAAAAAAACAATAATATTGAATCAATTTTACCGTATAACTATTTCACAATTATCACTTTATAGTAAAACAATTTATATTTTTTAATTGAAAAACTAATACCTTTTAATAAAACAACCAATACTATTTCAAAAAAAAAAACACAACACATACCAGTTGGACAGTAAAGCTGATTTATACAAAGATTTTCCAACAACCCTTATCTCAAGTAGCATTCAATGTGAAAGGCCTAAATCATCACATCATACTTGATCATTTTAATTGGGTGGGAAAGGATCGAGACCTTGTAGAATCGCAGTTTGTAGCGATTCGAATAATGGTTTTGGAAGATCGTCCCAATCGTACCAATCCCAGCCGTCGCATTTCTCAGGCTCGACGTTGATAGGCACTTGATTAGGATCCGCAAGCGTTGCACGCATAAGAATAGCAATCAACTGCACCGGCTTTGGTGCCGAAAGCACATTGTTAGTGACAGTAAGAACCACGGCCCGAGTTATGTCTAGCCCGGTCTCCTCCTTCACTTCCCTAATTGCACAATCACTAAAACTCTCCCCTGAAAATTCAAGAGTTTTATGAATAGGACTACATACATTATTTCTCACGTATTTGTAATAAATGATTTATTTACCGTTCTTAAAGTATACTCCCTCTGTCCTACTACAAATTTCTCCCTTTCCTTTTTCGTCTGTCCCACAATAAATGTCCTATTTCTATAAATGAAAAAAGTAATTCCATTATCCATAATTTTTATCCTTACTTTTCACACAATATTATAAAGAATGCCACTACATACTTCACTCATTACTCCACACACTTTTTTCCTATATCCCAATACCCACAACTACCCTTCATTTTTATTATTTTATTATTATTTCTTAAACAAAATAACAAAAAGAAACATAAAACTTATACCGGGGATAGAGGGAGTACTATATATGATACTACAACGAAAATCAATTTTTTTTTTTGAAGGAACAAAGAAAAACAATTGATTCTAGTATTGTTAGGACTCTCATCTCATCTCCTCTAAAAATCAATTGAGTGGGTCTCATGTGCACCCGGTTGCACCGTGCATTCATAGTGCATTTTAGAAGCATGCAACTATACAAAACAGAAACGTGCAACTATTCCAAACAAAAGCATGCAACTATATTCTCATATTAACAGTTGCATTTTTCTGTGTAAATAAGTAGCACCTTTCAGCATAACAAGTTGAATGCTTCTAAAATGCACTATGAGTGCACGGTGCACCTAAGTGCATACAAGATCTACCAAATCAATTAGATTCAATTCAACCTCAAGAGATTAAAATTTGATTCCCTGTTTATTTTCAAACATTAAATTCAAAATTCCCTATCTCAATTACTATTTATTGGATTGAGATTGCGAAAACCCTCCAACAGTTCCAGCATTTCCCAGATTCTTATCCAGCAAAATACCCTTTAAACCCTGTATTTCTTTACCAAATTATTTGCCATCACTAGCATCTTTTGTGGCCTAAAAGAATCCCTCCCAGTAAAGCAAAATAAATACAGTGAAAAGGGAAAAAGCAAAATAACACCATCTTAATCTAGAAAAAAACATACCATAATAATAATAATAAAAAAAAAAAGAGAGAAAAAAGTGAATCCTGACCGAATTCGAGGTGGCCTCCAGGAAGGGCAAAGGTACCATAGCCGACGGCGGTGCGGCGGCGGCCAAGCAGCACTTTGTTTCCCTTTACCAGAAAAACCCCCACCCCTACTTCTGGTTTTGCTGGCGATGACATTACTAATTTTATTGCCCTTTTTTAGGGTGTACTTTTATGTGGTAAATAAGATACCAAAAAAGAAAAAAAGGAAAAGGAGTTATTAATTGATTCATCCATCGGACCATAGCGCCTTGCTTCAATGATCTCAAGGATATTTGGACTTTCCCCTCTTTCGATTTAATATTTTATTTCCTTTGTGTAGAAATTTGTTATTTATGTTTTAAATTTGTAATTTTTTTTGTTCCTCTTGGATTATAAATTTCCTCTCCTGTTACGTTATTAAAAAAATTCGCTCCCCCCATGTGATCAAATTAACAGAAAGTGATCTTAGAAATCAATTGCGTTTAAGAAAAAAATCCCTTTGTTACATGACATTTGTAATACTTTGATTTCTAGCAATGATTCAACTCTCACGAGGGACATAGTCAACTTAGTCACAAATCTTACTCGTCAAGATCAATTAGGTCCCTTGACTTTTTCTTTATACATATAACTTTTTTTTTAAATTGAGATCAAGTAAGCTCATTATCCAAAAAAGATGAAATTGCTTCTAAGCTTGGTACAAATTGCAAAAAACATTTCAAGGACTAAACCTTCGACTTTTGCAGGACAGAAATCAAAATGGCTCAACCATATCAAATAAGAAAAACGAACCAATGCCTAATCTAATTAGAAAGGGTTCGGTTATCCACACCCCCATAATTGGTAGATACACCCTCATTTACAATGAAATACCAATTTTACCATTTTCATGAATCCCTCTCCTTTTTTTCCTCCCGTTACTTTTTCTCTGTTATCTCTTTCTCTGTAAATCCGGCACTCCGCCTCCGTTCAAGCGCCGCCTGCAACATCCCACCACCTCATAGCGTCGTCCAATATCCCTAATATGGCGCCGCCGCTATCTCTACCCCAACTCTAAAATTTCAATGCTTTGCCATGAAGACCATTAACGTCAGTTCAAAAAACCATCAAATTTGTAAAAATAAAAAATCAAAATCCATAGCATTTTCGACTAAAATTGGCCGAAAAAAAAGAAGAAAATTTACTCCGGATTTGAATACAAAAGGCTTCTGCCTTCTGTTATCAAACATATTTTGATTTTTTTTTTAAAGAGGCATAATTCTCAGATCTGATGCAGAAGCAGGATGGTGTGGGGGTGTTGTAAACTGTAATTTTTGTGTGATTTTTCATGTAATATTTAGGTATTTTCTGGATAAATGAATGTAAATAAGCAAGAACAGAGATAGCTTGAAGAATAAGAAATGGGAGAAAGAGAGAGAAATTAAGAGAGAGATGAGGGTTAATTTTTCGCATACTCATTCCATCGGCCAAGCCAGTATTTGTAACAAACCTTTGGGACCACCAGATGTTGAATATTCCTTAAACTAAATGTTGAATGTAAATAGATATAGATATTGGGCCTTCAGATAAGTAGCCCAATACTTAGGAATTAATTATTTGTCTCCAGCCCAAGGCACGACCCAATTGAAATAGGCCCAGTAGGATTAGTTTGGTTGTAACACTCACGCGCCCCCTTCTCAGAACTCATTTGTACTTCCCTTTTCAGACAAAACAACTCAAACCCACTTTTCTCTTTAGAAAACCCTAGCAAGCCGTTTCCATATTTCTCTCCACCCGATTCGACCTCCTTCCCTTCAGAAATCACTTCTCCAGTCTCCATTCTCGTAACAATACCCCCAGGATCAGGAGATCCTTGTCCCCAATAATGGTCAAGACCAAAGTAGCGCTGGTATAAGGTTGTATCCATCCAAGAGGTATCACTTTCATCTGTTGAACTCCATAAGATCTGAACCTGATCACGTGTCTTTTTCTTCTCCAGGAATGAGTGGCGGTCGACGAGCTGGACGGGTTGGATCAAGTAGCTACCTGTGTCATCTGTATCCGGAAGAACTAAAGAAGGTACATACTTTTCCCCGATTTGCTTTTTGAGTAGGGAAACATGAAAAACAGGGTGGATTTTAGAGCCTTGTGGTAGGTCTAGGTGGTATGCCACAGATCCAACCTTCTTTAGCACTGTGTACGGACCGTAGTATTTCGATGAGAGCTTCATGTTCTTCCGAAAATACACTGAATTCTGCCAGAAGAGCTGTAGTTTGAGAAATACTCGGTCTCCCACTTCAAAAACCTTGTCTTGTCTGTTAGAGTCTACAAACATTTTCATTATGTTCTGAGCCTTGATTAAGTTTTCCTTAATTTGCTGAGTAATGTTCTGCCTATGTTGTAGCAAATTTTTGACCTTCTCTTGAGTTGAATCTAAATAGGGTCCTCCAAACTGCCCAGTAGATGTATATCCATATAAGGCCTCAAAAGGGGTCATCTTTATGTTAGTGTGATAATTGGTGTTGTACCAGAATTCAGCTAGGGGTAGCCACTTCAACCATTGTGTAGGATGTTCACTAACCATACACCTTAGATATTGCTCCAAGCATTGATTCACCCTCTCAGTTTGGCCATCAGACTGAGAGTGGTATGAAGAGCTCATCTTCAGCTGTGTGCCCAGTAATTTGAAATGTTCTTTCCAAAAAGAACTTGTGAAAACCTTGTCCCTGTCACTCACAATGTTGGTAGGCAGCCCATGCAGTTTATAAATGACATCTAGGAAGATTTTAGCAATAGAGGCAGCTGTGTAAGGGTGGGATAGTGCTAAGAAATGGGAATACTTAGTAAACATGTCAACTACCACCCATATCACACTCTTACCCCAAGACTTTGGAAGCCCTTCAATGAAATCCATTGAAATGTGGCTCCAAGCCCCGATCCGATCCTGCATGTAATGGTTGTAGAAGCCGGGGATAAAGTCCGGGGTTTGACTTGCTTCTAAAGACACACACATCACATGCCTTAACCCATTTAGGGACATCCCTTTCATGTTAGGCCGAAAAAAGTCTCTCCTTTGATAAGTTTGAATGTCCCCATAGGGAGTCATATGCATTTCGAGAGAATATCAAACCTCTAATTCCTTGATTCTCACCAATGACCAGCCTTCTTTTATACCTTAAGACTCCCTCAGTGACTTGAAACAGTGGATGAGCTGCTGGATTTTGCTCCTTAGCCTTGATGATGTCTTAAACAAACTCATCATGGTCATAACTGAGTAAAACTTGATCAATCCACTTAGGAATGATCGCAGAAAAATAGCAATGCGCTCTCTCTCCTTCAAACTCCCTTCTAGATAATGCATCAATTTGCATTATTATCACTTCATTTTTTGTATTGAATGTCATAATCCAGCCCTAGGAGTTTGGTAATCCATTTCTGCTGCATGGTTGTTACTACCTTCTGATCAAGCAAATGTCTCAAAGACTTATGATCAGTCTTGATAGTAAATTTTTGTACTTGCAAGTAATGTTTCCACTTTTGCACTGCCATTAGTATAGCTAAGAACTCTCTTTCATACATGGAAAGAGCTTGGTTCTTAGGACATAGAGCCTTACTCATGCAAGCCAAAAGCCTCCCCTCTTGCATTAGAACAACTCCTATTCCTTTCCCACTTGCATTTGTTTCAACCACAAACTTTTTGAGAAATCGGGGTAGTGCCAAACTGCACAAATGATCATGGCCTCCTTGAGTTTGTGGAAAGCTTCCTCAGCTTCATCATTCCATTTGAAGTTATCTTTCTTCAGTAGGGTGGTCAGGGGCTTACTGATCTGTCCATACCCCTTCACAAATTTTCTATAATAGCCTGTTAAACCCAGAAACCCCCTCAACTGTTTAACATTCTTAGGTTTTGGCCATTGCAGCATGCACTCTATCTTTTCAGGATCTGTAGCAACTCCCAAATCAGAAATAATGTGTCCCAAGTATTCCACCTTGTTCTGCCCAAACTGGCACTTACTCATTTTGGCATATAACTAATTTTTTCTTAAGAGTTGTAGAACAACCTCTAAATGTTGCACATGCTCATCCATGTTAGCACTGTAGATGAGTATGTCATCAAAAAACACTAGAACAAACTTCCTCAGATAGTTCCCAAACACTTGATTCATCAGGGATTGAAATGTTGCTGGGGCATTACACAGCCCAAAGGGCATTACTAGGAACTCATAGTGGCCATTATGAGTCCTAAAGGCTGTCAGATATCTGTGTTCCTTGTTCATGAGAATTTGGAAATAGCCAGATCTCAAATCAATTTTTGAGAACACCTTAGAACCATATAACTCATCAAGTAGCTCATCTGTGATGGGTATAGGATAATTGTGCTTAATGGTTAAATCATTAAGATACCTGTAATCCATACACATCCTCCAAGAGCCATCATTCTTTTTCACTAAGATGACTGGAGAGGCAAAAGGGCTTTTACTGTTCTGGATGACCCCAGACATTAACAAGTCCTTCACTATCCTTTCTATCTCATCCTTATGTGTGTGTGAAGTCCTGTAGGGAAATTGCTGCTTTGGAACACTTCCAGGCTTCAATATGATTTGATGTTCCACTCCCCTTTCTGGTGGAAGTTCCTTTGGTTCTTCAAACACATCATTGTAAGCTTGCAACAACTGTTGCAATGCTGGAGAATCATTCCATTTTCCCTCTGGTGTAGAAGTAACCAAGTACATCTTATCTACATCTGCAGCTGCTTCCACATGAATTAACTGATATAGCTCAACATCAGAGAGTAGTTGACACTCAGCTGATGAAGTGAGAGCCTGTAGTTTGACTCTTGTTCCCATTAAGTTGATTGTGAAGGTCATGTTTGCATAGTCCAACTCAATTAGGGTACAATACTTCAGCCAATCTCCTTCTAGGATAAGATCACACGCCTCATTCTCAAGTAGCCTTAGTGAATAGTTGAACTGATGACCCTGCATGTTCCAAGTGGCGGCGCTGCACGAGGGTGGAGGAAGTGCGAGGCTTCGGTGACGATGTGCATGGTATAGAAAGGGCGGCGTTGCACTGATGGAAAAGAGGAAGGGCAGAGAAAGGACGCCGGTGAAGTAGCGATGAGAGGAGAATTTTTCGGCAGAAATAAGAACATAACGGTGGGGGAATGTAGCAGAAGTGCGATCTGGATTTATTTGGGGAGGATATTATTGGAAGTTGAATGAAGTGGTGGGTGAATTTATTAATTGTGGGGGTGTTAATAACCTAACCCAATTAGAAAATGGAAAGCCCATAGAAGAAAAGGTCCAAAAGAAGCAAGAAAACTAACAACCCAATTTCCCGTGGATCACGCCAAAAGCCCAGTAAGAAAAATAAATTGGGCTCGGCCCAAAACGTAATTGAAAAATCAGAGAAACCTTCCGCATAAACGGAAAGCGTTATGTCGGTGAACTAGGACACACTTTTAGATCAATATATATACACGAGGCGCGAAGGATTAAAAATGAGTGGATTACTTTCTAGTTCCATTTGACTCATTTTATTGCAAATATGTTCCAACTTTTAAAAACATTACTAAGATGTTCCAAATGGTACTTGTAATGACTTCATTGCC
Organism: Stenogyne calaminthoides; assembly: GCA_037126765.1. Classification (NCBI taxonomy): domain Eukaryota; kingdom Viridiplantae; phylum Streptophyta; class Magnoliopsida; order Lamiales; family Lamiaceae; genus Stenogyne; species Stenogyne calaminthoides. The sequence continues at coordinate 3,146,576 of JBBCBC010000021.1, read as the reverse complement.
CTTAATGAACTCTTTTTCAGCCCCCTACTCCCAATACACCTATTACTAGTCCAAAATCAATCCCAACCAATCTCTACCTTTTTTATATAGGGGATTTTAATTTTTTTTTTCATTCAATATAGGGGATTTTTTCAATATAGAGGGTTCTTTAATTTTTTTAATATAGGAGGTTTGAATTTTTACAATATCTCATTCACTATATTTTGCAAATATTTATATATTTTTATGTAAAATTACATACTTTCGTCTTCTTCGACATGTCTATATGCACAAATACATGAATATATACATATAAATTTGAAAAAAAAAATCCAAAAATCTTCAAAATTCATCTTCTTTTACTATTTTCATTTTCTTCCACCAAATTCACATATTTTTTTTTTTTTTTTTGAAAACTCCAAATTTACATATCTAAAAAATTCAAAATATTTACATGTTTTCATCTTAATTCAAAAATTTATATATCTTCCACTTTTTTTTACATGCACATATACATGAAATACATACATGCATGTATACACGAGTTCATGAATATATGCATAAATCTAATGAAAGATTCATAAACCCATATACAAATCTTCCAATAAACTCAGAAAAGGAACTTCACCATTGAATATAAATATTAATAAATGCGCTCAAAATTTGTCTCGAAATCAAGTAATACTATCAAGTCCATCATCAACAATTCCTGATTCCAAACAAAGAACAGTGATTTTCGACCTATACAAACTCAAAATCCCAAATCCCAAAATTTTATACATGAAAAAACAAATTCAAAAATTTTAAATCAAACTTCAGAATCTGCAAATCTGCAATTTCTGGGATCTCCGGCGTCATTCCCGGGATCTGAAAACTGAGTCAACTCATCGTGTTGAATCTCGCCATTTCTTCTTCATCCACCATTTCTTCAAAAAAACATACGAATCCAAAAAACAACAAACTCAAAAAATAGCCAAAAATCCCAAAAATTACCCCTTCCTTCCTATAATATGCAATTTCCCCTCTGTTTTCTCTGTAATACTCCTATAATATGCAATTTTCCATGCATTGAATTGAATCCCAAATTACAAATCAATCGCACCAATTAATAAACCCATTTGAAGCAAATCAAAATGTTAAAGATCAAGTTTCAACAAATTGAACCACACTGTTCACTGTAATACCAACTACAAAAAAACTTCCATTAAAATCACATTCATCAAATAAAACTCATGAACTCAGAAAACAACCATTGCAGGTGGTTTTCCCCAAACCTTCCCTTCACACTTTTCAGAAACGGCTTTTTTATATTTTAAAATCCAGATTCAACTTAACCATTAACAGATCTACATTACCAACAAAGAATTACGAAAAAGAAAAGAGGAAACAACAATATTCAATTTAGATTTGAAAATGCAGAGATTCAGAGAGAGAGACGGCGACGATGCGAGGAATCAGCGTCGCCTTGCGTTGAGAAAAATCAACGGCGATGGCGGTTGAGCTACGGCCGCTCTTGAATTTTGGGGCTTGGTTCTGGATTTCTGGGTTTTGAATTGTAGATTTCTGGGTTTAATTGTATTAATGAGGAGAGGGGTAATTTTTTATTGTATTAATTTAATTGTACTTTTAATAGTTGTAAGTGAGGCAAAAAAGTAACAACAATAGGAATTAAAACCTATTAATAATATAAAAAAATCCTGAAACCTTATTGCAATAATAGGATTAATTTGGAACCTTATCGTCATTTTCTCATTCATTAAAAATTAGGTTTTTCTCCCGTTAGAAAATACTAAAAATTAGGGTTTTCTTTTAAAAATTCGCGGAAAATCTTCTACAAAGAATTTCGTCACAAGCAACGCTGCAACGGCTACAGAACAGTTTCAAGAAACCGACAACGTCTTTATTCTTGCTATTATCAGTTCAACAAATCCAAGAATTGCACTCCACATTCTTGTCCAGATATCATCAGTCATTACGGGTCGCGCCAAAACAGGTTCCATCATAACTCAGTATTGTGTCTACTTCAGGCATGTATATGAGGATAGTTTATGATTCGATTATTTGGTGGTGATGTTTCTTGAATCTTGTTAACAAAAAACATGTTGTCTATATTTTTATTGGCAATTTTACTTTTTGAAGGTAATTTTTGTCAAATAGCAGTTTCGACGAGAGTGAGTTATGATAGTAAGTCGTTGGTTATTGATGGAAAGCGGAGAATCTTGCAGTCGGGATCTGTGCATTATCTGCGAACCACACCGGAAGTGAGTTGAAGTTTTTTATTTTTTATTTTATTTTTTTGTTAGATCTTTGAATGATACGATATATTCTAATTCCCCTGTTATATTGAAGATATGGTCAGAAATTATTACTAAGGCTAAGGATGGAGAAATGGACGTGATAGAGACATATGTCTTCTGGAATTATCACGAACCCGCGAGAGGAGAGGTATATGCTTGCTTTTGATGCAAAATTAAATTATAAGTTAGATGGAAGTTTGATTTTTTATCCTTCTACACTAATTCTCATAAAAGTTTACGGTTGGAAAAAGTAATCCAAGTTGAGATTGCCACCAAACCTGTTGATTTTTAATGATGATGTTTTATTCCAACTCTTGCTTTGTAGTTTGATTTGGGTGATTATATATCATTCTTCAGTTGCTTTCTGTTTTATTTATCTTAAATGGATTTATGTCGAAGTTGGTTTTAAGTTTTAACCATATTTCATGAATTTCTTTTTTTCCACGACAACCTTATAAAAAAGCATTACGATAAGCTACTGTTTTCTTATTAGCATCATACCTGCTATCTCTTATTGACGCTACCAAAATGTAGTATTATTTTGGAGGCAGATTTGACCTCGTGCGGTTCGTGAAGGAAGTTCATAAAACTGGCCTCTTTGTGCATTTGAGAATCGGACCCTATGCTTGTGCTGAGTGGAACTATGGGTTAGTCTTTCATTCAGTCTTCTTGCCCTACATCACAGATTTTTACTCCTTTTGGATAATAATTTAGAGTTCATTTGTCAATTAAAAGTTGAAATAATTCTGCTCGTTTTGAAGGTCCAATGATCCTATGCATGTGCTTTTTCATCCTATTTCATTTATGCTGTCTGTACACGGGATTCCCTGTTTGGTTGCATTTTATTCCTGGAATACAATTTCATACTACAAATAGCATTTTCCAGGTGCCAACCAAATATTTTCATTATTTTTCTATTGAATCAATTTAAAAGTTGAATGTTTCATATGAAGCATTTCTCATCAATGCAGACAAAAATGGAACGTTGTTTCACCAAAATAGTTAACTTGGTGAAGGATGAAAATCTATTTGCATTTCTCATCCTTGCACAGGTTGCTTTTACTTGTTTACTTGGTTGCTCTTATATGGATAGTTTTCCTCATGACTTATAAAACCATGGATGTGACATATTCTGATTGTATTTTTTTTGTTTTGTTTAATTAAATTAACATCTGGAGTCCAAGAAGGTTTATGTACTGATCTTATAATTCTTCCACAGGTCTAGTCTAGATTTACCTGACAGGGGTTTTAGCAGAAAATATTATCTAGAGAAGTCATATCAGGGGTTTTCACGTTCTCAGTGATTTTTGCAGTAAATATAATGCATAATACTATGATGTTTGGTTTCTTTTCCAACCACTAAAATATCTTTCTTAATTCATTCTCGGTTTAATTTTGGGCCCAAAAGAGGAGGCTCAATCTGATGTTTCTTGATTTTCTTGAAATAGGGATTCTCTTCCACTTTCGCCCACAAAATACGTCTCTAAGAACAGGAACAGCTGTCCATCCTCAAGAACCCAATGGCTAATTGAAATCGGATTTTGGTAATAAAATAGCTGTCCATCCTCAAGAACCCAACGGCTAACAATATAAATTATTTATGCCACTGGTTAGGTTTTGATCACTTTTTTATGGTGATGAAGTCCAATTTAAATTTGACAGGTTATCTCAAAGAAAAAATTGAAGATCTTCCTACTTTTGGCAACTTGGAAATATTATTAATGGCATCCAAAAACCAGGTACAGTATGATTACTTACACTGTCTTTTGTCTATGATGGTTGAGGAATTTGTCTAATTATGCTTCATCCGCTTTTCATATGGCAAGATTACTCAGCCACCTAGGATATTAAGATATAATCTATCAAATTTGTTATTCTTTATTCCTTAGTTTTGCTAAGACCACAGAAAGGGAATGTCACGTTTTATCACAAAGCAAAGATTTCTTCTTTAGTATTGAATAGTTCTAAGACCTTGGAAAGAAATATACAGTAGCTTATGGCTCCGAGCTCTGGGAAGTTCGGTGATCTCGTGCTTTCTAAAGTCAAAGGATTTCCTATGTGACCTGCAACCGTGTATGTCTATTTTAGTTTTGGAAACTTATATGGTATTATTTTCATCTTGGCCTGTTGTTGCATGCTACTTTTATTGTTGTTGGATTCTTTATCTATGTTGGTTTAATAATATGGTAACTGCATACTCCTTGAGAGTTATCGTTTTGGCTTGAATTTTGTGTTTTTGGCTTACTTGAAGTTCTATATGAATGGTGTTTAATGTTGAAATTAAAAGGAATGCGCCATGTACAATATATTGAGAAGCAACTTTGTGGGTTTCTTTATTTAGTTATGTATCAGTTTACTTGGGGAAAAAATTAGGTATAACTAGCTGAAACAAAACAAAAGCATGACTTCTTTAGTCACTGATATAAATGATGACATATCTGATTAGTTCTTCCCTAATCTTCCTTGGGCTTTGCAATTTGAAATGTCTATGCTCTGATGTGTATATTTCTGTATAGCTGACTCTTTAACAGGATCTAATATTCAATTCTTCATTTGATCTTTTCCTTCTTCAAGTTGCCTCACTTGCCGTTCTTTTGCATTCACCTTTGTCCTCTTCATTTTCTCTCTCTCTCTCTCTCTCTCTCTCTCTCTCTTTTCCCAATTTCAGCAACTTGTCCCCATTCCTCCTGTAAACCCTTGCACTAATGTTTGTTCCTCTTTTGAATTGCTTTTTCCTTTTTCCTCTTGTTCTTGCTATTATTCTGTCTCCTTGGTTTTTGTTCCATATTCCGAGTAGCTGATTATATTGTGGAGGAAATCTTCATTTGAATTCTCATCTTTTCCTTATTTGATTGACTCATTTGCCTTTCTTCCACATTCATATTTTCCATCTTTGTTGTTCCATCCACCTTTTCGTTGTTCCTCTCATTCTTGTGATTGCCTCTATTCCCTTGGTTTTTGTCAAAATTTTGTATAACTGACTTAATTGAGGAGAATCTAATATTCCATTCTTTATTTGATTTCCTTTTCTTTTCCTTCGTAGAGTTGTCTCATTTGCCTTTCTTTCTTTTGAATTCATATTTGTCGTCATTGTTGTTCTCACTCCCTTCTCCGAATCTTTGCAACTTCCCTCCATTCATCCCACTCATATTTGTTCCTCTTTTGAATTGATTTTCTGTTTTTCCTCTTATTCTTGCCATTGGTTCTGCCTTCTTGGTTTTTTGGCATATTCTCTCTTAATTGTTCCATTGGCTTAGCACTATTTTAAAAAATTCAACATTTGGAGAAAATATTTGTAAGAGTGCTTTTACTCAGAATTACTTTATGTTGGTTGGACTTACATGTATCATATTAAAATAATTACATAAACTAATAATAGATCATATTCACGTAGTTGGAAAAACAGCTGAAATATTTTATTTTGGTCATACAAATAACATTCGCCGTGGTGTTAGATTGAAATCTTGGAATTGATAGACATTTAAACAGCTGAATTATTTTATTTTGGTCATCAATATTATGTTCTTTAAGTATTGATATTCTGAATAATGTCTCTCTCTGGATTCAAATGAAGGCATTTTGATATTACCATGTCAAACTAAAAATTAACTTGGAGTTGTGTAGTCTTTTCAAGGTAGAATTGGGTTGGGAACTAATACTGGTATAATATTTTTCCCTTAATTATCATTAAATGTTCAATTTTGATAAAGTTTAAATGTCTTTCACATTGGCAGGAGCACAATAACATGCATTTATATCCCGACTGGGCAGCGATGCAGGTCAGCTCTATGTCCTTATTAGTCTACATTAGATACACTGTGCAGTAAAATACATTTTCTTGAATTGGATTGTTTCTGATACCCGATTATAAATGATTTTGTTCAGGCTTTCTATGGTCCCCGATTTGCTGTTCCACCATATATGAACTCGCCTGTTGCTTCTCCACATGCACCTCCCCCTTATATGTGGGGCCCACCACAGGTAATGATGAGAGTGGGCAAATTTCTTATATGCATAAGTGGGAATGCAATCTAGAAAAGTTCATCAAGCTTTTGTTTTCTCAGTCTATGATCCCTCCTTATGGGGCTTCATACGCTGCATTCTATCCTCATGGAGGGGTTTATGCACTTCCTGGTGTTCCTCTAGTAAGTGAGACGTACATTTGGTGTAAGCTTGCTTTCATTTGATACAGTATTAGGTAGATAACAGTGAAACTTCTAATAAACAAAAGGGGTAGAATTGACCCCCCTCTGCTGTGAGAGAAAATCCCCTTTAGCAGTTCACTACATCAGAGGACATTAACAAGAGAGATAACTGCTTAAGCAAGTTAACTATGTACTCAGAAAAACTTAGATATGATACTTTAAGCATATAGCTACATGATAGAGAACGTGTCAGATGGGCAAAATCTAGCATCTGTATTCTAGCATATGATAAGCTTACCTCCCTTGGGAGATCCTTGTACACTTCTTTTCCTGCCATTCTGAACAGCCTATTAAATGAATACAGATTTAGACGTTGTGCAAAACACAAATAACTAGGATCTATCTAACTTGGGAGTTTTATGTGATCTTATTAAATGGTGATATTTCTGATTAGTTCATCACTAATTTACCTTGTGAGTTGCCTATTAAATGAATACAGATTTAGACGTTGTGCAAAACACAAATAACTAGGATCTATCTAACTTGGGAGTTTTATGTGATCTTATTAAATGGTGATATTTCTGATTAGTTCATCACTAATTTACCTTGTGAGTTGCAGTTTGAGATGTCTATGCTCTATTGTGTATTATTCTATATAGTTGGCTCCATTGGGAGCATTTCATATTCTATTATTCATTTGATTTCCACTTCTTTTACTTCTTCAAGTTGCCTCCTTTGCCTTTGTTCTCTCTCTCTCTCTCTCTCTCTCTCTCTCTCTCCAAATTTATGCAACTCTCTTCATTTCTTCTGTAAAATCATCCCACCCATGTTTGTCTCTCAATTGAATTGCTTCTCTGTTTTTCTTCGTTCTTGCGATTGTTCTGTCTCCTTGGTTTTTTGTAAATATCTGAGTAGGTAATTCTATTGAGAAGTATCTGATATTTCATTCTTAATTTGATAATCTCTTCTTTTCCTTCTTTGATTGACTCTTCTGCCTTTCTTCTAATGCATGGAATGTCTTGGTTTGTGCAGTAGCATATGGCTCCGAGCCGGAGAAAAGGCACCAATAAAGCAGCCGCTGCGGTGGAAGTGAACGGTTTGTGATCTCATACTTACCGAAGTCAAAGGATTTCTGGCGTGGTCTGCAACCATGTATGTCTATTGCTCTTTTCTTTTCTAAGTTTTGAAACTTATTTAGTTAATTTTCATGCTGGTCTGTTGTTGCATGCTACTTAATTGGTGTTGGATTCTTTATCTATGTTGCTTTAATTGATATGGTAACTGCAAATCTACTTGAGATTTTGTATTTTTGCCTTATTTGAAGTTCTATACGAAAAAATGATTAATGTTGAAATTAATAGGATGCGCAATGGACAACAAATTGAGAAGCAACTTTACGGGTTTCTTTATTTAATTCTGTATCAATTTACTTGGAGAAACTTTGATATAATCGCTGAAATAAGGATAGACCAAAGTACATAAGACAAAAGCATGTCTGCTGCTTTAGTTACTAATGCAGATGGTGATATTTCTGATTAGTTCTTCACTAGAAGTGCAGTTTGAGATGTCTATGCTCTACTGTGTATAGTTCCATATAGCTAACTCCATTGGTAGTATCTAATATTTCATTCTTTTCAATTTCCTCTTCTTTGCCTTCTTCAGGTCGTCACCCTCGTCTTTCTTTTGCATTCACCTTTGTCCTCTTTATATTTCTTTTCTGAATTTCTGCATCTTCTCTAATTCTCTCCATTCCTCCTGTAAAATCCTCCCACTCGTGTTTGTATTTCTGTTAAATTGCGTTTCTCTTTAACTCTTGGTCTTGCCATTGTTCCGTCTCCTTCTTTTTTTGGTCAATATTCTGAGTAGCTGACTATATGGAAGAAGTTCTGATATTCCATTCTTCATTTGATGTTCTCTTCTTTTCCTTTTGACTGACTCATTCTCCTTTCTTTCCTTGACATTCATCTTTGCCCTCTTTATTGTTCCACTCTCTTCCTCGTGTTTTTTACTGTTCTGAATTGTTTCCCGTTTCTCCTCTTATTCTTGTGACTCCTTCCACGCCCTTTTTTTTTTGTCAAATTTTGTATAGCTGACTCCATTTAGAGGATCTAATGCCCATTCTTCATTTTATTCCCTCTTCTTTTCCTTCATCAGTTGCCTTCTTTGCTTTTCTTTATTTTGCATTCATCTTGGTCCTCTTTATTGTTCTTCCTCTCTTTTCCCGAATCTCTGCATCTTCTTCCCATCCCCCCCCATAAAATCCTCGCATTCCTACTTGTTCCTCTTTTGATTTGTGTTTCTTCTTTTCCTCTTGTTCTTGCGGCTGTCTTTATCTTCTTGTTTCTTTGTCAATTTCTGAGCAGTTGACCTCATTGAAGAGGACCTAATATTCCGTTTTACATTTTATTTCCTCTTCTTTTCCTTCGTTGAGTTGCCTCCTTTTCCTTTCTTTTGGATTCATATCTTTGTCAATTTCCTCTTCTTTTACTTCTTCGAGTTTCCTCCTTTGCCTTTTTTTCTTTTGCATTCATCTTTGTCCTCTTTATTTTTCTCACTCTCTTTTCCTTATTTAATTGACTCATTGCCTTTCTTCCACATTCATATTTGCCCTCTTTGTTGTTCCATCCACCTTTTTGTTGTTCCTCTCATTCTTGTTATTGCCTCTATTCCCTTGGTTTTTGTCAAAATTTTGTATAACCGACTTAATTGAGGAGAATCTAATATTCCATTCTTCATTTGATTCCCTTTTCTTTTCCTTCTTAGAGTTGTCTCATTTGCCTTTCTTTCTTTTGAATTCATCTTTGTCCTTATTATTGTTCTTACTCCCTTCTCCGAATCTCTGCAACTTCCCTCCATTCATCTCACTCATATTTGTTCCTCTTTTGAATTGATTTTCTGTTATTCTTCCTATTCTTGCGATTGGGTCTGCCGTCTTGGTTTTTTGGCATATTCCCTCTTAATTGTTCCATTGGCTTAGCACTATTTTAAAAAATTCAACATTTGGAGAAAATATGAATTTGTAAGTGTGCTTTTACTCAGAATTACTTTATGTTGGTTGGACTTACGTGTATCATATTAAAATAATTACATAAACTAATAATTGATCATATTCACATAGTTGGAAAAATAGCTGAATTATTTTATTTTGGTCATACAAATAACATTCGCCGTGGTGTTAGATTGAAATCTTGGAATTAATAGATATTTAATCAAGTGAAGTTTTACTTTTTAGCAGGGAATTGATGATAGAGTCCTTGTAGAAAATTTTCTGGAAGAAGATAGAAAATTTACAACATAGTCTTTTGTGTAGGTTCTGGTTTTAATTGCCATCCTGTTGCTTTACTCCCGACAGAGGTATATGCTCCATTTCTTAGCTGTGTAATTTCTCTGCAATAAGTTGCATTAACTCTTACAAACTTTCTTGTAGTGGCATCAATCACGTTTCTGCATAGATATGCAACATTGTTGGTTTTATTGCTCGTATATTTTAGTTGATACCACCATAAATCCGTGCAATGTAATGGGGTTTCATTTATCTGAAGCTGTGGTTCAAGTTTTGGCTTATGTAAATGATACACCACCATAATACTTCTCTTATCTTTTTTTTTTTTTTGGAATTGGGTTGGGAGCTAATACTGGTATAATATTTTTCCCTTAATTATCATTAAATGTTCAATTCTGATAAAGTTTAAATGTCTTTCACATTGGCAGGGAGTTTAAATGTTCATGCATTTATATCCCGGCTGGGTAGTGATGCAAGTTAGCTCTATGTCCTTATTAGTCTACATTAGATACACCGTGAAGTAAAATACATTTTCTTGAATTGGATTGTTTCTGATGCCCGATTATGAATGATTTTGTTCAGGCTTTCTATGGTCCCCAATTTGCTGTTCTATATGAACTCGCCTGTTGCTACTCCACATGCACCTCCCCATTATATATGGGGCACACCACAGGTATTGCTTTGAGTGGGCTGATTTCTTATGTGCATAAGTGGGAATGCAATCTAGAAAAGTTCATAACATCAAGCTTTTGTTTTCTCAGTCTATGATCCCTCCTTATGGGGCTCCATGCGCTGCATTCCATCCTCATGGAGGGGTTTATGCACATCCTGGCGTTCCTCTAGTAAGTGAGACGTTCATTTGGTGTAAGCTTGCTTTCATTTGATACAGGATTAGGTAGATAACAGTGAAACTTCTAATAAACAAAAGGGGTCGAATCGACCCCCCTCTGCTGTGAGAGAAAATCCCCTTTAGCAGTTCACTACAACAGAGGACATTAACAAGAGAGTTAACTGCTTAAGCAAGTTAACTATGTGCTTGGAAAAGCTTAGATATGATACTTTAAGCATATAGCTACATGATAGAGAACGTGTCAGATGGGCAAAATCAAGCATCTGTATTCTAGCATATGATAAGCTTACCTCCCTTAGGAGATCCTTGTACACTTATTTTCCTGCCATAATGAATACAGATTTAGACATTGTGCAAAACACAAATAACTAGGATCTGCCTAACTTGGGAGTTTTATGTGATCTTATTAAATGGTGATATTTCTGATTACTTCATCACTAATTTACCTTGGGAGTTGCAGTTTGAGATGTCTATGATCTATTGTGTATTATTCTATATAGTTGGCTCCATTGGGAGCATTTAATATTCTATTATTCATTTGATTTCCACTTGTTTTACTTCTTCAAGTTGCCTCCTTTGCCTTTTTTTGCATTTACCTTTGTTCTCTTTGTTTCTCTCTCTCTCTCTCTCTTTTCCAAATTTATGCAACTCTCTTTATTTCTTCTGTAAAATCATCCCACACATATTTGTCTCTCAATTGAATTGCTTCTCTGTTTTTCTTCGTTCTTGCGATTGTTCTGTCTCCTTGGTTTTTTATCAATATCTGAGTAGGTATTATTGAGAAGTATCTGATATTTCATTGTTCATTTGATATTCTCTTTTTTTCCTTCTTCGATTGACTCCTTTGCCTTTATTCTAATGCATGGGATGTCTTGGTTTGTGCAGTAGCATACGACTCCGAGCCAGAGAAAAGGTGTCAATAAAGCAGCGGCTGCGGTGGAAGTGAATGGTTGGTGATCTCGTACTTACCAAAGTCAAGGATTTCCGGCGTGGTCTGCAACCATGTATGTCTATTGCTCTTTTCTTTTAGAAGTTTTGAAACTTAGTTAATTTTCATGCTGGTCTGTTGTTGCATGCTACTTTTATTGTTGTTGGATTCTTTATCTATGTTGCTTTAATTGATATGGTTACTGCAAATCTCCTTGAGATTTTGTGTTTTTGCTTTTTGGCTTATTTGAAGTTTTATATGAAAAGGTGATTAATGTTGAAATTAATAGGATGCGCCATGGACAACAAATTGAGAAGCAACTTTATGGGTTTCTCTATTTAATTCTGTATCAATTTACTTGGAGAAACTTTGGGTATAGGTCGCTGAAATAAGGATAGACCAAAGAACATAAGACAAAAGCATGACTGCTGCTTTAGTTACTAATGCAAATGGTGATATTTCTAATTAGTTCTTCACTAGAAGTGCAGTTTGAGATGTCTATGCTCTACTGTGTATAGTTCCATATAGCTAACTCTATTGGGAGTATTTAATATTTCATTCTTTTCAATTCCTCTTCTTTACCTTCTTCAAGTTGTCACACTCGTCTTTCTTTTGCATTCACCTTTGTCCTCTTTACTTTTCTCGCTCTCTTTCCGAATTTCTGCATCTTTTCTAATTCTCTCCATTCCTCCTGTAAAATCCTCCCACTCGTGTTTGTATTTCTGTTAAATTGCATTTCTCTTTAACTCTTGGTCTTGCCATTGTTCCATCTCCTTCATTTTTAGTCAATATTCTGAGTAGTTGACTATATGGAAGAGAACTGATATTCCATTCTTCATTTGATGTTCTCTTCTTTTCCTATTGACTGACTCATTCTCCTTCCTTTCCTTGGCATTCATCTTTGCCCTTGTTATTGTTCCACTCCATTCCTTGTGTTTTTTATTGTTCTGAATTGTTTCCGTTTCTCCTCCTATTCCACGCTCTTTGTTTTTTGTCAAATTTTGTATAGCTGATTCCATTTAGAGGATCTAATGCTCCATTCTTCATTTTATTTTCTCTTCTTTTCCTTCATCAGTTGTGCCTTCTTTGCTTTTCTTTCTTTTGCATTCATCTTGGTACTCTTTATTGTTCTTCCTCTCTTTTTTCGAATCTCTGCATCTTCTTCCCATCCCCCTATAAAATCCTCCCACTCCTACTTGTTCCTCTTTTGATTTGTGTTACGTCTTTTCCTCTTGTTCTTGCGGTTGTCTTTATCTTCTTGTTTCTTTGTCAGTTTCTGAGTAGCTGACCTCATTGAAGAGGACCTACATTTTATTTCCTCTTCTTTTCCTTCGTCGAGTTGCCTCATTTTCCTTTCTTTTGGATTCATCTTTTCCCTCTTTATTGCTCCACAATCTTTGTCAATTTCCTCTTCTTTTACTTCTTCGAGTTTCCTCCTTTGCATTCATTTTTGTCCTCTTTATTTTTCTCAATTTGTTTTTCGAGTCTCCGCAATTTCCCTCTATTTCTCCCGTAAAATCCTCCAGCTCATGTTTGTTCATTTTGAATTGTTTTTCACTTCTTGCATCTAGTTCTTGCGATTGTCTCTATTTCCTTGGTTTTTGTTATGTTCTTTGTATCGGACTCTATTGAAAAGCATTTGATATTTCTGTCAACATCTGATATTCTCTTCATTTCCATCTTCGAGTTAACTCCAATACCTTTCTTTCTTATGCATTAATCTTTATCCACTTTATTGTTCCACTCGATTTTTCGTGTTTGTTACTATTCTGAATTGCTTTTCTCTTTTTCCACTTAATTCTTGTGATTGCCTCTATCCCCTTGGTTTTTTTGTCAAACTTTATATAACCCGACTCCAGTCAGATGGATATAATATTCGGCCTTTTCATTTTCTTCTTCTAGTTACCTCCTCTGCCTTTCTTTCATTGGCATTCATCGTTGTCCTCTTTATTTTTCTAGCTCTATTTCCGACACTCTACAATTCCTCTATTCCTACCATAAAATCCTCCTAGTTATTTAAATCCTCCTAATTATTTTTTTTCCCTGTTAGAATTTCTTTTCACTTTCTGCCTCTTGTCTCTGCGATTGTCTCTATCTCCTTGGTTTTTTGTAATTTCTTAGTATCTGACTATATTGGGAAGGAGCTGATAAATCATTCTCCATTTAATACTTTTCTTTATTTCCTTCGAGTCTACTCCTATTTGATTGTCTCTATCTCCTTGGGTTTTTGTCAATTCCTGAGTATCTGACTCTATTGGGAAGGAGCTGATAAATCATTCACCATTTAATATTATCTTCATTTCTTTCGTGTCTACTCATTTGCCTTTCTTTCTTTTGCATTCATATTTGTCCTCTCTATTGTTCCACTATTTCTTCCGTGTTTGTTACTATTATGAATTGCTTCTCTTTTTCCTCTTATTCTTGTGATTGCCTCTATCCCCTTGGTTTTTTGTTAAATTCTATATGGCCGACTCCATTGAGGGGAACATCAATACTCCATTCTTCATTTGACTTTCTCTCTCTCTCTTTTTCCTTCTTCGAGTTGCCACCTTTGCCTTTATATCTTTTGCATTCATCTCTTCCCTTCTTAGTGTTCAATTTTTTCGTGATTTTTCTATTTTTTATTGATGTTCTCTTTTCCTATTTTCTTGCGATTCCTCCCGTCCCTTGGTTTCTTGTCAAATTCTTTATTGCTGATTTCATTGGAGAGGATCTAATATTCCTTTCTTAATTTGATTTCTTCTTCTTTTCCTTCTTAAGTTAAGTTGCTTTGACCTTCTGTGTCTTTCTTTCTTTGTCCTCTTTATTGTTTCTCACTTTTTCCGAATCTCTGTAATTTCTCTCATTTCCTTCAGTGAAATCCTATTGCTCGTTTTGTTCCTCTTCTTTTAGCGATTATTTCGGTCTCCTTGCCATTATTCATTATATATTCTCTTACTTCCCTTTTTCAATTGACTCATTTGCCTTTCTTTCTTTTGCATTCATCTTTGTCTTCTTTATTGTTTCACTCTCTTTTCCGTGCATGTTACTATTCTGAGTAGCTGATTGTATGGAAGAGGTTCTGATATTCCATTCTTCATTTGATGTTCTCTTCTTTTCCTTTTGATTGACTCATTCTCCTTTCTTTCCTTGGCATTCATCTTTGTCCTCTTTGTTGTTCCACTCTCTTCCTTGTGTTTTTTAGTGTTCTGAATTATTTCCCGTTTCTCCTCTTATTCTTGTGACTCCTTCCACGCCCTTTGTTTTCTTTGCTTTTCTTTCTTTTGCATTCATCTTGGTCCTCTTTATTGTTCTCCGTCTCTTTTTCCGAATCTCTGCATCTTCTTTCCATTCCCCTTCGTAAAATCCTCCCACTCCTACTTGTTCCTCTTTTGATTTGTGTTTCTTCTTTTCCTCTTGTTCTTGCGGTTGTCTTTATCTTCTTGTTTCTTTGTCAATTTTTGAGTAGCTGACCTCATTGAAGAGGACCTAATATTTCGTTCTACATTATATTTCCTCTTTTTTTCCTTCGTCGAGTTGCCTCCTTTTCCTTTCTTTTGGATTCATCTTTGCCCTCTTTATTGCTTCACAATCTTTGTCAATTTCCTCTTCTTTTAAATCTTCGAGTTCCCTCCTTTGCCTTTTTTCTTTTGCATTCATCTTTGTCTTCTTTATTTTTCTCACTCTTTTTTTCGAGTCTCCGCAATTTCTCTCTATTCTTCCCGTAAAATCCTTCCGCCTATGTTTGTTCCTTTTGAAATATGTTTCACTTCTTGCCTCTAGTTCTTGCGATTTTCTCTATTTCTTTGATTTTTTTATTTTTTTATGTTCTTTTATCTGACTCTATTGAAGAGCATTTGCTATTTCAGTCAATATCCGATGTTCTCTTCATTTCCTTCTTCGAGTTAACTCTTACACCATTCTTTCTTTTGCATTAATCTTTATTCTCTTTATTGTTCCACTCGGTTTTTTCCGTTTATTCTGCGATTGTCTCTATCTACTTGGTTTTTTGTAAATTTCTTAGTATCTGACTCTATTGGGAAGGAGCTGATAAATCTTTCGCCAGTTAGTATTCTTTTTCATTTCCTTCGAGTCTATACCTTTGTGTTGTCTCTATCTCCTTGGTCTTTTATCAATTTCTGAGTATCTGACTCTATTGGGAAGGAGCTGATATATCATTCGCCATTGAATACTCTCTTCATTTCTTTCAAGTCTACTCCTTTGCCTTTCTTTCTTTTGCATTCACATTTGTCCTCTCTATTGTTCCACTCGTTCTTCCGTGTTTGCTATTATTATTAATTGCTTCTCTTTTTCCTCTTATTCTTGTGATTGCCTCTATCTCCTTGGTTTTTTGTTAAATTCCATATGGGTGATTCCATTAAGGGGAACCAATACTCTGTTCTTCATTTGACTTTCTCTCTCTTGTTTTCCTTCTTCGAGTTACCACCTTTGCCTTTTTATCTTTTGCATTCATCTCCTCCCTTGTTAGTCTTCCATTTTTTCGTGTTTTTTCTATTCTGTATTGATGTTCTCTTTTCCTCTTTTCTTGTGATTCATCCAGTCCCTTGGTTTATTGTCAAATTCTGTATTTTCTGACTTCATTGAAGAGGATCTAATATTCCTTTCTTAATTTGATTTCTTCTTCTTTTCCTTCTTAAGTTTAAGTTACTTTGATCTTCTTTGTCTTTCTTTCTTTTGCATTCATCTTTGTCTTCTTTATTGTTTCTTTCTTCTTCCGAATCTCTGTAACTTATCTCATTTCCTCCCGTAAAATCCTTTTGCTCGTGTTTGTTCCTCTTCTTCTTGCGATTGTTTCGGTCTCCTTGCCGTTATTCATTAGATATTCTCTTATATTCCTTCTTCAATTGACTCCTTTGCCCTTCTTTCTTTTGTATTCATCTTTGCCTCTTTATTGTTCCACTCTGTTTTTCATGTTTGTCACTATTCTGGATTGTTTTTCTCTTTTTCCTCTTATCCCCTCGATTTTTTTGTCAAACTCTGTATAGCTGAATCCATTGACGAGGATCTAATATTTCATTCTTCATTTGATTTCCTCTTCTTTTCCTTCTACGAGTTGCGTCCTTTGCCTTTTTTTATTCTGCATTCATATTTGTCCTCTTTATTGTTCTCGCTCGTTTTTTTTTTCCGAATCTCTGCATCTTCTCTCCATTCCTCCCATAAAATCTTCCCACTTCAATTTTTTCCTCTTTTAAATTGAATTTCTCCTTTTCCCCTTGTGCATGCGATTGCAATTATCTCTATCTTCTTTACTTTTAGTCAAGTTCCGAGTAGCTGACTCTATTGAGGAGTATCTGATATCCCATTCTTCATTTGATATTCTCTTCTTTTCGTTTTTCGAATGGTCTGCTTTGCCTTTTTTTCCTCACTCATTTTCCCTCTTTACTGGTTTGCGTTCATGGTCTGCGTTAGTGGATTGTTAGTCTACGTTCGTGGTTTGTTCCTCCTTCTGAATTGTTTTTTTCTTTTTCACTCTTATGCTTGTGATTGCCTCTATCCTCTTTGTTTATTATGGAGGATCTGATTTTACAATCTTTTTTGCCAACTCATCTATTAGAAATTGTTGGTCTTTTCCTGTAGTACAGCCAGGGTCATTTCTCTCTTTAGATAGCTTGCCACTATTGGCATAACTACATTTTTGGGAGCCCAAAAGTCATTCTTTGTTCTTTAACACCCCCTACATTACCAACTGTATTTAACTGTTCTTTAATCCATGATATGTGTTCTTTGTTTACCACATCTGATTGTCATGTTTCTAACCACTGATTGATCATTCTACATTTTCCTGGATTAAATCTTGTGTTTCTTCTTTAGACTTATTAAAAATTAAGATGATCACTATTTTCTTTTTAAATCCAGGCATAATCTTTGTATTTGGAGGATAACCGTTATTTGTTGTATCGTCTTATATCTTGCTCCGTCCTTTGTACTCATGCATCCACCAAATATGCAGAACCTTATATTTTATTTTTTCTATGTTAAACTCTAAGAACACCATTCAGCAGGTTTAATATTTGTACTTGTGTTTGGAGATGAATCATTCTTCTTCTGAAGTTCCTTACTGAGTGTTTCTTTCTCTATCTTTTGCTTTCTGGTAATTCCCTTTACCATATCTGCATATGATTTTTCTGTTCAATAACCACGCAAATGCCATGTAACTTTATACCTCTTATGTACTTGTCTCATCACCACCTTGAATTTTTTTGTTTTCTAATGGTAGTCTTTTAAATCTTGGAGAATTTACCCGAAGTTTGGATTACCCAATCCATAATTTGATCAAGCCAAAAGTGATTCCTACTCTTGTCTACTTTCTTTGGCACGAAACCTCTTTGATCTAATTTTCCTCATCCCTTTATCCTTTTTGTCTGCTCTGACCAAAGTATCACTTCCGGATCTGTCTCTGCTGGTGTCCTGCTATATATTTCAGTATCTTCCGGTTGCATTAGCTCTAGTAATTGGAGGACTGATGGTGACATCAGTCGCATTAAACCTGTAAATAATATATTAGTAGTAGTAGTATTTTGTTGTTGCTGTTGTACTAGTTTTACCAATAGTTTGTAGAAGTATTAGTATTTAGTCTTAGTGGTGTTAATTAGTACTCCCTCCGTCCACCAAAACTGTGCTTAATTCTTTGGGCACAGGTTTTAAGAAAAGGTGGATAAAGTAGATAAAGTAAAGGTTATTATAGGGTATTGTGGGGTCCATTTATGAATAAAGTGAATTATGTGGGTAAAGTACAATGGCAATATGTGTAATTAGGTGATGGTTGAAGGGTGGAGATAAAGTGAGTGTGTCCATAAAAGGAATGAACATGCTTTTGGTGTACGGACGTATAATGATAGACCACACTAACACCGAGCGATTGAATAACAAGAACAGAACAACTCTCAAAAGAGGATCCACAGAGAGAATCTCTGCCCAAGCCAATACGGCTGATAAACTCAATAATTTCGATAATCCTTCTAGGGCGTTTTGCCCGAGAACAAATAGTCACAAAACAATAAACCTTCGGCCCATGGCCGTGACCCATTAAAAGAATTATAAAGTACTACTAAGACTCAACATAAAAGGAAATAACAATAAAGCTAATAATAAATAAATAAGCTGCAATACTCTAGCGCCCGATTACGGACCGCTCGTCTTCGTCTTCCGCCGCTGATACACCTTCAGAGGTGGGGCGCTGCTATCAATTCCCCCCTGCTCCGAAACAGCCTTGTCCTCAATGCTGAAGTCCGGAAACTGATCCAACAAATCCGCCGTGTCCATCCAAGTGTCATCGTCACCACCCAAGTCCTTCCAGCGCACCAAAACCTGCTCCACCGGTGCGCCCCCTTTCGAAACCTGTCTGCGATCCACCACAAAATCGGGAATGAAAGGAGGATCCACGGCTAACAATTCTTCGGGCAACGTTGCTGAGACAACCCCGCTCCCGACTGCTGACTTAAGAAGCGAAACGTGGAACACCGGATGTATTCGCGACCCAGCAGGGAGAGACAATCGATATGCCGATTTCCCAATACGAGCCTCAATGACAAACGGCCCGAAATAACGCGGGGCGAGCTTAGCAGTCCTTGGCCCGAATAAACTGCGCTGACGATATGGGCGAAATTTCAGATAGACCCGGTCCCCAACCGCAAATTCCACGTCCCGACGATGTTTATTCGCTTCGCGAACCATGCGTTGCTGAGCTCTTTCCAAATGCATACGCAAATCCCGTAACGCCATATCCCTCGCGCCGCGAATCGGCTAACACTTTAACCCGAATTCGCGCGGTAAAGCGGGGGCAATCAGAGGAGGAGGCCGCCCATAGACCACCTCGAACGGGGTGGTGCCAGCCGCCGACTGAAATCCCGTATTGTAGCAAAACTCCGCCCACGCCAACCATTTGCCCCATTGTTTCGGGCAATCGGATGCGAAACACCGTAAGTACGTCTCCAAGCACCGATTCAAAACCTCCGTCTGGCCATCGGTTTCCGGGTGATAAGCGGAACTCATCCGAAGCTTTGTACCCAATGTTTTAAATAGCTCCCGCCAAAACGAGCTAAGGAATAATGGGTCCCGATCCGAGACAATTGTACCCGGTACACCATGAAGCTTAACCACCTTAGTCATGAAAAGTTCCGCCATTGATTTCGCCGTGAAAGGATGACGGAGGCCCAAAAAATGTCCATATTTGGAGAATCTGTCCACGACTACCAAAATGCAGTCGAACCCCCCCGAACGAGGCAACCCGGTGATGAAATCCATGCTAATGTCCTCCCAAACCTGGTTTGGGATGGGTAGTGGTTGTAGCAGCACCGCCGGCGACTTCGTCTCATATTTATTCCGCTGACAAACATCACAAACAACCACAAAATTCCTCACAGATTGAACCATCCCTGCCCAGTACACAAACGCTGCCAATCTCTTATATGTGCGTAGTGCCCCGGCATGGCACCACCCGGAGTCGTGTGGAATTCCTGTAGGAGGCGGTCAACCCACTGAGACGACTTCGGAATTACCAGCCGCCCCTTGTAAAACAGGGCATCTCGGACCCTAGTGTAGTGTTTCGGGGTCGGGCGACCCGCCTCCAAGTCTGCCATTATCTTCGCCAAACTCGCATCCTTTCGGACCTCGTCAAGTAAGGTGGACCAATCAATCCAATGTGGAATAGAAATGGCGGAGAGCTCCCCATCCTCATCGCGGCGTGAAAGAGCATCCGCCGCCCGATTATTGACACCCTCTTTGTAGACGATCTCAAAGTCGTAGCCCAACAGTTTAGCTGCCCAGTTTTGCTGTGCCGGCGTCGCAAGGGGCTGTGTCAAAAGGTGTTTCAAACTCTGCTGGTCGGTGCGAACCGTGAAGCGACGTCCCAACAAATAAGGTCTCCAATGGTGCACCGCGAGGACCAAGGCCATCAACTCTCTCTCGTATGCCGAACGGGTCAAGTTATGACCTGTTAAATGTTTACTAAAATACGCCACGGGCTGTTTCTCCTGCATGAGAACGGCGCCCAGCCCCCGACCGGATGCGTCACATTCAATGACAAACTGCTTGGAAAAGTCCGGCATACGGAGGACGGGGGCTGTGGTGAGAGCCTCTTTGAGCGCGATGAAGGCGAGATCCGCCTCCTCCGTCCACTTGAATTTTGAGACACTATCTTTCTTCAACAAAGTAGTAAGGGGGTTAGCTATCTTCCCATAATTCTGGATAAAGCGACGATAATATCCTGTGAGCCCAAGAAAACCTCGTAGGCCCTTTAAGGACTGAGGGCGTGGCCAATCCATAACCGCAGCAACTTTACCCGGATCCATTCGTACCCCGTCACTCGAAACCACATGACCCAAATATTCAACGGAATGGCAACCCAGGGAGCACTTCTTTGGATTAATAACTAAGGAATGAGTGAGCAATGTGTTGAAGGCATGCCGGAGATGTCTGCGTGAGACGCCCAAGTCGGGCTGTAGATTAGAATGTCGTCAAAGAATACCAGGGCGAATCGACTGAGAACAGGGCGAAATATGTCATTCATTAAGCTCTGAAATGTAGCTGGGGCGTTCGTCAGACCGAACGGCATGACAAGGAACTCATAATGGCCCGAATGAGTTCGAAAGGCTGTCTTTGGAATATCTCCTGGCGCGACCCGGATTTGGTGATATCCGGCACGTAAGTCCAATTTACTGAAAAAACGGGCGCCATCTAGCTCATCCAAAAGGTCCTGAATGACCGGAATAGGATATTTATCCGGAACAGTTGCCTTATTAAACGCCCTATAGTCCACACAAAAACGCCAAGAACCATCTTTCTTGCGGACCAACAACACCGGGCTCGAGTAGGGGCTGGAGCTCGGTTGAATAATGCCGGCGGCGAACATCTCGTCTACTAATCTCTCCATCTCATCCTTCTGAGTGTGATTGTAACGATACGGGCGCACTGATACCGGGCTAGCGTCCGGTTGGAGGGTAATGCGATGGTCGGAAGTACGGGTCGGGGGTAGACCCTGCAACGGTTGGGTGATGGCCGAAAATTCTGACAAAAGAGTATCCAATTCCCGGCACTGGGCGGCCGAAAGTGACTCAGTGGAGAGTGAGTCCGACAGGCTAGCAGCCGAGTTCAATGCCCAAAACATCCACACCTCATCCGACATCTCCAACGATTTAAGTTCCTCGCTTGTACATGCGCGGCGTGTAAGGGATGGGTCCCCAAAAATCTGCACATTAACTCCGCCAATACTGAAATTCATCGTTAATTTTAACCAATTGGCTGTAACATCTCCCAAAGTGGACAGCCACGAAACCCCCAGTACCAAATCGATACCCCGAAGAGGAAAAACATAGCAATCAACCAGAAATGTGTGGCGATCAAGAGTGATAGGAACGGACTTACACATGCCTTTCATGGGAACCCGCGAACCATCGCCCAGGATCACGTGGAATTTTGAGGCGCTGACCACCAGTAAACCGAGCTTGGCGGCAACTGTCTCGGACAGAAAACAATGACTAGCCCCACTGTCAATCATGGTAAGGATACGTAGGTCATGAACCCGACTGAATAGCTTCATCGTTGTCGCTCTGTCGAACCCATTCGACGACAAATCGGAAAGGCTTACTGCAGAATATTCCGCCGCCAATTCCTGGTCCGCGGCGGAGGAATCAGATGGCGGAGGAGTGTCCGATGGATCATGTTCCCCAATCAATAACTCGGGTCATCCTCGGGAGCGCATACTCATAAATCTGGCAGCGCACTTATGTAATGGACCATATGGTTGGCTGCATCTATAGCACTTCCCTATTTCCCGATACTCCCGGGCTTCCTCCGCTGTCAGACGGCGTGTATTTCTAGGCTGGCGAACTCCCTGCGACGCTGCAGAAGACCCGTGAGTGCCGATAGGTGGGGGACTAGGAGATGGCTAAGGGATCGGAAACCCCCCACGGAAAGCAGATGTCGGCCGGGCAACAGTACTCTGTTGAAAAGCCGGCCGATTGAAGTGGTTCGGAAACAAGGTCGAACGAGATACCCGTCTCGCCAAATGGCAGAGTGTACATCCCCTGTCTCCGCGTCCGAGATTGTCCCTGATGGACGGCTTGAGACCCCCGAGAAACATGCCCAGGTATTGCTCTGGAAGTAGGCTGGGGAGTTGTGCGACACGTTCTTCGAATAGGGCTAAGAAATCCTCCAATGAGCCCGTTTGTCGGGTGGCTTGCATGGCTTCATAAGCGTTCTTCGTCGAGCTATCCCCGAAACGCTCGATGAGTTCCCGCGTAAACTGTTCCCAGGATATGGAAGGGGTGCGACGCATAGCCCATTGGGCCCAGAACATTGCGCGCCCCGACATTGCGATGAGGGCAAGTCGGACGCGATCAGCCGCCACGGTACTGTGCACCAGAAAAAATTGCTCAGCCTGAGCCAGCCAGGCTAACGGATCAGAGCCGTCGAACTGAGGTAATTCGCGACTTTTCACCGCCACGTAGCCTGCAGGGAAAACGTGATTGGGTTGCGACCCAGGCATGAAGGGAGGTTGCCCTGGAGTGCCGCCGAATCCCGATTCATGCGAGGAAGCCTCCTCGTGTTGGCGACCCATTACCGCCAACGTCAATTGTTTCAATTGTTTCGACAATTCGGCCTGCGCCGCCTTCACTTCGTCGCGGAACGCCTCCTGATCGGTCAAGGCAATCTTGACATCGCTCAGCGTTTTCTCGACTGATTCGAGCTTCTCTTTGTCGGTACCACTGCTTGTTAACGTCATTGGAGAGAGGTTGGCAGGTCGGACCAATTGATAGACCACACTAACACCGAGCGATTGAATAACAAGAACAGAACAACCCTCAAAAGAGGATCCACAGAGAGAATCTCTGCCCAAGCCAATACGGCCGATAAACTCAATAATTTCGATATTCCTTCTAGGGCAAAACACCCGAGAACAAATAGTCACAATACAATAAACCTTTGGCCCATGGCCGTGACCCATTAACAGAATTAGAAAGTACTACTAAGACTCAACATAAAAGGAAATAACAATAAAGCTAATAATAAATAAATAAGCTGCAATACTCGCACGCCCGATTACGGACCGCTCGTCTTCGTCTTCCGCCGCTGATACACCTTCAGAGGTGGGGCTCTGCTATCATACAAGGAAAGTGATCACACCTTTGGTGGACGGAGGGAGTATTATTTAGTAGCAACAACAATAGTTGATGTCAGAGTCGTAGACATAATAGTCACAGTAGTAGTAGTAGTTGTTGTCTTACTAGTATTTAAGAGTAGTTAGTAGTAGTAGTTGTTCATAGTTATTAGTATTTAATAGTAATTAAAATTAGTATTAGTAGTGGAAATAGATATATCTTAATCGTAGTATTATGTTTAACTCGATGTATTTTTTTTCTATTTTCAGTTATCTTGGTGGATCATAAGCTTAAGGTTTTTTTCTTTTACAGACAGGAAATCACAGTTTAATTTATTGGTTGCAGAGCGCAACATGGATTAAAGTCTCAATTTGTCTATGCTATTGGACTTTGTAGTTGTATTGTACTTATCTTTCATGTACATTATATGCGCATTGCAGATGAGAATCTATCTCAATTACACAAGCTTTTGCAAACGTCTACCAAAAAGATATGGATGGGGCATTGTGGTTGACCTGCCAGATAAGAAGTATTATTTCTTGGTTAATACCTTCCAAAACCAAGTAATTACGCTGCTGAAGAGTTCATTTTCAATTCCTTGTGGACATAATATATATTATTTGGTGCACAAACTCCGTCAAATCTGTGTCAAAAGACTTTAAGGTCAAGGCAGTCTTTTCTCAATGATATATTAATCTGTATGGTCTGCTTACATGTTGGCTGTTGCATTTTGCATGCATGCAAGTATCAGGTATTGCTATTGCTGTCAGAGAAGGAGCCGATGCAGTTATGTTCTCTAATGAAACTCTCATGGGAAGTAAGTAAAATAAGATTTTGATTTGAGGCTTCATCTGCATTGCTGATTCGATTCGTTTTAAATTTCATGTTAGATTTCCATTGAAGGCAGCCATGGTCATGCACACAGTCTCCTTGGACAGAAGCTATAATATTTAGGGCCCAAACTCCGGTAAATCTAGGCCAAGCTTATAAGGCCAGTGCAATCATTTATGGGGGGAAATGCTTTCTTGGACTTGTAATTTAGAGGGAGTTGTATTTTAAGAACAATAATTTTTTTAGTTTAGTAAAAGTAGGACTAACTTTTTTACTGCAAATGTAGGCCCATAAGTTCTGAATTTTTGCAAATTTTGCCCCGTAACTTTTTTTCCCGCTCATTTAGGCTCGTAAGTGTGGGGAAAATAGCCTACATTTGCCAACAACAAAAAATTAATGTCCTACTTTTGTCAAATTAAAAAACGATTGTCCTTTAAACACAACTCCCTTAAGTTACAGGCCTAAATAAACATTTATCCCGTCTTTTTCTATGATTTATTGTCCTTAATTTTCTGCTTACATGTTGTGTTATGCATATTTGTAAGTATCAGGTATTGCTTTTGCATTTAGCGAAGGGGTCGATAAATTAATGCTATATGGAAAAACTGCTCATGAGAAGTAAAATAACGTTTGATTTGATACAATGGATTAATCTGCAAAGATTTTAAATAAAATAAAAGGGCTTCACCTGAATTGTTGAATTGGATCATTTTTGCTTCCATATTAGGTTTTCATTGAAGGCAGCCAAGGTCATGCACATAGTCTCGTTGCAAAAATAAGCTAATTTTTGTTGCACACTCCATCAAATCTAAGCCAAACCATTAAAGTAAGGATAGTCTTTTCTCAATGATTGATTAATCTATTCTGCTTGCATGTATTTCCTTCAATGCTGCTCCTTTTTTTGTTTCACGCCCCTCAATGTACCTTTAATGCAAGGGTGCAGATAGTTGGAAGTCAGGCGTTTTATGGCCGCTTAGCGACCAGGCGCCGCCAAAAATTCACTTTTTTTTTTTTTTTTGTAATTTCCAATTTTTCACCAAAAATCATACGTTCAATTAAATTAATAAAATCCAAAGGCCCAAAACTTTTGTCTGGTTAATTAAGTAAAGCCAAAATACCCAAAGCTTCAAGTCTTAAAGGCCGTAAATTGAAAAGGAAGAGAGGCAAAGAGCACAGAAGTCAAAAATTTCAAACCCTAATCCACCATTTTCGCCCCCACACCCCGTAGCGCCCGCCGCGATGCAGGTGGGCAGCGAGAGCGGTTTTATTAAGGTAGGATTTGAATTTTTTAAATTTTATTTTCTTTTTGTGCGGCGTGCCTGCGACTCGACGCGGCGGAGGGTTGGCCTCATCGACGGCTTTGAGCGGCAATTAGCGTGAGGCGATCAATTTCTGAACTAGTAAAGCTATAATTTCTTATTTATGGGTGTCAGTGGTTTCGATTTCGGCGTTGTTCATCGACGCAGTTTCTGCAATCTCAATTTTCTCACTCGAGCCGTATTAAAGACGTAAAAACTGGTTTAAAAAAATTCGACTAAATTGCTTGCGCCGCCTGGTGCCCAACTCTCCTGGCGATTTTCCTGACCAATTTTGGTGAAATGGGGGCGGCCGGCGGCCACCTAGGCCGATTTCTGCAACATTGCTTTTTTGTGAATGTTGTCTTATGGTTGTAAAATTACAAGAATTAATGACTCTCCACTACAAAATTCTTAACAAAAAGACTCTAAGGTACAAAGTATCTTTAAAGTGACTTTAAGATACAATTTGTACAAAAAATCCCCCTTATCTCATTTTTGTATGTATTCATAATTTTATTTTTTTGTTTAGACCAAGTGCACATTTTGGGAAAGTACAAATTTTACAAAATCTGAAATTTAAATTAAATTATATAAAAAATTGCAACTAATAAAAAGTGGAATAAAAAAGACGAAAGTGCAGAAAATTTAAAAAATTGCACTCCAAAATGCGTCAGAAGTGTAGAAACGTGTCAGAAATGCAGAAAACGTGTCATAAGTGCAGAAAACGGACATAAGGGCAACTTACTTTTTAACCATAGTTTTGTACCTTAGAGTTAAAATAAAGTTACTTTGTATCTTAGAGTCACAAAGTAAATTAAAAAAACTGCACTCCAAAATTGGCTTAGTAGTGCAGAAAATTAAAAAAACTGCACTCCAAAATGCGTCAGAAGTGTAGAAACGTGTCAGAAGGGCAGAAAACGTGTCAGAGCAGAAAACAGACATAAGGACAACTTACTTTTTAACCATATTTTTGTACCTTAGAGTCACTGGGGAGTGACTTTGTACCTTAGAGTCATTCCCCCAAATTACAAATTGCGGAAATTTAGAGAAATCTCATCATACTTATTTTCTCTTTCAAAATCTCAAACGGTGGTAGAGGCAGAACGGAAATTTTCAAATAACTACGAAATTTTACTACAAAAATAATTTAGTCATTAAAAAGTGAGGATTGTCTACGATTTGCCTATCAATTTTTAGAATAATTTTTGAAAAAAATACCTACACAAATAATTCCCTAGGCAAACAAATTACCTACGAGCAATCTACCTACATATTTGTAATTTTTGTAGGCAAACATACTTACACAAATAATATCCTAGACAATTTACATTTTCGTAGACAATTATATTTATAGTTTAAAAATAGTCTATTTAATTAGAAAATTTTGTAAGCAAATCGTAGACAAGTCATTATTTACTGACGAAATTATTTTTGTTGAAAATTTTGTAGGCATATCGAAAAAATATTAAAAAAATTTATAGGCATGACCGCAATGCACTATTTTCTTGTAATGGTGATGGACGACGCTAGTGGTGTCCAAAAGGTAGTGGAGACGTTATGATGGTGAAATGATTGTTTTCAAATTTTCATTGAAAACCGCATGAAGTGATGGAGAAATGAATTTTATAGATTTAATCTTTTTTGAATAAAAAAAAGGGTATATGAATTACTTTACCATTGAAATGATGGGAGAAATGAGATGGGTGCATCACTTTTATAGAATTAGGGTCCGATTTGGGGGTAATGAATATGTGTAATGAAAATTACTTCTATTAATATTGTTTGGTAATTTTAATATACAAGTAATGAAAATAAAAATAAATAATTGATTACACTCATTCAATCTACCTCACATGATATTCATTATTGATCTTTTAGTTAAGCAATAAAAATGCATGTAATCAATAACCCTTAGCAATTAACTCATCAATGATATTCAGTACCATTATCATTTTCTAGTCATATAAAGTGAACTTTAATTTTTTTTAATAAAAAAGGAGTATATGAATTACTTTGCCATTGCACTAAAACAATACATAACCCAAGTTGCTCGCAAAACGTTAAATAAATTTCGGCCCACACGAGACTGAAAGTTGATTAGGACAGAATTTAAAGAAAAATCTCACTCTGACTTTTGTGTTTAATTAATTAATGGGTCATCATCACAATAAGCTATCACATGCATTCTGGATTGGATTTATTGTCTAATTGCCAATAAGCCATTATAAAATAGGGACAACGCTTTTCTAAGTTCTTACTTATGGTTTTGGGCATCTTGTAACAATATATGTTAAAATATTGTAAGTTGTAACATAAAATTTATACATGAGTGCTACATAATTAATCATATTTAATTAGTAGTTGATTAATTTTACATTCAGTAATCTGGAATCTTGTAACATAAAAATTGAATCCAAATAATTAATTATTGAATAGGTCTCGTGTAAACAAGTTTCAAAAATTTATATCATTACAAATTTAAATTAATGGCATAACACTTATCAACTGATATTAATACACTTATAAATTAATATTATAGTATTAAATACTATAAATATTAATTTATAAGAGTAATGATATGAGTATCTCTTATCAACTAAAAAGATGAATCATCTCCTATCTTTATAAAGTCTCTATTTCAAATTTTCAGAATTTTATGAAAATTTATTTATGGCAGTGTATAATTTAAATTTTAACCATTCATTTTTAAAAATAATTGTGACATTCCAAATAGTTTATGAGTTCAACTTGCATCTCAACTATCAATTATTTAATTTTTAATCTGGCACATCCATCAATTGTAGATTAGAGCTAATAGAATCACTTATCCCCACGTATTACGCGGAGTTGGAAAATAATATTTAAATTAATATGTATGACATGTTATATTTATTTTACATTAAATATTTTAAATATTTATTTAATTGAATTAATTCAATTTACTTATAATCGTGTATTTATTGTTAAATTATAAATACAATATATTATTAATGTGTAGCATCTCTTATATACTTTTTGAGAGTTAACTCCACCTCTCTAATATACAATATTTCAAAATACTCAATTTCTATGCAATTTATTATTTATAATATGATATATTATTCAAATTTTAATTTGCATCATTGATTTTATTAAAACTGATCTTATAACCTTCCAACATTTTTTCTAGGGTAAAAAAATATTCACTGAATTTATAATTTTTACGATAAAAAAGTAATATAATATTACATTATTAATCCTATCTTTGTTTATAATACTATAAATATTTATTTAATATAATTCATTCAATTTACCTATACCCATATTTTTATTCTTAAACTATAAATGGTACTCCCTCCGTCCCATAGTTTATGTAACATTTTCTAAAATAAAAATACCCACTTTAACTCATACCCTTCATTCAAACATCCACTTATTTACCATATGTCACTCTCTCATACCCTCAATATTTTATCACTTTATCAACTTTAATAAATATTATGCCACTCTTCAATAAAGTTGATTTCCTCTTTTTACTCTCAACATTTTGTCATTTATCACAAAATCATCATGAACAATAAGAGTTACATAAACTATGGAATGGAGGGAGTATGAATTATTAAATGTAATATGATTCTAATTGTGTAGCATGTTGACTTTTAAAAATTTTAATATTATTTTTATAATAAAATTTTATTTTCAATCCGCGTAATATATGAGATTCTAACCTAATCAAATTATAAATGTGATGATATAAATTTCATATTATGAACAAGTTTCATAGAGTTTGTATAAATGATTCATAAGAGTTTGTGTTAATGATTTATGATGTGAGGAAAAAAATTACTAAAAAGTAGGGTTTTTCTATGGCCAGGAACAGTTTCGCCCTTCCTGATGTTAAATGTCTAATAAAAGATTGCCACATCATTTAACTTCGCCATTGGCAATACTGTTTCGCCATAAAATAAAATAATTAATTTTTTAAATAAAAATGATAAAATTACTAAAATATCCTTATATTTTTTTAATTAAAAAATACAATGTTCATAAATTCAAAAAAATTAATCCACGATCCCGAACTCGGCCCATGCACGACCCGGTTCGGGTTCTTGTCTGGGTTCGAGTAGGATCTGGATCCTGATTTGAGTCTGAGTCCTAGTTAGAGTTCGGTACGGTCTGGTTCCGGATCCGGGGTCAGGGTCGAATTTGAGTTTGGGTCGGGGTTTGGTTCGGGAAGGGTTCGGGTCCAGTCCGGGGCAGGGTTTGGGTCAGGGTCAGAGTTGGGTCAGGGTCTAGGTCAGGATCCTGTCCGGTTTAGGGTCTGGGTCCGGTCCGGATCAGGGTCTGGGTCTGGGTTCGGTCAGGGTCTAGATCCGGGCTGGTTCAGGGTCCGGGTCTGGATCCGATCTGGGTCCGATCCGGGTCTAGCTCCGGGTCAGGGTCCGGTCTGGGTTAGGGTCCGGGTCCGGTCAGGGTCAGGGTTCGGGTCAGGGTTCGGTGCGGGTCTGGATCCGGGTTAGGGTCATGGTCTGGGTCCGATCCAGGTCAGGGTCTGAGTGCGGGTCTGTTCAGGGTCCGGTACGGTTCGTGTCAGGATTTGGTTCTGGGTTTGGGTCCGGGTCAGGATGGGTTGGGGTCTGAGTCCGATAATAAATTCATCATTTTATAAATATTAATTAATTTATTAGTAGGACGATGCAATGCGATTGTAGTATGCACATCGCAAACGCACTAGTACAAAGTGCAATCATTTAATATTAAAATTATACGATCCAACGGTGATCAAATGATTTCCTGACGTTAGGAAGGGCGAACCTATTCCCGACGATAGAAGATCCCACTATAGTATTTGCAAAAGATTTTTACACCTAAAACGTCAACAATAATGAATCAGAGTATTATTCTAGAAAACATCACGCATATTAAGAAACAACCAAAATACCTAAAGGTGCGTTTGTTTTGGGACTCACACGAATGAACTTAGAACTTTGCGCTCCCCGTCTCATATGAGTTTGTGATTTAGAGTCTGGTTTTCAAATCCCACATTCCATCCACACCTACAAATACTTATAAAATCTATTACTCCCTCCGTCTTTTTTTTTATTATCCGGTTACTGTAGACACGGAGATTAAGAAAAAGTAGGAGATAATAATATTAAATGGTGTAAAGTGGGTTTGGTGGAGGGAAATAATAATATTAAATGGTGTAAAGTGGGTTTGGTGGAGAGAAAAAATAGTATATTAAATAATATTGAAAGTTGATTTATTTCCTTTTTAAGAAATGACCAAATAAAATTAGGACGGATATTTACGGAAAGTGAACAATCAAAATTAGGACAGAGAGAGTATTACTCTTCTCAATACATCACACCTTATACACTTTATTACTCTTCTCAATATAATACTATAATAATACAATATCAATCATTATTAAACATTGATTTGACATAAATTTAAATCTCATTCTACTCAAATCCCAAAATAAATACATACATTTACTATTCATCAAGGATTCTAAATTTCTGGATTTTAAAACTTTGACTTGCTCCGCACACTTAAATCCCAAAATAAATGCAACCAACAGATCTTTAACTAATTGCCAAAATACCAAATGGATCTTTAATTAATATTTATTACTTATACTTAATTAGATGTTATTTATGACGTGTTTTAAAACACTTAAAATAGCTTTCAAAAGCACTTATTTTCAAGAGAAAGTCTTGTGTGAAATATTGCACACTAGTGTTATGTGCAATACAACATAAATAAGGTAAAAATTGCTTAAAATTCGCGGGTCTGTGCGCGGGTCAGGTCTGGGCGGGTCGGGCGCGGGTTCGGACAGGGCGCAGGCAGTGGGTTCAAGGTTGGCGTGGACGAATATGTATTTATAGAATGATAGTTTTATCAAATATGTATTGTAGCCTAGTGGTTTAGGTTTGTTGCTAATGAATTTGGTAGCAGGTACGCATAATTTTTTTTAATTTTTTTTTCTCAAATTTTTGTGTGTTAATACATCTATGTATAAGTGTTACTACATTATTATATTGAATTTTATTTATTTTTTATCAAATTTTTGTGTGTTACTACATCTATGTCTAAGTGTTACTGCATTGTTATATTGAATTTATTTTTTTTGTAAAATTTTTGTGTGTTACTACATCTATGTATAAGTTTTACTACATTATATGGGTCACAAGGTAACACATTATTGTTCATATGGTAACACATGAATATTCACATAGTATTATAACGATATATGAACAATGTTACATATTACTAAAAAAAATGTGTTACTACATGAACAAAAAGCGTTACCATATGAAGAAAAACGTGTTACCACATGAACAAACCAGTACAAGCGCGAAAAGAAATCACAGTCCAGAATTACAGATTTAAAGAACAATTTGATGTGTTACTACATGAACAAAAAGAGTGTTACCATATGAGAAAAAGAGTGTTACTACATGAACAAAAACCAGTAGAATCGCGAAAAAAATCTTCAGTCCAAAATTACAGATTTACAGAACAGCGTGAAAAAGAGTGCAGAAGGATCTGAATTTCATCACATACTTTGTGTTGAGGGGTAATCCAAACATCACACACATATTCTCTCTTCTTCTCGTAGAATCCACATCGAAATCAAAATTAAATGACCTGGTTTCATCCAATAATCGGAGCGAAAAAAGAAAATTAGGGCACAAATGAAGAAGAAGAAAGCCCATGAGATTCGCCAGAAGAGAAGAGGAAAAAAAGGAAATCTGACCGCCTCCGTCTGCGCGCGCGAGGAAGAAGATGAAGAAGCTCATTGACCCACCAACAATCTGCCCTAAAACCCGCTTCCCCTGATCGCGAGAAAAAAAAAAGACCCAATTCCACATATAACTTGTATGCAATATTGCATACAAATTTTTATCTATTTTCAAAGCTTAATAGGTGAAATAGTGAGTAATATTTTTTGTAATATTATATGAAAAATGGAGATATAAATTATGGATAATGAAATTATTATTTTTATTTATAAAAAGTGAAAAATTATTATGAGACGGATAGAAATGAAAAATGAGAACCCGACAGAATGAGTATAATTTATTTATGCTTAAATGTATAATTTATTTGTTATGAAATGTGCAACCTATTGTTGCGAGACAAGTTGTAGAATGTAGAGTTGTAATTGGTGCATGCATTTTGAGGGATTAGTACCCTACAGAAGACGACAAAAAACATCTCCGTAGACTACGGCGTTATTGCCAGGTGGCACCATCTCTGTTCCTCCCTTTTCGCGGTAAAACAATCAGGGCCCCACATTTCATCCACCACCACTTCGGCACTGACAACGAGCCACTCTCTCTCTCTTTCTCTCTCCAAAAACAGAAGCAAGCAAATTCAGGTGGCCTTTTGCAGACTCACACACACACATGACACAACACGCTACTCTCATTTCTTTTGCTTCTTCCACTCTCAAACTCAATTCAATCACAGACACATATTTCGCCCCCAAAACCCAAACAGATTCACAAAATCATCACACACTGCGTTTTTCTAGCCTGATACCACTCGAAAATTACTCCGATTCACCGTAGCGACAAAATATGACGGACATTACGGATGACATAGCGGAGGAGATATCGCTACAGGGGTTTGAAGATGACTGTAGACTACTTGGAAATCTACTTAATGATGTGCTTCAACGAGAAGTAGGCCCTCACTTCATGGAAAAACTCGAAAGAACCAGAGTCCTCGCTCAGGTTTCCTTCCATTTTCCTCCACGTTTCAACTTCTTTTTTTCAACTCTAGTCCTAGTTTGTGTCCGTCTATCCGATTTCTTCAGATGTTTAGTTTTTCAAGTTAATTTTCTCTCTCTCTCTCACACACACACACACAATACTGGTGTGTCCTGCCACTGTTTTGTCAGTGTATGTAGAGTGGGTTTCTATTATTCACTTGTTACACTATAATTTCCTATAATCTTATGGTTTTAATGCTCTTTGAGCACTTTATTGCGATTATGGAGTAATTTTTGTTCGTTTAAGGTGTTTTTCTGCTTTATGCGTACCATGTCGTCAATGTGAATTATGTACATCGTCTTTAATTAGATTATTGTAACGTAGCCTTCTGTTTCATCTCTATTGAATGGTTCATGTTACAAATTAATTATATGAAAAGTCCCATAAACAGTAGAGATCATTGGATATAATTGGTGGGTTGTTGAATTTAGCATACTTGCATGGTATGATGTTTCCTTTTGTCCATTTACATATTCTATACATTTCTACTTTTTATCCCTTAGTGTGTGTGTGTGTGCGCAAATATCTACCGAATGCAGGTGTTGTGGGTCAAGCACTCTGGTATGCTAGCTCTGTCGAGTGATTTCATGAGTTAATTAGTCTTACTTTGGATATCTTTGAGCAATTTAAGGAGCGATGTATATAATGTGTGTGAGCGTGTGTGTGCAATTGGCCGTGTGTATTTATATGTGCCTCGAGACAAATATCAATGACTGGTTTATGGGGTGTAGAGTGCATGCAACATGAGGATGGCGGGAATTGAGGACACAGCGGAACTTCTTGAGAAGCAACTGGCTGCAGAGTTGTCTAAAATGACGCTTGAGGAAGCAATAACACTTGCCCGAGCATTTAGTCATTATCTAAATCTGACAGGGATTGCTGAAACACATCACAGGTATAGTCGTAAGTATTAGTTTATATACATAATTATGGGTTGTCTGTTTTGCTTGGTTTATGAAGATACTAGTGTTCCATAGCAAACATTCACATTAAAAAAATATTGTGTAATAGCTATCCTGTTTTGGTATGTTAATTTGCAAATCATGTTTCTATTCCACATACAACTTATTAATTTTTAAATTTAAAGAATAATGTCCATATTATAGTCAGCATTATCAAAAGGTGTCTTCCTCTTCTCATGTATATATTAAAAAACAATAGTGCTTGAGTTTTGTCTAAAATATGTTTGAGCAATGCAATTTAAGGTCAGATATTATTCAATTGAACTCCCAGGCTCATCAACACCATATTGCAACGTTTTTGGTTATTGATCGTGGCCCTCTTGAATTATTATTTATAACAGCTTCTAATGCTATAAACTTAGATAAGAATGTATTTCATGTTGTGGCCTAAATTCTGAAAATGTGATGCTGAAATCCTTGTAAATTAAGACTTTCAGTTTCTGAACTAATCAGTAGTGTACATCCAACTTTGCAGAGTAACAAAGGCTCGAGGTGCTGCATATTTATCAAAATCTTGTGATGATACTTTGAATCAGCTTGTGCAGGGTGGTGTTTCTCCAGCTGAGCTTTATGATACTGTTTGCAAACAGGTGTACAATTCTTGCATTTTATGTTTAGTTTGCCTGTCAATATTTCATTTCATGAAGTAATGTTAACTATTTTTTACCACAGGAGGTTGAAATTGTCCTTACAGCCCACCCCACACAAATAAATCGACGAACCTTGCAATACAAGCATATCAGAATTGCAGTAAGCTGTCTGCAGATCTTTTCTTTATGTTGATGGATAGAATATTTTAGTCATGTGAGGCATTCACTTGTTCCGATATGTTGCGCCTTTTTTTCTTTTTGCAGCATCTTTTAGAATATAATGATCGACCCGACCTTGGGCATGAAGATCGAGAGATGTTGATAGAAGATCTGGTAATTGCCTCTTAAAAGTTTGAACAATGTGTAAAACAATAAAAGTAGAAATGCAAATTCTAATGAGGATTTCCTATGCTACATGTGTCCTTTTGATAGGTGAGAGAGCTTTCTTCAATATGGCAAACAGATGAGCTCAGGCGTCACAAACCTACCCCAGTTGATGAAGCTAGGGCCGGTAGATTTCTTAGGTTTGGTTATGTTAAGATATCTATCTATCTATATCCTTTTACTTTGATAAAATATCACTTTCTTTTCAGGCTTAAATATTGTAGAGCAATCACTTTGGCGCGCTGTTCCTCATTACTTACGTCGTCTCAGCAATGCACTAAAAAAGGTTAATCTCATATATTCTGCCAAACTTCTACTTAGTCTGCCACCTGGCACCAATATTGGTTCATTTTCTTCAGCATACTGGAAAGTCTCTACCATTGACATGCACTCCAATAAAATATGGATCCTGGATGGGTGGTGATCGAGATGGAAATCCTAATGTTACAGCAAAGGTGATGTCTTAGTGCTTTTTGCTGTGTGAACTGAAATCTGTTGTGGCAAACAAATATTCTATGGCCAGAATAGAGATTAGAAATTATACTGTTGTTCATCATGCAAGTAATGGGTTTTCATCTTGATGATTTCAGGTCACAAGAGAAGTATCTCTTTTATCAAGATGGATGGCTGTTGATCTTTACTTGCGTGAAGTTGATAACCTTCGTTTTGAACTCTCCATGAACCAATGCAGCGATAAGTTATCGAGATTGGCGCATGAAATTTTAGCAGAAGGTGTGCATTCAGTGTTCATGCTCTTCTACAATTGTTGTTTTTAATTCTTATTATAGTGATAATATCTCCGACTCTGTATCGCATAGAGAGATAGCACATGCAAGTACTAACGTAGCAAAGTGGCAGTAATTGGACATTGGAATATTTGACTAATTTTGTCAATTCACCGTGCTTGTTGTCTTGGCATGTTTGCGCCATATGGCAACGGGTTAGTATTTCATCTACAATGGCAATGGTTTTAAAGGGTAACCTGTAGATTTTAAGGCAAGAAGTTTGAGTTCCATTCTTTCCAAGGTTCTATATGTTGTAATAAATGGTCATCTCGTTGAGATATTACCTTTTAAGAGCATATTGGACAGTCAGCTGAAGCACCACTGAGCTGCTACTAACTTTTGATGGCTCAAATGCTTCAGAAAATACTGAGGACGCCTGGCATGAAAGTTGGAGTCAACAATCAAATTTGGGTCAATTCAAGAATCACAGCAGTCATGCTCCACCCCTTCCGATGCAGCTACCAGCTGGAGCTGACCTGCCCTCTTGTGCAGGTTAATTTCTCCACCTAGATAGTTTGAATTATGATGTTGTCCATTTTGGTCTTTTAATCTTGCGCTTATGTGAAATACACATCCTTTTTCAGTTAACTGATTCACACCAAGTTAACCTTTATTCAGTATTCCCAGTAGTAGTAATGCTTTTGGCATGCAAATCCAATTATGTTTAAATATCAATCTACTCAATAATTTGATAGTGAAGTGCGCTGCACATATTATTTCCGTATCTTTAGGAATCAATATCAACTGATGATTGGTTATTGCTTGTGTTTTATCGCACACGAATGTCACGATCCGATGCAGTCTGTTACTAAATTTTATGCATGGGGAGCTTCTTCCTAGAGTTATTCAAATCCATTAGATGATTTTCTTGTTGAAAGGTCTGTGTCATCAAGAATTTCGGTAACTTGTTCGTACTTATTTGCCGATTTGTTATCATTGGATTCAACACATCAGAAGATATGAAATGTAGTCCCATCTGTATTGAGATTGATTAAGGCAGAAGATTATTGTTTTGAGAAACTCTTCGGTAGTGAAACTAAGGTAGAAAAGTTATTCGGTAGTCCTATGCTTGACCAAGACTTTTTTTTTTATAATCTTGTTTCTGTCTATACTTTATTAGATTGTGATTTTTCCTTCTAAATGGTGCCAGAGCTTTCTTATATGCTGCTGATTTTCTGTAAATTTTACCCAAAGTTTACCTTTTCTCTTTTCCTTTGAAGCTTGGCCATATCACTGCTTAGGTGCTATTTGTCTCAGTACCTGGCTGATTGCATCTTTCATCATTCAAAAGTTGTGATCCGAACTTTGCTTTAATTTCTCCCCTTTTCTTTTTTCGAATATTTTTTTCTGTAGAGCACAATGACGTCGAGACTCACTATCCTCGAATAAATGTTCCCGGGTCAGACTTCATGCCAATGAAACGTCAGGTAAAATAAATTCAGGAAACAGTTATTTGCTTTTTCTGCTTTCCTCAACTCCAATCTTTCTTGTCCGTCCTAATGGTAAAATATTTATCGCTCCTTTTCTTACAGGGTAGTGAGGGATCTTTGAAATTCAAAGAATCTTTACATGATACTATTAATCTCTCAATTAAAACACATGGAAATGGCAGTGCTAATAGCTCAGGAAATACTCCAAAAGCTCTGACACCAAGATCATCAGCTCTTAACTCAAGTCAACTTCTTCAGAGGAAACAATTTGCCGAATCTCAGATTGGAAGGAACAGTTTTCAAAAGCTTCTAGAACCAAGCTCTTCCCTGTTACCTGGAATGGCTCCTTATAGAGTTGTTCTGGGGGATGTGAAAGAAAAGGTGTTCTTCTGGTTCCAAACTTCTGGAACAACAAAGATTTCTGATTATAACTTGTCAATTGCGGTTTACCATATATCTCCTACCTGAAGGATTTTTATTTTTTTTTAAAGTAAAAAAAAAAGAAGAAAGGGAATTTACTTTTCTCAGCAAATGCCTCATATCAACATCATATGTTCGATAAATAATCTCTGATCCTGGGAAGGAGTCCTCCATAACAATTTTCCTTTCAAGTACAATGCTACTATTTGGAAGGCATGAATATGACCTTCCAACTGATAAGATATTATTCAAATATCAGATTTATAAAATCTACTAATTTTTATTACAATGGTGTTTGGAATTTAATCTGTTCATGGGAGTACATTCCCGTTTTCTAGCTGAGCTTGACTCAATTAGAGTTCTTGGCATAATAGCATAAAGAAACTCTTGTTTGAATCTCAGAAAAAATGTTGGTTCTGACCATCTGAAATTGTTGAGGAACCATTGCACGTTGTCTTGTATGCATGATTATGACTTTTATGATTTCCCACAATTTAGTTTTGCTTGCCAATAGGACCTATTCCTTGCATTTGAATTTCGATCTGGTTGTTGATGCATTCGTACATAACTAACCAAAGTCAAAATTATTTTTTAATGGCTTCCAGCCTATAGTCAGTGGTTTGTTGGTATACTCACCCAAGGTGCTTGCAGGTGGAAAAACTGAAAGATGAAGAATTTAAGAACTAAACATGGAACCCTTATATGTACAGGAATTCACTATGCTGCAAGAGGAAGCAACTTATTCGCAATGTCATTTTTATTTTGTGGTTAAAAAATGACAGTATTATGCAATTTCCATATAATACAATTAACTGGTCCATCCTTCTGTTAAAAGTTTAAGATAACAATGCTCTGGATCTAGTAGTTTAGCCATCCATATCACTAGTACTTTGATTTATTACAATGGCTATGTCCTTTTCACTCTGTATGACTTTGGTGCAAGTTGTTACCTGAAAAAAAGGCTGCTGTAGGTAATATGAATCTCCCATTTATTCATTTGCTTAGCATCTGGTAAAATACAAGTTATCCTAGTAGTAAAATCCAGTAGCCCAGTGAATTGTAACAGAGATTTGCATGACATGCTTGAATTCTTATTATAGCTAACTATGAGCAATAGAGATGAATCATTTTTACTTTTTACCTTTTCTTTCTCAAGTTGAGAAATTCATATCTGGGCATCGATATTTGTTCCTCTTTGGTTTTTTGAGCATTCTGTCAGTCGGAGATAATGAATGCTGTGCTGCCTGTCTATTTAAAAGGGTTTCGAATTCAATGCAAAATCTACTTCTGCTTCTCGATGATAAAATTAGGCATTAGGCATTCTTATTAATGACTTGATTATGATTATAGTATAAGCTCTTTTTATTCCTTTCTGATATCTTAAAATTTTATAAGGTATTTTTTGTCTAACTTCAGCTTTCAAGGACTCGGAGACGGCTGGAATTTCTTCTTGAGGACCTTCCTTGTGAATATGATTCTTGGGATTATTATGAAACTTCAGAGCAACTTCTGGAGCCTTTATTACTGTGCTATGACTCACTGGTATCTTCATGTTATACATATAAAAATAGTTAAATAAATAATTCAGATATTTGATCTGTTTTAGCATTTACAATATGCTCTTTTACTGACTAATTGTAACATTGCAGCAATCTTCTGGGTCTGGAATTTTAGCTGATGGCCGGCTTACTGACCTAATCAGGCGCGTTGCTACTTTTGGGATGGTGCTAATGAAACTCGACCTTCGTCAGGTAAACCTTCTTTTCTGTTCCAAAATGACAATTATTTCCGCTGATACTTCTGCAAATTGTCAGGAATCTGGTAGACATTCCGAAACACTGGATGCAATAACCACATATCTGGATATGGGTACCTATAGTGAGTGGGATGAAGATAAGAAACTTGAATTCCTGACAAGAGAGTTGAAAGGTAAAAGGCCGCTGATACCTCCAACTATAGAGGTAATTGCCTTACCTTGAACCTTTCTACCAGGTGTTGAACCATATTGCTTAGATCATTATGCCAAATTCAATTACTTATATATCTTACTTTATAGGTTACTGCTGATGTTAGAGAAGTATTAGACACGTTCAGAGTTGCAGCTGAACTGGGAAGTGATTCACTTGGAGCTTATGTTATTTCAATGGCCTCCAACGTATGACTTTTAAGTATAAGCAGTCTAAATAATTCTGTTGCTACAACAAATGATTTTCTGTTTACAATATTTTGTCAACATCTTGTTCTCCTTTATAACCAGTCTAAATGATTCTATTGCTATAACAAATAATATTCTGTTTAGAATATTTTGTCAACATCTAATTCTCCTTAATTCAGTATGTAATCAGCATTTTATGCATATGAACTGGCAGGCTAGTGATGTTCTTGCAGTGGAGCTCCTGCAGAAGGATGCTCGCGTTGCTGTTGCTGGAGAGCTAGGCAGATCATGTCCTGGTGGACTGTAAGATGCTTTCACTTCGTCAGGACATAAATTTACATCTTTTACTTTCACAATATGTGATATTTTTTTGCTTCATTTGTGTGTAGATTTGATCGTAGCTAGGTTTGATATACTAGATTGGAGACTGGGATGGTTTTGGCTGCTTCTTGACATCTAAAAGTTGTCTTATCCCAACTTAATCTGTGTTAGCATTTAAGAGCAGCAGATTTATTTATTTTTTTATTTTATTTATCTGGTGCTAAGTGAGAAGAACATAAAAGATAAAGTACAGTACAATGTAGCTTCTAGACAACAAGATTTTGCATAAATGTGAAACAAAATATTTAGTTAAATTTCTAAAGAAAACACATGTTTTTGCTGCTAGACAATAAATTTCTTAGAGATACATCAACTAATTTAAGTATCCGTTTTCTTAAGAAATGAATGTGTTTATAATAACTTTTGGCCTGATTTAATACCTTTTTTAAGTATTCTGGCGCAAGAACTTTACACAAAGAGCAACTTCTATGGGTAACATATTGTATAAATCAAGCTTTCATAAAAGAATATTGTTCTCTCTTGTAGCAGTCTTCGGGTTGTGCCCCTATTTGAAACGGTGAAGGACTTGAGAGAAGCTGGTTCTGTCATAAAAAAGCTACTATCAATTGATTGGTATCGTGATCATATCATTAAGAACCATAATGGGCACCAGGAGGTATGGCAAATATGATTGTTCTCTCAATATGAAGCTCATGAACTGTCACATACCCAATTTTTTGAAAACTAGTTTAAATCAACAATTTATTCAAAGATCAATTTTTTATGTTATATAATATGAACGATCTGACGTTAAGCGATATGAATAAACAGGTGATGGTTGGATATTCAGACTCTGGCAAAGATGCAGGCCGCTTTACTGCTGCATGGGAACTTTATAAAGCTCAAGAAGATGTGGTAGCTGCATGCAATCAATATGGCATAAAGATTACTCTATTCCATGGCCGTGGAGGCAGCATCGGCCGTGGTGGTGGCCCAACACACCTTGCCATTCAATCCCAACCACCTGGTTCTGTTATGGTGAGATCCAGTTTTTATTGAATCTCCTGTTTACTCTTTCAATTTAATGTTTAATCTGGTATCTACTTATTTAATTAAGATGTACTCGAGAAATGTTGCACATTTCCTCTCTTTTAATGTAATATTCATTGGACAAAGAATTTACAAATGAATTGGCAGGGTTCTCTAAGATCAACCGAGCAAGGAGAAATGGTGCAGGCCAAGTTTGGATTACCACAAATGGCTGTTCGTCAGTTAGAGATCTACACAACAGCTGTGCTTCTTGCTACCTTACGACCACCACAACCACCTAAGGAAGAAAAATGGCGTAATCTCATGGACGAAATCTCCAAGATAAGTTGTACCACTTATCGAAACACTGTTTACGAAAACCCAGAATTCCTAGCTTACTTCCACGAGGCCACCCCTCAGGCTGAACTTGGTGGTCTCAACATAGGAAGCCGTCCAACACGAAGAAAAACTTCACCTGGGATTGGTCACTTGAGGGCAATTCCATGGGTATTTGCGTGGACTCAAACAAGATTTGTTCTCCCAGCTTGGCTGGGAGTGGGTGCAGGCTTGAAAGGTGTCTGTGAAAATGGACACACTGAAGATATACGAGCAATGTACAAAGAGTGGCCATTCTTTCAATCCACAATCGACCTAATTGAAATGGTTTTGGGGAAAACAGATATACCTATAGCCAAGCATTACGACGAAGTTTTGGTGTCTGAAAGCAGGAGAGAGCTGGGGGCAGAGCTAAGAAGGGAGCTTTTAACAGCAGATAAGTTTGTTCTGTTGATTACAGGACATGAGAAGCTGTCAGAAAACAACAAGAGCCTGAGAAAGCTGATTGAGAGTAGGCTTCCTTATCTGAATCCCATGAATATGTTGCAGGTGGAGATACTGAAAAGGTTAAGGAGAGACGATGATAACCACAAACTACGAGATGCCCTTCTTATAACTATAAATGGGATTGCTGCTGGGATGAGGAACACTGGTTAAATATCATTGGTTCACTTAGAAGTAGTACCTAAGTGTACAGCTTATCAATCAAAATATGTACCAGATCACTTGTCAAACTGCTATCTAGCTTCCTGTTATTTTGCAAGTTTTGGGTCCTGGAAACAAGCATTAGTACTTTGTGGTGACTTGTTTTTTGCAGTGATGATAACCACTTTGCATTTGCAGAAACTATTTGAAGTCTCACCGTTTAATAGTTTGCTATCTATTTCAATTAAATGAATGTTTGCTACTATGTTAGTGGGATATGTGCATTGTTTGCATTAGACCAGGCTCCAAATTGTCCTATTGAAGCTGCAGAATTATGCTTTGAAATATATGCATAAGTTGATATTAGCATTACCTGGTCGGTGCCTTTTGTCCCTTAAAACTTTTGACCAACTTTTCATTCTTTTTTAAAAAAAATTATATATTTCGATAGTTCAGCCTTTTTTGTCTTGTTCCTTTGCTCTTTCTTTTGTTTTCTTGTTCTTTTTCTTTTTCAGAAAAAAAATGATAACACTTACCAATGATAGAAAATGCGTAAGAAACTAACGACCATAACACGATTCTTCTGCTTTAAAAATAAAAGGCACGCTTCTTCTACCAAGAAACGGTTTGACCCACAAAAGAAAAGGTTTATGAGCATCTTTTTCATTGTAATGGAAAAATGAAGCAAACTTTCGAGGAAATTTATAAGCATGCGGACACCGAATCGAACAATGAAAAAATGAAGCTTGCTGATTCCATCATACTAATTCGGTGATTCATTTATCACTCATGATGTTATCACTGAGGCCTGTTATTACAAGAAGATTGTACGCAAAATCATTTTTAGCTTTGGCTGATTCCACAGACTTTCCTTTCCAAATGACGATAAATTTCCGACGGATTCAAATCAACATGAAGATATGCAGTTTAAAATAGTGGAACTCAACTCCCAGTTAAAGCGCCTTATATTAACCGGCGACTTGAAAAGTGCCCGCCACCTGTTTGATGCAGTGCCTCACAGAGATGAAATTTCTTGGACAACCATGATTTCTGGCTATGTGAACGCCTCTGATGCATCTGAAGCATTGTCTCTGTTTCAAAGTTCTGGGTCGGCCCGAACACCCGAATGGACCCCTTCATACTTAGTCTTGCCCTTAAGGCGTGTGGCCGAAATGTGGATGTGAAACATGGAGAGATTTTGCACGGCTATTCGGTGAAAACTGGTTTTGTGAACTCTGTTTTTGTTGGGAGTGCAATTCTTGATATGTACATGAAGAACAGCAGAGTCTTTGATGGTTGTAGGTTCTTTGATGAGATGCCACTGAGGAATGTGGTTTCTTGGACTGCCATTATCACGGGGCTCGTTCGAGCTGGTTATAACTCGCAGGGGTTGCCTTATTTTTCTAGAATGTGGAGGGAGGAGGGAGTTGATTATGATTCTTATACGTTTGCCATTGCATTGAAGGCGTGCACTGATCTGGAGGTGTTGAAATACGGGAAGGAGATTCATGCTAGGACGATAAAGAGGGGAGTGGATACGATCTCTTATGTGGCTAATAATCTTGCCACCATGTACAATAAGTGTGGGAAGCTTGCTTATGGGTTGCATCTGTTTCAGAACATGAGTAAACCGGATGTGGTTTCTTGGACATCTGTAATAAATACGTACGTTCAGACGGGTCATGACCAGCAGGGAATCGAAGCTTTTTTGCGAATGAGAGAGTGTGGTATATGTCCTAATGAGTATACTTACGCAGCAATCGTTTCAGCTGTTGCAAATGTTGCAAGAATTGAGTGGGGACAACAGTTGCATACACATGTTATGCATTTAGGCCTTGTAGATTCATTATCTGTATCCAATTCCCTCATAACAATGTATTCAAAATGTGGACAGATTAATTCAGCCGCAGCAGTTTTTCATGAAATGACTGGAAGAGATGTCATTTCTTGGAGTACCATCATTTCGTGTTATTCTCAAGAGGGTTGTGGAGAGGCGGCCTTCGAGCTTCTATCGTTGATGAAGCAAAACGGGCCAAAGACAACTGAATTCGCGCTTTCTAGTGTACTAAGTGTCTGTGGAAATATGGCAATTCTTGAAAAGGGGAGACAGCTTCATGCTTATGCTCTGAT
Organism: Stenogyne calaminthoides; assembly: GCA_037126765.1. Lineage (NCBI taxonomy): Eukaryota > Viridiplantae > Streptophyta > Magnoliopsida > Lamiales > Lamiaceae > Stenogyne > Stenogyne calaminthoides. The sequence continues at coordinate 3,101,917 of JBBCBC010000021.1, read as the reverse complement.
TGTTGGTTTAGATCACAGAGCTATGACCAGAAGTGCTCTGATAAATATGTATTCAAAATGTGGGAGCATAAGAGATGCAGAAAAGGCATTTTCTTTATCGGAGAATAATGATATTGTATCATGGACAGCCATGATTAATGGATACGCAGAACACGGAAACAGCCAAGAAGCAATAGATTTATTCGAAAAGCTTCCTCATTGCGGTTTGATTCCAGGCCCTGTTACATACATCGGTGTTCTAAGTGCTTGTAGCCATGTTGGAAATCTTGATCTTGGGTTTCACTATTTTGATTCAATGACTAAAGATCATAGAATAAAACCTCATAAAGAGCATTACGGTTGCATGGTTGATCTTCTATGTAGAGCTGGGCGATTACGTGAAGCTGAGAGTATGATAAGGAGTATGCCGTTTGCAAAAGATGATGTTGTTTGGTCAACTCTGTTAAGAGCCAGTCGAGAACAAGGCGATGTTGAACATGCCACGATTGCAGCAGAGCAGGTTCTTCAACTGGATCCAGATTGTGCTGGGGCCCACGTCACGTTGGCTAATATTTATGCTTCGAGAGGGAAATGGAGGGAAGCAGCAGATGTGAGGAAATTGATGAAATCAAAAGGTGTTATTAAGGAGCCTGGATGGTCTTGGATTAAACCCAAGGATCGGGTTTCGCCTTTCGTTTCTGGTGATAAGACTCATCCATTGTGTGAAGACATATGCAATCTTTTGGATTAATAACTTCAAAGGAAGAATTCACACTCCAGGAACTCGCCTCAATCATGTATGTTTCATAAGGATAGCAAATTTTTGGAATAGAATGTTTTATAGTGTTTGTCATTTTTTAATTTTCTACTGATACTAATACAAGTAAACCGACATCTTTTAAATATTAACTACCGATACTCTCTGATATTTTGCTTGCTTCTTGTAAGTAAAAAAATTGTGTTTAATTTGAGCTTCATAAAAGAACTCAACATTTAGTTTTATATCATTTTTATATATTTTGTGTGTTTGTGTCAAAATTTAATATCAACCACCTAATTCTTTTAAAGTTTGTAATACAGGAAACATTCACTCCTAGTTATACTAATAATACTTTGAAATTTTGTTGTAAAACTCATAAAGTTTTAGCAGTTTGGTATCTATTCCAATTAAATGCATGGTTGCTGCTATTTTAATGGGATATTAACATTATTTGCATCAGTTGTGTACTAAAATATATAGATTATGGATTAATGATGTGGCTTGCGGATCTTAGTAAAACAAACAATAAATGTGGAAAGTGGATTGCATTTATGTTATTCGAATGTTTGAGAGAATAAATGTTGAGCAATAAATTGACAAGAGTTTAGGTAGGGTATTGAATTCTCTCCTTTTTTGGTCATTAATGACCTGTATTTATAGCAGTTTGGGAGAGTGGTGCTCACTCTCCCGGATTACAAATCTATAGGGCCGAAAGTAGCCCTGGTTAGCATTAAATGTTACAAGATTGATGTGATCTGCTCTGGAGGTCGCGGGAGGTCGCTCAATGTAAAAAGGACCTCGCGACCCTGATTTCTACCTCGATCGAAGTAATTTACGGATTTACTGGAGATTAGCCACTTTTGTATTCTGACACGCCGCTTTGCTTCGTCCTTTGCTGGATTCTGTCTGATTTAATCCCCATTCAGGAATGATCGCCTATACCTACTGTCTGACACACGTCTTGTCATAATTAAAGCATCGACCTCGGGTAGTCGCGAGGTCTATCACCTCGCGAGATGCCTACTTCAGCCTTTATTCCCTTTGCATCGGGTTTTTGAGGGAGAACGATTTATGTGGGCAGGCGCACTTCTTGTAGGTGAAGAATGGGCCTGGGTCCACCTCGCGCGATGTGCTCACAACAACATCAAAGCAGAATTCCAAATTGTCATTTGGAAGCTAAAAAAATAGACTTTGAGATAGGTATATAAGTTGATTTTAGCAGTATCTTTTTTCTGTTTAGGTCGCTATTAAGTGATTTTCTTCATAAGGGTGAATTTCTGAAATATCTTAAACTTTCATTATTCTTGATTTGTTTCTTGTACATCTGTTATTATCAAACCATTCAAAATATCGAATTATGCTCAAATAATGTGAGCACGTCTATTCTAAGCATCAGATGCAGAATCTGAGGATATTTGGCCATAACCTGGTTATTCTATATTCATGGATGGCAATTATGGCAACTAGTAAAGATGCTTATTCCATCCAAATACTTGGGAAACTTAAACTTATAAATACATACACAATGAGGGGGTTGAAATCATAAATTAACAAGCTAAGAATTTAAGCCTTTCTCAATACTCAAGAAGATATGGCATCACTCAAGCGTGAGAAACCTGTTGGGTCTCAATCAACCAAGAAAGAGCCCGCCAAAGCTCCCGTCTCCAAACAGGGCCCTCCCAAGGCTGAGCAGAAGCCTCGCGAGCCCAAAAAGAAGGTAATTTCTTCTCTTCAATTTGTACACGTGCATAGCAAGAACACATACATATATCATATGATATTTACGGTTTTAATGAGGAGCCTTACATTAGTACACACTACTTGTACTATGTTATGGTTTACAAGTGTTTCGTGCTGGTGTTAGGTTCCATAAGAAACCTACCATCGAGCTCCATATCATTACTTAACATAAGAATATGGCATAAAATAGTGAAAGTAGTGTAAGGTTTTTATTGTTTGTTCATGTATATGATATTTTGTTTCGTCTCTAGGCATCAGGTTCCAAACCAAGAGCAAAGAAATGACAAGAAAGATGAAGTAATTTTGTGTGCAATTTCCCTTAAAAGCAGCCCTCATGACTGATGTTATAAGTTAGATGTTCATCCACAGTTTGAGTGATTATGTAACCTTTCATCTTTGGTTTGGCCTAATAAAATGATTATATATATACAATATGCACTTCCAGAGCATATCTTTTATGAAATATTTGCAATAAATTCATCAAAGAAAATTGTTTACTTTACCTAGTTTTCAATTGACTGAACTGTTGAAGCAGTGGGGGTTTTTCTCAGCTGATACACATTCTTCTGTTTGGAATGGGACATACATAGTATTCACCGGCGTATATTTAATATGCCGAAAGAATAGGTTAGTGCACACACAAGATTTATATATACACGTTAATATCCTTCAGGAATTTGATGATAATGGGGATCAGAAGGGGCAGACACTCCTGGCAAATTTCAACATGAATTCAGGGACGAGGCGCTTCCTTGGAGGCGCTGAAGAATCCCTAGCCAGGGCTTCCGAATCTCCAGCATGAATCATCCCAATCAAATCTTCAAACATATCATCTTTACCACCTCGCATTGGATCCTAAATTTCGTGCAGATAATGAATTCCAAGTCAAACAACAAGCCAAAAAGAAGGATATAAAATTCACAGGCATAAATTAGATGGGAATAATTATATTAGGCTCGTAACTTAGGGGGTAGCAGTTATAGGACATTATATATGCCAAATTTAGGCCAAATTGGCACGAAACAACCCCAATTCAGGGTAATTTGTCATGTGTTGCTCACGTGTTTGCCCCAATTCAGGTTAGTTTGTCACCTTTTTTGGACCAATTTGGCATAAATGTGAGAAAATTAGATTTTAAGGGCTTAAATGTGCCAAATTAAAATTTAATGAACTATATGTGCCAGCTTGTAAACATATTGTCTTATAATTGCTAACCACATTATTATGGTTCTAACAGATGCAGAAAGAAATCTTGAATTTTTGTTAGTTTGGTACCTGAAGGAACAGATCTGTATGTGTTTTTCCTTCATACAGGATTGACTCAGCTTGAACTCCCAAGTTTCGAAGAGTCTCAGCAAAACTTCTACTGTACAAACCAAAACAAATATTTCAGCTCAATATAACCTAAATTTAATGCAGACAATGAACTAAATCATGTGATAATCAAATGGGATTCATACCTGGAATCAGAGGGAATAGAATAATCTGCAGTTCCATGGAAAAGGATTACTGGAGGTAGTAAAGAAACTGCAGTTCTATTATTTGGATCTTGCACCTTAACTTCAGGAGAATATTGAGTTAAAGATTCTTCCCCCTCCATTATGCTGTGAAGTGAGATAAACCATAGTTAGGAGATTGTATGGATAGGCAGTAGACATGCAACAAACAAGAAAGTTTCATACCTTAAGAAAATAGAGCGGTATAAACCTCGATGATGGAAGTGATCTATCAGGTTGAACAAATTGTACCTGTTCATATTTAAATAAAATAATTCATATTAAGATGATAGGATGAGATTGCCAAAAAAATAAATGTCTCATCAAACCACTTGAAGGAATACTGTTCCTCTGTCACAGAGCAAGGTTAAAAAGCAGCAATAACCAAGATATATTGAAGCACATGTATTATTTCTCATGTCTACATTTAACTCTCGGATGAGTTAATTGAAAACTAAACTCACAAATACATGAATTAAGTGAATTTCTCAAGACAGTTTTAATAGCCCACCCTCCAGATAAACCAAAATAAGCTTTGATTTGAGACACACTCCAAGAAGTCTTTTCTCCACTAGCCTCTTTGATTGCCTGCTCTAGTAGAGCACAAGCAGCAATATGTGCACCAGCTGATTGTCCCATGAGATAAACCCTATTGAATTAACAAAACAAGGAAATAAGTTCTTCTTGGATAGGAAACTCGAAGTATTAAAAAATAATCCAATTTGTGTGTATGTATATGTACATAAATACCTGTTTGGGTCCCCTCCATATTCAGCAATATTATTGCACACAAATGAGATGCCTTGAGAAGCATCTTTGACCATCTCACCAATAGTTGCCTGAGGAAAGTTCCTGAAAGGAGACTATCAATCACATTGAATTATTTTGGTTTGCAGTTTCCAAGTGTGTACAATTTATTGCATCTCAAAGATTCTTAGGTAAATCCCTCCCAAAGGTTGTTTATAATAATGTGAAAGCAACTCTTTATGGTTTTAAAAACAAATAACAAAGTTTCCAGAACAGTGTATCAACCTGAAGAGGGATTCATAAAATAAAGATGTTACCTGTAATCTATACAAGCTACTATAACATCTCTTTCTGATAACTGTTGTCCTAGAAGGGAACCCCATGCTTTATACCTGTATCAGCAAAACTGTGTGTCAGGTTTTGTAAGTAAGAGTCTATGGATATGGTTGATGAGAAATTCCTCCATGATTATGCAAGGTTCTTTGAGGCGTGTTCATAAATACAACACGAGAAATACTCCTTATAGCCATCTAAAAAAGGTCTCTGGCAAAGGTAAGGTCTCTTTACACTAAGTGAGAGTGAGCCTTCAATTTTTCATCATTACCTATCTTTTCGTACTCTCTGTTTAGTTCAGTCATTAAATATTAATGAGATAAAGCCTTGACAATTAGAAAATTTTGATCAATAATCATGACTAATCCCAAGTAATTCTGATTCCCCTCATATTGCCCAAGGGGAAATTTTGTATATGGTTTTGTTTCAGGTAGGAGAGCTACATTACTTGCATAAGACTTTACCTATTTTGCTTATTTACACTTATATTTCCTGTTCTCTGAGTTTAGTTATAATGTGAAGTACTTGCATAAAAAATTACTAGGGGAGAAAATTATCCATGCCTGGAAAGTGGAACAATTTCAAAAGCATTACATGTTATCGAGTACGATGATGTCAAAAGGAAACAGGAGTAAAATCATACCCAATAACCCAGGCTCCACCTGTTATAAATGCAACAACTGGCTTTGGCCCCTCAATATTCTTAGGCAAATACAAATCAAGCCTGTGCCAGAAATTCTTGGTCATGTAAAGAGCAATAAGAAAATAAATTAAAAGAAACTAAAAATGACCTTAAACAATAAATTCATATACTATCCTTGATTGAAGTTGAATAATATATTATATATAACAGAACTTAATGAAACCTCACCTGTTCCTGGGAAGGTCTCCATACACTATACCTCTACGTACATGGTTGGAGAAGAAGTAATAATATCCAACTGCAATATAATTATGGAACTGGCAAGTTTAACCAATAGATTATAGTTACAGAATGAAGAATAAAGAATGGTGAAATCCAATACTTAAACAATCAATATAGCAGGTTTTATGTGCCCAAACCTTGAACAAAACCGGGAAAAAGAAGGAAAGAATAACAGCCAAGTGCAAGAAATCTGGTGATAAATCTGAAGCCTACCCTGAAAAAGATAAGAGCTTAGAAAGTCTTTAGTGGTACTTTGTGCTTGAAAGCAGCAAAGGGATTACACCATTTCATGGTTAATTTATAAAATGAGAAATTGGATCGCATAAGTAAATTATCTCACTGGAAAAAGTATCAGAAGAAAATACTTTTCCTCTGAAATGTCTTTCTTGAATAAGGGAACTTGAATAATACTCCAACTTAATCCAGTTACTTGTTGAACTACGTATCCAATCTACATTTTTAAGTTCTAATCGTTTACAAGCATAAGAATTTTAACCAGTAACGAACATATCAAGCTTTGAAATAAATAAATTTGAACACCAAAACCGATCAAATCAAGAAATCTTCTCTAATAATAACTGCAATTATAAATTCTATGCACAAGATTCAATTACTTCAGAGTCACAAAAGTGTAGAAATCGAGAGAATTGTTACCCAAAATACTGCAAAAACTTAAATCCGGACCGACGAATCATACACGTATCAGTGGCCGATCCACCCATGTCATGCCGGGAAGACTGCCGGCCGAGAGTCAATAGGGAGTCACTGGCGACGCGCCGCCGCGTCTTCTTGTGATATGAATTCGAATTGACGGCAGTGGCGGCATCCGTGTAACTCGACGTTCTCGGAATAAAGGGCCTCGATTCGAATTTCTTGTCCTCATCCACAGATGGAGGCATTAGGATCCGTGCAAACGATCCGGTGACGTCATCTTCCGGTCTGATGAGCATTGCGGCTGACGCCGCCGTGGCCTCGATCATCGGAAAAGATGAAGACGATGAGGGGTTTGTGGGATTGGATACAGGGAGTATGTGTGACTTCATATTTGCACGTATATCTTGCGTATGGATAATTTGCAGATGAGTAGGATTACAATTTACAGTTGGGAATGTGGGAATTAACAATTGGAGGATTGTGGCAGTCGCAGAGAGATGAAGCATCAAGATTGAAGAGAGGAAAGAGATGATTGGTTGGAGAGCAAATAACGAAATGTGGTGGGCGCCTCTAAAATTTGGACACATTTGAATTGTTTCCTCTTTTGACAGTTCAAGGCCAAGTGGTGGTGGTGGGGACGGGCCCGCGGGACCAGTGGTCCCACTACATATCCGTTGTACACATTGTTGTCATTTGTTTTTGTTTTTGGCCTTTTAACCTATGTTTTAAAAATTGATTGGAAGTTGAGCCAGATGACCAAAAAAAAGACTGATCGGGATCGGATTGAGATGGTGTGTCATCATAATAAATATTATATATATATAGTATGCATAATTTTTTTAAAAATTCAAGCATTTAAATTCACTTAAAACTTAAATTTCTAAACATAATATAAATGTCCATTAACATAAATAGTTTCAACTTCCAAGTTTCAACTCCCAAGCATAATAGAAATGTCATCAACAATACAAAAGTTACAAAAAAAACCCCTTTATTTTTGGTTTTTTGGTGAAAATCGGTGAAAAAACCTTTGGTTCACGGTTCGATTTTCACCCGAGCTTTTTCATTTTGGGGGGGGCTTAATAGCGATTCTAAAGCACCCTATCGGAGCCGCTTAACATCTGGTTCTTTGGTTCGACCGGTCGGACCTAAATTTTAAAACATAGCTTTTAACCGGACGGATTGGATTGTAAATCGAATGATGTGTTTGAATAACAAATATTTATGGGAAATGGTTAATAAGATTCAATCTCAAGTATACTTAGGCATGTTTTAGAATTCAAGTGGAGTGTTAGATTTTTTTTGAAAAAAATGGGTTACACCAACTTAAAAAATAAACACTTTTACCTCAATGAATAAAAGTTGAAAACACCCCGTTATTCTGATTCCGATCTGTTGTCGCGTAGGCTCTCTTACATTCAGATTTTTATTTTTTCAGATAACTAGTATATCACCCGTGCGTTGCACGGTCTGTGAGTATAAAATAAATATAATATAAAATATATTTAATTTTCATGTTAAATTAATTAGAAATAATTATTTTATCAATAGTTATGATTTTTTTCCATATATTTTTTTAATTTTATTTTATATATTTCATGATTATATTTTATTTTTTCATTTTGATGTAATGTTGATCTGTGAAAATTTTATTACTTCTGCAATGAGACGTGGAAAATGAGTGACATTTTAACTGTTGAAAAAGTTTACATTATTAAATAATGCAAGTTTAAAAGGTATTGTTTCTTTTGAAAATTTTGAATTATTTTCTTATAAACCTCGTTGATCGTCACATATTGTCGTCATCCCATATCAAAAGTTTCTAAATATTCCACCTAGTTACTCTGCACATGGCAACACGTACTACCAAAAATTAATCTCCTTAAGAAAGTTTAAGGTTTTGTAGTTGTCTCTAACTCTTATTAATGGTCATACTATAAGATATAATTAGTCAAAATTATCTTCTCTAAAACTTTAAAGAGAATTTATTGTCTGGTAAGGTCAGCGTGATTCCCAAAATCAACTCTTTGTCTTGTGTTGGTCTCAATTAATATTTTCTTTTATGTGGGTACCGAGTTTTATAACAACTAATTTAATGTTATTTTACAACCTTTTATTCAACTAATAATTTAAGTCAAATATTAATAGTGATTGTAATTAATTTATAATAATTTGACTAATCAATTTAAATCTCAGATCATATAATAATCGTACTAATAAGTACTAGTATTGCACCAGTGCTAACGCACGGTCATTATTTTTATCAAACATTTTAGATGTTAAAATATTATTTTGAATTAATATAAAATTTAAATTTTATATTAACATCTTGTTATAATATTTATATTCATTAATTACGATTTTAATATTTTTGAATTATATTTTATTTTATTCATAGAATTGTGATCTGTTATAGAAAATTCTTTGAAAAGAAAAATTAATATTAGGATTAAAATTTTTGTAGATGAGTAACTTTATTTCGTTTAGAAATTGGTCCTGATTGTTTTGGCTTTATGAGTTCCGCCCTATATATTTTTTTTAAATTAGTCCTTTAATCTGCTGTAGCAGGTCACCAAACATGTAATCATAAAATGTGTATTTTTTTTTTAAATTTTGAAATGTCACCTAGACCTTTTTAGTCCTAATAATTTTGGATTGGAATTTTTATGCACTTTTTTTTAAGGAGGAAGAGTGATTTTTGCGTACTTTGGTTTATTTTTAAATTTTCCGGGTTGATTTTGTTGTGCACATAAATAATCTTTCCGCCACGTCTTCGCATGCGGCACTAACACGTGGACCGATAAAACAAATGCCCGCTTGCCCATCGACAAGTGCTCACCGGAGTTGATACACATCCCATTTCTTCCATCTGTGGTTTCGCCGCGAAAGCACGCCCGCTTTAGGCGACAGAGGTGCCGGGCGCCGAGAGCCATCATCTTTCAAAAAAAATTATGCTCTCCCAAGAACCTAATGACCACTCACCAAGACAAAGCGAAACACGGGTAATGGTTGAGCGTAAAATCGATTTAACGAGAGAAGGAAAGACGAAACCCGGATGAACGAGAGGAGGAGGACGCCGCCTTCCGGGCGAAAGCAGACAACAACAAGAACCAAAGCATTTGGTTTACAACAACGTTTTCGTGCAAGCAAAGCAACCTATCGGGGAGCGAGCACGCATACATGGTTAACAGAGGCTCGGAAGAGTGGAGAGCAGAAGAGTGTGCTCGCCCCCTAGGGTGAGCACATAATCAAGGTCGTGGTGTTTGGTTTGCGGCCACGCCCAATGGACGACCACAAGGGCCGAGCCTCATGAGTGCGAATAACCACCAGGCGAGCACAAGAATCGGGTCACCCACGACGCCACCATCACCACCTGGATGACAAGTCGAATACTTATCGAGCAAGTAAAGACAAACGTCAACCAAAGAAGACAAACAGTAAAACGTGGCAACACCACATGATTCGTGCATGTTAAGAAATCGTCACCGTCGTCTATAGCCAGACACCACCAAATTTCAAGCCAGACACCACCAAATTTCATCCAAACACTATAAATAGATCCAAAAAGAACAAGAAAAAGGTTCAAAAATTTTCCTAAGATAGCTCTTGTATCAACTCTCCCTCCCACATAACCATTGTGCTCGTCACTAACACATTGTGTTCGACGCACTCCCCAAACCATAAATAATATAATCCTGTCTTGGTATGCCCCCGGATGTAGTCAACTTTTTAACCGGGTCATCAAATCCTTGTTGTCATCCTACATACAGATGTGCTGTCATACACACACACACACAGTATTTGACACATCATTATTTTGTTTGTTAAGTCGTAAACACATCGCCACATCCATTTTCCACTTAAACACGACTTGCAACAATTGGGCGCTTAGCGAGGGTAGAAAAAAAAAGCCCATACACAATCCTAAAAACCGAGGCGAAAAAAAAAAGAAATATAATGTCTCAATCTAGGAATACTCAGATTCAGAGGTCGAGACAGAGCCGACCTCACGCTCGGAAAAGAGGCTCAAAGATCACTTTACAAAAAATCGCACCGTGGAAACCATCGGGCCCAGAAGATATCGCCAACGATCCGACGGCGCCACAACAATGCCATCACTTTCTTTGTTGCGAAACGCAAAAAGAGAGATGGATAAAGCGATTCAGAAAAAGAAAATTAGACGAGCACTCGGGGTCTCGCGAGCAACTCAAAGAATCTACGGGTATTCCTTTTACCCAACCCACCAGGTTTATTATGCTTATGTCCTCGTGGATTCTCATTATTTCATTTTGGTCGCGGTTTACAAATGGTCGCGCACCTAAGCGGGACGACCAACAAAGATTTAACGAGCCGAGCCTTATGTTCACCTGACAAAACAAATCGTACTTACAGATGCCCGCAACAAAGCGAGCAATGAGTATGGGGTCGCGGCTAAATAAGATGGCCCGAGCAGAATAGTGATCGCAACAAACATAAAACGATCACGAAAGAAAAATGGGGGGGTTGACATAAGTTAACCCATTTGGTTGCAACAAAATAAGACGACCAATCCAATTGCAACTAAATAAGACGATTGAAAAACCAAAGAAGTCAGGTTGAACACAAGGACATATATCATGTTCGATTTCATTCAAAAGAAAATGGCACTACCGCCAAATTACAAAAAAGTCACTTGGGCTATTTATATGAGGTCTCCGGCAGGGTGGTGTCGAGCACAATCTTGATAGCAAGCAGATCAAGAAAAGGGCTTACCAGGCAGGCGAGCATACGAGACAACCACGAAGACCCACGCTTCGTCGCCACCTCAAAGAAAGCACGCACCACACCATCGGCGAAACACACGAGTTCAACATTGTGCTCGCGGGAGCGAAGTGATTTGCTTTCGCTTTTGCAGCGAAAGCACCGGTAACACAAGAAGTGATAGACCCAGAGCCCCGGACCAAGACATAATCGACCATCAAGAGACGAACATCCACCCAGATACAGAAAGCGAGCATCACTCGCGCCAACACACAAAGACAAGCCACCGCAAGGTGACAACCACCTGGATGATGTTCGGGAGACCTCACGATGATTATGCCCGGCCTCCTCGGCGTGGCACTACCGACTTTCACGATGATTATGCCCGCCCGCCGGCGTGGCAATACCGCTTTTCTACGATGATTATGCCCGCCTCGGCAAGGTAATAATACTTTTTCGGTGACGATTATGCCCGCCTCGGCGTGGAAATCTTTTTTCGGGCGACAATTATGCCCACCTCCTGGGGCGTATTATTCGGCTTTTTCTATGATGATTAACTGGCTTATTCGGGCGACGGCACTACTTCCTTTTACGACGATTATGCGTTCGCCCCTCGGCGTAATACCGCTTTTTTGGTGATGATTTTCTTTGTGGCAATACCGCTTTTAGAAGATTATGCTCGCTCTATTTGGCCACGACATACCCACCGGCGACGATTATGCCCACCTCCCAAGATCGCCTTTTCACATCGGTGATGCATATTCCACCGAAAGCGAAGCGCTTCCTCGCTATCCCGCTGATTATGCCCGGCCTCCCAAGATCGCTTTCACATTCGGGCGATGACGATATTCCACCGAAGCTAAGCGCTCTCACCATCCCTGACGAGATCATTCGCCCGGCGGTCATCCGCCTTTCTGGTGTTGACCGCTCGCTTTTTAGGCGCTGCCTTCCAGCGTCGGCGATCGTATTCCGCCGAAGCGAAGCTCGCCGCCATCTCGGCCATTTAGATATCGCCCCCGGCGTTAAATCATTATTTCTGGCGTTGATTCGGCTTCGTCTTTTGTGTAATCGCCTTCCGTCGGCGACACATATTCGGGCCAGCTGGTGCTCACTTGCTATCTTCGGGCGATGAGATCATTCGTCTCCGTTAAATCACGTTTATCCACCTTACGTTGATCTGCTTTCGTCTTTTTAAGCGCCGGGCCTTCAGACGGCGATACCGCGTGTTCTTAGAAGCCCGCTATCCCTTGCTGTATCCGGCCCGGCAGATCATTCGCCCTCACGGCCGATTCATCCGCGTTCTTGCTAATCTGCCAGCTTTTAAGCTTTTTTAGGTTGTCGTGACAGCGTATTCCGCCTGAAATGGGGCTACGCTATCTTCGGCGACGACCATTCAACCTCCTTGCGTTCATCCGTCTTTTACGACATTGATTCGCCCACCTTTTTACGCGGCCTTCCCGACGGCGACGCCAGACTGGGCTGGACTGGCGATCTCGCCATCTGTGACGAGATCATTCGCTTTCCCGGAGTTCATCCGCTTTCTGGCTTTTGATTCGCTTCGCTTTTTTAGGTGTCGGGCTTCCGATGGACGATATTGTGTTCTCGCTATCCTTGATGAGATCATTCGCCCACGACGCGTTCATCCGGTTTTACGTTGATCTACCCGCTTTTGTGCTTGCCTTCGTGACGGCGACATTTCGCCGGCGGCTTCACCGCCATTCCGGCTGGCGAGATCATTCACCCTGCTGGCGTTTCACCCGCTTTTTACGACGTTGATCTACTTTACCTTTTGCTACCGGTTTCGCGACGGCGAGTATTCCGAAAGCAGGACCTCGCTTATCTTTGCGAGATCATTGACATCCGTCTTTACGGGCATTGATTCGCCCGCTTTTTAGACGCCGGCCTTCGCGACGGGCGATGCGTAATCCAGCCGTGACTCTCCACGCCATCTCATCGCCGAGATCATTCGCCCTCCGGCGATTTCATCCGCTTACGGCATTGATTTGCCGTCTTTTAGGCATTTGCCTTCCGTGTCGGGCGATGCATATTCCGGCCGCGCTCCCCGCCATCTCTTTGGCGACGATCATTCGCCCTCCGGCGTTTATCCACCTTACGGCTGTTGATCACGCCCCGCTTTTTAGCTACAGCTTCCGTGACGGCGACAAGCAGATTCAAAGCAAACCGCTTTCCTCGCCATATCGGCGAGATCATTCGCCTCTCGGCATTCATCCGCTTTTTATGGCGTTGATCGCCGCCCTTTTTAGCGCCGGCCTTCACGGCAGGCGTATTCCGCCGAGTGAAGGTCTCCTCGCCATCTCGGCGACGAGATCATTCATCCTCCCGATGTTTATCCGTCTTTACTGCGTTGATCTGCCCGCCTTTTAGGCGCTGGCCTTCTTTGTGGGCATACCGCACCACTTTCAGAACATCCACGGGTGAGACTCCGTTCGCTTTAGCTTTTGGTACGGAAGAGGTTATTCCGGCAGAAGTCGAAATCCTGAGCCACCAAACTATATGTATTGGCGAACATACCAATGACCAGGCGCTTGCCCTTAGCACAGACTTGTTGGAGGAAAAAAGATACGAGGCCGACCTCAAGAATGCCATGTATAAACAAAGGATCCGTAGATTCAAAATCGGTGAGCTCGTCCTCAGGCGAGCAACGGGGGTCCCGGGTGGTGTGTTCGGTCGAGCATGGGAAGGCCCATACCGAGTATCGGAGCGCTTGCTAAACGAAGCATACGATTTGGAGACATTGGTTGAAACTCCACTTTCCTATTCATGGAATGCGTCAAATTTGAAAAAATATTATCAGTAGTGGTGAGCGCAATAGAAAAATTGAGGTCGAGCACAAGCCTGTGTTCGCCTGGTCATGAACACATGGTCAGAAAACCTCTGCTCGCTCAAGATAAGCAGACCGACCACAAAAGCCGAGCAAGGGGTGTCGAACACATAACCAGAAAACCTCTGCTCGACCGGCAAAAGGCAAAGACATCAAGGCATCAATAAGGTTATTACACAAGTGTAAATTTGTAAGCAAGTCTTGTCTACAAAAAGGAGTTTTAACAAGTATGGATAACAGCCTCAAAGATTAAAAACATCATGCGTGGTGTTTATTCATTTATCTAGTTTGTTTGGCCATATGCCTAATCGGGTCACATCGCAATAAGACGACCAGAATCCAACAAGAATCAGACAGAGCAAAGTTTGTGTTTGCTTGGTGAAAGAACGTGTGCTTACCATGCTTGCAACAAAGCACGCATTAAGTACATATGTCGCACCATAAATAAGACGACCAGAGCAGAAGTGATCGCCAGTTACGTAAGTCGATCGCGAATGAGAACGGGTTGCACCTAAATAAGCCAACCATCATGATTGCACCAACGTAAGACAATCATAAAATGAAGTCAAGTCAAACATAGACACATCAGATGGTTCAGTTCTTATACGGAAAAATAGGCGCTAACGACCAAACATACAAGAAGACCCGCTAGGAGTCAAACATCAAAAAGGCCATTCCGCCCAAACAGAAACGAGGCAATCCTAGTCTAAACACAAAGAAACTTCAAACAACAAACCAAAACCCCTTCTGGTAAAAATGAGAAGTCCATACCAATGTCCTGAAGGTCGGAAAAAGGGAGATCGCGACCAGGGACCGGAGGATAGTCGACCAACCATTCTTTCAGATCGGTTTTAAATGGCTCGAGCTAGTCGACCGGAAAGACACGACGAGTTGTGCGCACAGCATCCGCGAAGGCACAGGCATAGGAGAAGTTGATCATCTCCTGATGATAATCTTCTGTGAACATCTTCGACATCTTAACACCAAGGTTGGTGATCTCTTCTTCGGCCTGGTGCAGATGAACACTCAGCTCTTGGTTGTCTTTTTCTTTGGGTCGAAACTTCACAACGGCCATCCCAGCCAAGTAAAAAAGGCTATCCTAGTCAAACACAGAGTTTACAAAGAAAAAGTCTAAGGAAAGGGCTCATTATCCAGAGTCGGCGGAAGCGAAAAGCTGAGCGGTCCGATCTTATCCTGACTGCCCTGTTCGCCGCCATCCAGAACACTCTGATCGCCACCAACCCGAGCCCTCTGCTCGCCGACGCCCTGAGCGCTCTACTCGCCTCCAGTTGTCGTATCACCCCCATGCTCGCCCACGTCCGTGTCCTCGTCATCAGATGGGGGGTCGACCATCTCGACTCCCTTTGGCAAGAACAAGAAATCAAGGCTGATTTCCTGGAGATCGATAGAAGCGAGATGGTGACCAATGACTCACACTAGTTTGGACGAACACGGACCTCCCCAGTTTGGACGAGCATGGGCCATGTCGGTTTGGACGAGCACAGACCTCCCCTGTTTGGGTGAACACAACCACCATCAATTGTGCTCGTCCAAACTTTGGTGACGACCTGCCCGCCTTCTCGGCGATGAGATCGTCGGCCTTTACGGCGACGACCAGCCCACCTTCTCGGCGTCAGCTTTCCGCTACCTCGGCGATGTCCTGTCCGCCGTTTTAGCAAAGTATTATCCATTTTCTCGGCGATGAGATTGCCCGCCTTCATTGGCATTGGCACGTGCTCGCCAGAAGTGGTCATCGACGAGCATAGAAAAGACTCGTACAAGAGGGCTTGCTATCTCGGAGTACGAGCACATAAAAAATTGACGACGAGCGTAGGAAAGATCTTCAACCTGGAGATTCACAAGCGATTCAAAGAATCTACGGACAATCTTTTTTGCCCACCCCGCCAGCACCGAAATATGACGACCAGAACAAGGAGGTACAAGCAACAACAAGCTTTGTGTTCTCGATTTGGCATCAATTGAGTGATGGTAATGTCTCACTCAACGAGCAAATGGGAGATCGCCGGATGAAGAAGGAATTGGAGGCCCGCCTCCATGGTGTCAAGATTTACTGCCACACAACCTTCGGGAGGATAATTCACATGCTCATCAGGTCCGGGCACCCAGAAAAATACATCTTTCGGAGTATCATAAGCCCGGTACAACTGACCAAGCCAGTCTGTATCGATTATGCTTGCAATTCTGCTCGCCGACAATTTATTCTCAACGGCAATCCGGTGAGGCTGATCGGGCCAATCAAAATTGTATTGAGCACTATATTCAGCGTAACTCAAGATATGGAGTCGTCCAAGCACGATGTTATCCTCGCTATCGACCTCCATATTTTGCTCACCCACGCCCTCGACTCTATACTCGGCCCCAACATTATGCTCGCCACTTTTTTTTTGGTTTCAGATTCACCAACAGTATAATCACCCACAACCCGGGCACCATCCCTCGGCGACAACCTATTCTCATCGGAATCATCTAGAAAAATAGAACGTGCTCCCGACTTAGCTCGTTTATCGCCTTCTTGGAATCAGAGGAGAGAACGACAAATGGCTTCCGAACCCTCCGGTGAGGTCGTGGTCCAAAAGCATCCACCTTCGATGAACAAGCCATGCTACGAGTAAATGGGTGGCGAGGTGAAGACACCAACCCCCGAGAAATCTTAGACCTCTCGGAGTTGGATAAAGAATCAAAAGAGATGGAACGAGATAACATAATAAAAAAAACGAAGAGAAGAAATTTACTACAGGAGAAGACGAGGTTGCCGGAGTTCTGAGAAAGAAGAAGGAATGATTGCCTCGGGATACGCCCTACGGAGAATGAAACGATGCCTCGATCTCCCTCTCTAAGGCCTTCAACAGTCGGGCCCCCATGACGAACGCAAAGCGGCCCGATTGGGGGGTATTGTTGTGCACATAAATAATCTTTCTTACCACGTGCTCGCACGACAAACACGTGGACCAGTAAAATAAAGGTGCCCGCTAGCCCATCAGACAAGTGCTCACCAGTTTGATACACATCCCGCTCTTCCATCTGTGCTCGCCAGGAGCACGCCAGTTTAGGCGACCAGAGGGTGCTGGGCGCCAGGAGCCATCATGCTGCAAAAATTATGCTCTCCCGGCAACCTAATGACCACTCACCAAGACAGGCGAACACGGGTAATGGTTGAGCAGAAAATCAGACGAACAGAGAAGGAAAGACGAAACCCAGATGAACAGAGGAGGGAGGACACGCTCGCCTCTGAAGGCGAGCAGACAACAAGAACCAAAGCATTTGGTTTACAACAACGTTTTCCAGGCAAGCAAAGCAACCTATCGGGGAGCGAGCACGCATACATGGTTAACAGAGGCCCGGAAGAGTGGAGAGCAGAAGAGTGTGCTCGCCCCCTAGGGCGAGCACAGAATCAAGGTCGTGGTGTTTGGTTTGCGGCCACGCCCAATGAACGACCACAAGGGCCGAGCCTCATGAGTGTGAATAACCACCAGGCGAGCACAAGAATCGGGTCACCCACGACGCCACCATCACCACCTGGATGACAAGTCGAATACTTCTCGAGCAAGTAAAGACAAATGTCAACCAAAGAAGCACAAACAGAAAACGTGGCAACACCACATAGATTCGTGCATGTTAAGAAATCGTCAGCTCGTGCTAGCCAGGACACCACCAGCTCAAGCCAGGACACCACCAGCTCATCCAAACACTATAAATAGATCCAAAAAGAACAAGAAAAAGGTTCATAAATTTTTCTAAGATAGCTCTTGTATCAACTCTCCCTCCCACATAACCATTGTGCTCATCACTAACACATTGTGTTCGACACACTCCCCAAACCATAAATAATATAATTCTGGCTTGGTATGCCCCCAGACGTAGTCAACTTTGACGAACTGGGTCATCAAATCCTTGTTGTCATCCTACATACAGATGTGCTCGTCATACACACACACACACAATGTTTGACACATCATTATTTTGTTTGTTAAGTCGTAACACACGTCACCACATCAGATTTTCCACGCAACACGACTTGCAACAGATTTAGACCCAGTAAACCAACCCAATTTGCTTTGTCTTTTAATATTTAGGTTGTCTTTAAATCCGACCCAATACTCATTCCAAAATTATTAGAATTAAAAAGTTCAGGTTATGCTTCGAAATTAAAGTAAAAAATAAAATAATTACACATGTGACGTTTACTTATTTGGTGACTTGCCACAACAGAGAGGACCAATTTTAAATTTTTTGAAAACTTACCAGACCCAAAATCAAAAAGTCAAAACAATCGGGATCAATTTTAAAACGATGCAAAGTTACTGAACTATAAAAAATTTAATCCCATTAATATTCTTCACTTTATAATTTTTTGGGGTTAATTTAAAAAAATATCACCACCCTTAATATTTTTATCAGTTACAACATATTATTTTTCTTTGCAATTCGAGACACCACATTTTAAAGTTATGTTATTCAAAGCATTTTCAAATTTTCAGCAATAATTAAGTATTGTGGCTGCTGGAGTTGACATAAATGTCCACGTAGGATGTCAAAACTGATGAATAAAATGATTTCTTTTTATTTAAAATTTAGTTTAAAGAAAAAAATATCTATTTTTTTTAAATATTCAAGAATTTGGAGTTGCGATATGGTGGACGATTTTGTGTTTTTCTTTTAAATTTTTGGGGAGAAATAATAAGAGCTTATTTCTTGTCAGGGTGAGTTTTGGGGATTCATTCCTAAATCTTATAAACATTTTCTAGATATTGTTTTTGTTAAGAAAAACAAAGGAAAAAAATTATTTTATTCATTAGTCGTGACATCTTACATGGACATCTATTTAGCAGCTCCAGAAACCACATTATTTAATTGTTGCCAGAAAATGGGCAAACGCTTCAAATTGCCAAATTTTAAACAGGTGATATCTTGAATTGCAATGGAAAAAAAATATCGATTAATTTTAAAAATATATAATTTTGAAATATATTTTACTAAATTAAATTTAGAAAATTTAAAATAAATAGCTCATATTAGTATATTGTTATAATATAAAAATTCAAAAAAAATATATTAACGTATATAAGATATCTAATATTTACATGTTAAAGAAATATTTAATATTGTAAAATCCTATATAAAAAAGACTTTTAACAAAAAATAAAATGTCATGAAAAAGTTGTAACATTTTAATATTTATTACTACGTCCGTTCCGGAAGATTTTTTTGCCACCTTTATGGCACAAAAACTAAGAAAAATATATAATGAGTTGAGTGTTGGAGGGTAATTTTATAAATTTTTTATGTATAACGTAAATAAAGTAGTTTTATTGAGTGTATGAGTGGGTCCCAAAGTAATGAAATTTTGTGTAAATATGGGAATATTGTGAGGGTGAGGTTTATTGAGTTTCTTTTTATATGATATGCAAAGTGTTGTGGGACATCCCAATAAGAAAAATGTATAAAGTGTTCTGGGACGGAGGGAGTATTACAAAATTATATAATTTCTAAAAACTTCATGAAAAATTATATTTTTCGTGATACTACAATCATGATTATCATCGTAACAAAATAGGATCTTCAAAATCAAACCTAGAGGTTTATTATTCGGGAAAAAAATTACATACAATTGTCCATGACTAAAAATGAACTTCTACAAGAAAATTCTTCTACATGAGAAAATGATTGTTCTTGACTCTTATATACAGACATATCATATGAAATAACCAACCAAAACTATCTCCGTTGAAATTTTGAATGACAATCTATGATCAGAAGGAGTTAACGTAAGCTTAGGTATCAAAGCTAATTATTCGGCATTACTTCCCGTTAGAACCTTAGCTTCAAGAATTATATCACTCATTCTCGTAATAACCAACCTATATATTGGAAAAAATTATTTCGTTACAAATTTAATGAAATAATACATATTCAACCTTTAAAAGATGAGGAAAAAAATTTAAAAAAATATTAAAGTCCAAACATGGTTCCATTGTACAAATCCGTTGAGTGATCAATATTTCTAAATAACATTATCGGTTTTTCAATTTTTAGATTTAGTTCATGATCAAGAATACTCGAACACGCTTTACACTATTCAAGAATTCAGGAGTATGCACATCAAAAATATGATCAACGTCTAAATCAGCATGACAATGACTATCAGAGCTCAAATATATATGTGATTCATTTTCATTAACCTGAATCATGTGATCGTTTATGGACCTAACAACATCCAATGTAGGATTAAGAATTGATCTGTTCTGCAAATAATCGTGATCGTCCATCATGTTCTTAAAATCATGATAAATACTATCAGCAGTGGGACCGATCTAAACATCATTACCTCTAAAAAGAGTATCATTCGGAATTTGTAAATCAAAATCATACCCAGTTTGTGATCCTACACTTCAATCTCCAATAGATGTTAGCCAATTAGATAAAAATTCTCAATCTACGTAAACCATTAGCCGATTCCAAATTCTACAACCGCATGCTCCTTGTAAGTTTCAGTAAGATACAATTATTTTCACAAAAGAGATGAACTTAATGTAATGTGAACAAAATAATGCCTCATTTCTTTTGGAATAACTTGCAATATCTGTCAGAATCGTCTCCAAACACAACAATCTTATCACCAAAAAGTAATACAAAAGATAACGAATCGACCATCTGCATAATATCCTTCAAAGTAGTATAAAAAGCTTCAATACAATATATATTTACCATCAGAGCTTCATCCTATATAATAAGACTATTCTCACGAAAAGCTTCAAGAAGAGGTCAGATTGATTAATATTGCAAATAGAATCTTTGGTAGCATTAATTGAAATGACAAATCTAGAATTACAGATTCACCAACCAACATCCATTTAGAAGACCAAATCGTGCACTTGCCTCTCCTTTTCATGGGCACAACCAACTAAGTGTAACTTGAATATTTTCTTAATGTCTAAAAGACCAAAATCCCCTGATCCATGCGACAAATAAATCAAAAAATTCAAGAAAAAAAAAAAGAAAACATCAATTTATGTAATGATATTGAAAACACAAATAGACACATACATGATTACAAAAATAAAAAAGAAACGTATAAAAATAAAATTAAGTGTATCTATTCTCAAATTTGACGCAATTTAGATCATTTCATCATCTAGTAAGAACCTCAAGTGCGATTTTGACTTTGAAAAAAACTTGTAAATAGATTCATCGAAACTTCCAAGATATTGGTTGTTCAACAATAAGAGTTAAAATCAAGTGTCATGAATTCGCAAGAATGTAGAAGTCTCATGTTTATCTTAGAGGCAAATTTAATATATATATATATATATATATATATATATATATATATATATATATATATATATATGAACTCTTTTGAGTTCATTTCTATCACCATGATTGATCCCAAGACTTTCCAACTTTAGATTTCTTGGAGTATCTTTCTGTGAAGACTCAATAAGGTGAATAGTATAAACATTTTTCATGACGGAACCAAATTAGTCTTGAGTACCTAAAATCAGATCGGAATTATTTTTTTTAAGTCTCAAATGGACATCTTACCAAAAAGAATTTGAACTTGACTAAACTTTTGTGCATATTCAAGCTTTAAAAAAAAAAAAGACCAAATTGAGAATATTTATGCGGATATCACATTTTAGGATGAATGTAACAATGGTGGATAGAAATGCACAACAAATGTGGTATTAGGTGAAAATAAACATTCACTTAGTACACTAATCTAACCTACAAAGCAAAACAAAAGAGACACAATTCATAAATATAAAAGTAGGCAATTGAAATCATTCACAAAGAGTAACATGAAAAAACATGTAACTGAAATCTATAATGGATGTGCAATTGAAAATAGCTGATGAATAGTCCAAATTCTTAATTTGGTTATACCCGCAATTCTTTATTCCATCTTCCCATAATTTAATGCTTTTCGGGTTATAAGTAAAATTCTTTTCATATCTCTCTTCTTTTCGTGAAAATATTAAATAAATGAACTCCACAATACTGGAAAAAGATTTTTTTTTTTACCAATGGTGACATTTGCTTTGGAAAGCGAGGATCCATAATTAAACTAATTCTTATGTCAGTAATTAGGACAACTTCACCAACAAACGCTGCTCTTTTTTTCTGGAATTGTTCACAAACACATTCTTCAAGCTCACTGTGAGAAATTTTGATTCTCAATTTTCCTAAATATGAGATTGCATTTAGCATTCTATTTAAAAAAAAATTGAAGCCACAACCAATATGGGCACCATTGAAAGATATAATTATTCAGAAGAAAGAATTTAAATTATTTTTTATAAAATTCAATAAAAATATAATGTTGCATCATACATCTTGAATTTGAAGATGTTCGAGATTTTGATTCTCTTGTGTAATTATTTCCTTTGTAGGGACATAGATGAAATGGATCTTAATACTATCTAACAATACCAAATTTAGAAAGACACAATTAATTATATAAACATTAAAATTTATGTATATCGACAAATTCCCATTTTAATTAGAGATTTTAGAAAATACCGAAAGTAGACCCATTATTAAAAAAGATGACATAACTTCGAGAGGGTTTTATGAGATAAAAGTCTTGTAAATTAAAACCATTTAGTATATTACTATTTCACTTTGACTTATTTTTCACAGAAACATTGATTTATGAACATTGAAATTTATTCATAAGACATACTCCCCCAGTTTAATAGTTATTGTGATAATTGGAACAGTTTAATACAAAACCTACTAATAACCATGTTATGAAAGTGAGTAACTATATAAAAAAAATACATCTGCTAATAAATGTAATTGTACAAAAAAAACGTCAACTTTGAGTGATCGAAATGATACTTCATCATACTTTCCAACAAAAGAAAAAAACAAATTAATAAAAGGATTGACTTCTCTCGCGGAGTCACCAACACCAACAAACATTCATTTTAGAGATCAAATTATGCACTTGCATCTCTTTTTCAAAGGCTCAACCAACCAAGTGTCACTTGCATATTTTCTTAATGTACGTCTAAAGGGCCAAAATCTCATGTCATGCGTCAAATAAACCACAAAATCTAAAAAAAAAATATCAATTTATGTGCTGAAATTGGAAACAGAAATTTACGTGTAAATAATTTTAAAAATCATAAAGAAACATACAAAAATGAAATTAAGTGTATCCATTTTTAAATTTGGAACAATTTTTCATCGCCCTGTAAGAACTCAAGCTGCGAAATTGGCATTAAAAAATATTTATAAACAAACACATTGAAATTTCTAAAATATTTGGTTGTTAAAAAATAAGAGTTAAAATCATGCGTCATGAATTTGCAAGAATGTAAAAGTCACACATTTATTTTAGAGGCAAATTTAGATAAAAAAAAATTGAATTTTCTTGTGTTGTTCATTTCTCCCACCCTGATTGATCCAAAGACATTCCAATTTTAAATTTCTAAGAGAGTTTTTCTGTGAATGCTTAATAAGGTAAAATATATGAAAAATTTCCATGACAGAAACAAAGTAATTAGGCTATGTTTGCAACTGATTATTTTCAAGGTGTAGAAAATCTTTTTTTTGGAAAAATTGGTCACACCAACTTCTCAAAAAAGTGCTTCAACACCTTTGAGATGAGAATACAAACACCACCTTAATCTTTAGCACCTAAAATTAGATTGTGAATCTTATGTTAAGTCTCAAATAAAAATTTATCATAAAGAACTGCACTTAACTAACTTTTTTACATAAACTGCTTTCTTAGGTACAAAAAAAAAAAAAAAAATTATGATTATTATAATCCTGAACCTTAATCTTATTTTATATTAAAAGGAGATCGTTGATGTATTTTATTTAATCCAACAAAATAAATAAAAAAGGGAAAATAATTATTCAACATGAATGGATATTATGGACCAAATTTAACTTTTTCGTCCTTTTAGCTGGTTAGAATCTAGGACGAAAAAATTGAATTCGATAAACCTATTTTATCTAGTTCAAGGACAAAAAGATTGAATTTGGTAAACTTAAGGGATATTTATAAAGTTGAAAAAAGCTAGCGGACTTAAATCAAAATTAATGAAAGTTGAAGAAAAATAACACTTTTATACTATTTTTTAATATTGTGCATGCAATATATTTAAACTTCTTGTTCTAATTTATAAACTAAATATATTCTTAAACATAATATATATTCAATTGTATATCATGTTGGTTCAACATTTTTCGTACTCACATTATTAAAGTATTATTTCAATACATATTTAAAGTGTTATATAAGTTATAATTATATTTTTAAGTACTTATACATTATACTTAGTTTTTTTTATTATAATACAAATTAATAAAAAATATTGATACCCAACAAATAAAATTAATAAATATCTGACATCTTAAGTTTTACACCTCACAAGAAATATAATAACCAAATCAACAAAACTCCTAAAAAAAATTAACAAAAAATAATAGAGTTTGGTGTAGGTTATTTTAATTAAATAATTTATCAAACAATTGTTGAACAACTATAAATTTTTGGCAATGTCCATTTTAGACTGGCCAATGCGTTGAACATCAGCAAAATTTTGGATTCTTGACGATCACATTCCTTCAGCAAAATTTTGTAAGGAATTTTTCCCAATTTTTAATTAGTCACACTTCATCTATATTTGTTGTCTTCTTGCCCTCCATTTTCAACTTTTTTCCTATTTTTATTTTCTTTCACATTAGAAAATAATTTTTTAAGAAAATTCTCCAAGATGCAGAATACCATTAGATGATCTTTATACAATTTGCACTCAATTTTGGTCCTTTTGGACCAAAATGATAAAAAGAAAAAGGCTAGAAACTGACTAAATTGAAAATAATAAAAGAACTTAAATGAGACCAAAATTTACTTCAGTTTTGTTAGAAAAATCATGAGTGCAAATGTTTAATGATAAATTATGAGTCAATTAACACCCATATGAAATTTGAATTCTCTTTATGTATATTTTTACAATTCAAGAATCTAATAAGCATTTATTGGTGAAACTTTATAAAAAAAAAACATATGTCCCAAATATAGAATTAAGAGGATAATAAGGCAATATTTTACATATATCATTAATAATAAATATATTTCTAGACTATTTTGAAGAATTTAATTTATGCTCAAAATCATACTATTGTATTAAATAAGACTAATTAATATAACATATTCCTATGATTATTTAATTTTAAAAAAAATAAAAATATATAATTCTTATAACAAAATTTTTATTTTTGCAGTAGCAAATTTTTAGTCTATTTGACTATTGATTGACTCATAATTTCTCAGCAACATATTGCCTTCAAATTAGAAGAAAAAAATAGGAGACACAATAGTCAGGATGTTATTACAATGGTTAAAAAAATATTCTCAAAACGCGTAAACAATTTCTCTCCCTTGCTCGTCTATCTAACCAAAAAAAATTCATATATACGTAATCCAAAATAACGCATTACACTCCAAGAGATTTTACGACAACACATATACAACATATAATTATCAGTATCACATTACTAAATCGTTATACAATTTTATAATTGCATTTAACATCTATTACAATTCTCAAATTTAAGCTTAAACGCAAAAGAAGTGGACTGAAAAAACTACATTCCATTACAATATGGTATTATGAAATAGAGACCCAAGCAAACTGGACCTTAATCAATAGAATAAGCACGCCAATGTTTTAGAAGATTCAATGATTGTCATCGAAAACTGTAAAAAGACCTTGAAACGCTCTTAAGCAAAAGCGTGAAGATCGCCAATATAATAGAATATAGATGAACATACTAATTCATATGCAAAGAAAAATTCATACGTGACGGAACTTTAATCCCAAATCCGACGAAAATAACAAATGAATTCGAACCAATAAACTGAAATTACTATAATCAAATAAATAAATAAATAAATTGAGAAGAAATTATATGGAGAGATGATTCGAGATTGTCAGTAAAATTATAAAGTAGAGACAATTGACGAACTTGAACGCGGAGCCCGAGCGGCAGGCGAGCGAGAAAAAGTAGAGAATAAACTATAAAGAGGCGACTTAAATAAAGATATTATATCCTTAATTTAAGCGACATGCAGGTTATATCAATAAACATTGATCAAAATAAAAAAAATATTAAGTGAGTTGTTATGTTGGATTATGAAAAATTGAATATTTTTATATAAATATGTGTGCAACTAACTCTTAAATTGGTATAAAGAAAGTATTAAGGCAAATTTAATGCACAAAATTTTATCTCCATGACCATCATTTAGAAGTAATTATGTTTAATATGTAGTATTAAATTTAATATGGTTGTGGCATATTACATGGTGTTTAAATGATATGATCTCATTTGGTGATTTTATTGAATTAAAGTTTATTATTTTTATTGGGATGACAAACCTAGAATGAACAGTACGTCCCCCCGGAAGAAGAAGTGAAGCTATACTACCACTTGATGCTACATTAATAACAATTTTGCCATTAAACCTTAAACTTGCAGACAATGTCTTCCAAATTAATGTTTTTCCGGTTACACTGTATCCATACACAAAAAATATTTTGTCTTTGCCAGAATGAATGGTCTTGAGTATTGATTCATAAACTTTACGTTGTTCATCATTAAGTCTACTTATCAAATACTCAAAATCATTTTCAAAACTGATCTATTGTATGCAAACTTCATCATTAACAATCTATTTTGAGGTGAATAATTAGGGTCAGAGTATGTTATATGCATACCTTCAAAGTACTACTGCAGAGCCTTGCCTACAACCCTCAACATTTTGTCTGTTTCTATAAGACAACTGTTCTTTATTTCTTCATCGGTCATCGTCAATTCTATATAAAATAAAAACTAAATGTATGTATTACTTAATTTGATAATACTTGGAATAATCACATATTATATAGGCTATATGTATAATAAAATATATTTTATTGCTGAAATAAAAAAATATTTATTGTCTTTCAATTAATTCTTTTAGATATATGTCTTTTATACAATTTTTTTTTATATTTGCGATTGAAATCAGTTTATGTGGAACTTTTGTGAAAAGATAATCTATAATATTTTCAATTATTTACCTACTCATTGGTAGTTCAATTTTCTAACTAAATTTTATAGTTTTATAAGTTTAATTTAATTTAATTAATAATAATTTTTATAGTGCTGAAAGTTTTAAAAATGTTAAAACATAATACATTATATAAAATTTATATTTAAATACATCATAAATTTTATTTTAATAGGTGGTTTTTTTATTGAAGGACACTTAATCTACATACAATTTTTATAAAATAATATGTGGCATAATGATTTGCTTGATTTGATCCAACCAATAATCAATTAGTATTAGAGGATGAGATGCAAAAAATGAAAATCTAAGAAAATAATTATATATCACTAAATCAAATTTTATAATCTTTAGTGTTAAAAATAATATAATCTTTAAATGAATCAAACAATTCAATCTAAATTATGATAATTCTAACTATGTTTAATCACCTTAATAATACAATACGTTTGAGAAATATTTAAAATCTTAAAAACTTAACTACTTTATAATGTTTACCATATACACAAACAAAATAAGTTACTTGATTAAAGCCAACCAATAATGATCATCAACTTCTATTTATAAGAATTAATCTACATACAATTTTCTTAAAATAATATGTGGCATAATTATTAGCTTTATTGAATCCAACTAATAATCAATTAGTATTAGCGGATGAGATGCATAAAATGAAAATTTAGGAAAATAATTATATATAATAAAAAATTACAAATTTTAATATTAAAAATAATATAATTTTTAAATGAATTAAGCAATTCAATCTAAAATATGACAATTCTAACAATGTTTAACACCTAAATAATACTATAATTTGAGAAATATATAAAATCTTAAGCACTTAACTACTTATAATATTGTCATCCACACACATAAAATGAGTTGTTTGATAGAAGCCAACCAATAATGATCATCAGCTTCCTTTGATAAGAATTAATCTATATACATTTTTCATAAATTAATATGTGGCATAATGAATTGTTTGTTTGAATTAATCTACATACAATTTTCATAAAATAATTCATGACATAATGAGTTACTTGATTAAAGAGAACCAATAATGAATTAGTATTAGAGAATGAGATGCAAAATATCTAAATCTAGGCAAATAATCATATATAACTAAATCAAATTTTACAGTTTTTAATATTAAGAATAATATAATTTTTAAATGAATCAAGCAATTCAATCTAAAATATGATAATTCTAACAATGTTTAAACACCTAAGTAATACTATAAATTTAAGAAATATATAAAATGTTAAAAACTTAACTACTTTAATATTATAAGGTTTACCATCTACACACATAAAATGAGTTGCTTGATTGAAGCCAACCAATAATGATCATCAACTTCTTTTTATAATAATTAATCTACATATAATTTTCATAAAATAATACGTGGCATAATGAGTTGCTTGATTGTATCAAACTAATAATCAATTGGTATTAAAGGATGAGATGCATAAAATGAAAATTTAGGAAAATATTTATATATTAAGAATAATATAATTTTTAAATATATCAAGTAATGCAATCTAAAATATGACTATGCTAACAATGTTTAAACACCTAAATAATACTATAAGTTTGAGAAATATATAAAATCTTAAAAACTTAACTACTTTAATTTTATAAGGTTCACCATATACACAAACAAAATGAGTTGCTTGATTGAAGCCAACTAATAATGATCATCAATTGCTTTTGTTAAGAATTAATCTACATATAATTTTCATAAAATAATATGTGGCATAATGATTTGTTTGATTGAATCCAACTAATAATCAATTAGTATTAGAGGATGAATTTCTTGATTTACCATATACACAAACAAAATGAATTGCTTGATTTATCATACAATAGAGGCTCGAGTATTTTGTGAATTGAGAATTTGTGACCAAATATGTTTCAGTAAATTTCTGACAATCTCCATTTAGTATTTGATACGTTCTTTCTTTTCCAAATCTTCACAATTATAATCATAAATGGTTGTACAAACAAAGCTATTGCTATGGAGTAGTAATGATTTTCAGTAAAAACAACTACAATAATGTAACACCCCGTCCCAAAATTAAATAAAAGAACTCTTTAAAATAAATATTTATGTGTGCTTTCTTTTCTAAATAAATTTAAGAGCGTGTATACTTGCTAAGATTTTATTTTAGGGAATCGAACGAGTATATGAGCAAGAGCACTCCTAGTATTTAAGAATGAATTTATTAAACAAAGCCGTTACCATGAGTTAATATGATAAAAATATTATGAGAAAAGAATATTTAATAAATTAAGATTTTCGGTATAAAACTTGAAAATCCACTGAATAATAAAAACGACGATGAGAAATCCGCCTTGTCTAACTAAATTAGAATTATTGAGAAATTTATGAAAATTTGAGTTTTTAAATTAAATAATTAAATAAATAATTTTCGTCTCGGAACGTGACAATTTAATCGTTAAAAGTTCTAAACAATTAATTCTAACGAAGTGGTGAATTTTAATTAACGAAACTGCAAACTTATAATACAGATATGGAGTGAGGTTAATACTGAGTATTAATAAACATCGCGCTAATTAAATATCTTCTTAAGAAGGACACCCTAACTACAAATTAAAGATGTGGCCACAAATCATTAATTATTCAAATTAAGCTTAAAAGAAATGAGTTAAACAAAATTCCTCCCCCTTCTTTCCCAACTCCATCGGCCCCTCACTTCTTCTCCTATATATACACCCCACTTTCACCATCAATCATCTTCTCCAAAAAAAAAAAAAACAAAGTGCCCAAACGCTGCCATTTTTTTTCCTCCACAATCCAAGCAAGGAGCTCACTTTCTCCTTTCTCCTCCAAACCCATCGATCACCATCATCAAAGTTCATCATCATCGTCAAGTTCATCATCATCATCGAGCTCATCATCTTCATGATCAAGTCAAAGCTCTTCCTCAATTCAAGTGTTCCTTTTGAGGTAATCTTGAAACTCATGAGAAGTAAGAAGAACACCTCTCTTATTTCCTCTTATTTCTTCATCTTGCTTACTTTCCATCTCTTTTTCTTTAAATCAAAGCCAAGATCGTCTTCTACAAGTAACTACGAGACTCCCCGATGTCCTACTTCTCTAAAAACGTCCAAGTTCTAGGCTTAATCAAGAAGAAATCAACAAGAGGTAATTTAACAAACCCGTTTCAAAGTTATGCTCGTTCATATGATCGGCGAAGAAATTGAGTACTTAAACGTGTTGGTATTTGCTAGATTAGGAATCATGCGTGATGCTTGAAGTGTAGACATCATGCTCGTATTTTTAGTTTTCAAAAATTGTACCGTTATGCTGCCGAAATTTATGCTCAAATATGTCAAGTTGAACGTCAAAACTGTTTACGAGTGATTTTCGGTTACGCCGTCAAGTACCCTATGGTACTGGAATTTTATGTTTTAAAACACGCTTGTGCTCTCTTATATGTGTAATATATGATCGTGGTCTCGGTACTCAATTTTGGTGTCGTTACGCTGCTCATTTTTACTTTTAAACATTGTAGCTCAAAAACTGAAATTTTGGAAAAACTGCTACTCGAATTCACTAATTAATAACTTTGAAAATTCATATCTCGAGTTCTATAAATCATTTCAAGATAAAACTAGCGGCAAGTTAAAGTTCATCGAGTCTACTATATTCGTATAAAATCTCGTATTTTTTCACTGGGTAGAATCGGAGTTATGATTTATTTCGAAAAGTGTGGTATGCTGGAAAAAATTCTGAAATTTTAGTGTGAGTGAGGTAATTTCAATCGTCTATAACTTTCTGATAAAAACGTATTTTTAACTGAAACAAAAAGGGTCATATTCTCTACATATTGTTGTTTCTAAATATAAAAATTTGAGTCATTTCGATAATCGTGTAAAAAGTTATGTACGTGCTAAAAGTAAGACAAAAACTGGGTGTTTTCTTTGAACAAGGAATGCGTTTCAAACCCCTGACTTTCATGACACTTTTAACTGACTTCCGCTTGTTATTTCCAAACGATTTTTCATGCCAATAAACTTCATATTACAAGATTTAAAATACCTAAAGTTTCACCTCGATCGGACTAACAAATCAACGGGAAACAGCTCGCGAAAATGGAAGAAAATCATAGTTTTGGGACACTAACTTTCCGGAAAAATGTTAAAACTAAATACTTAAACTTTTATGAGGCTTGTCACTTAGTATTATGATTTTTGGTTAATTTTTATCTCCACAAAACCTTATGTGTTCCATTCTTCTTTGTGCCACGAAACTTAGAGTCCTTTAAAAATCTTTTAGAGAAATAATTTTAGGACTTTAATTAATAAACTCTAAATAGCTATTTCTTGTAGAAAAAGTTCAATAAATATTCGAGTGGATAAAACCCTAAGAAAAGAGCTTAACGTCCTCGTTAGACTTACGAATAAAATTAATTCAATCAATAAATGACGTGAACCTGAATATATATTGTACTAGGTGAAGTGTTGCTCAAACAAATACTCGGACGATTACTACCACACTCGAACTCTCCAAACCACATCCAAGTCTTGTAACTTTTCGTAAAGTTAACGAGGTGGGTGTCATTATTGTATTGTCTTGAATGTTATATGGACTGTTGGTGTATTTCGAACTGAACTAAACAAATATCAATCTATAACTAAGAACACAAGAAAATAATTAATAAAATGGATAAGTTTATGAATGATATGCTATGTATCTTACGAGATACATAAGATGCGATTCCACGAAGGAGGTGGGAAGATGTAAAAGGGGATTGCACGTGGTAGCTGTTACCAGTGTCCCACATGATAATTATCATGCGATGTAGGCTGGAAGCGACAAGGGGATTGCATGTGGTCGGAGCAACCAGTGTCCCAAAATGAATCCAAATGATCTAAATGAAATGTTATATGATCAAATGATCATGATGGATGTTATCTTATGAATCGATGTTTAAGAAATTAAGCTACTAATAAGATTACCATAAGACACCAAGCTACGAACGAGTTTATACGATGACTTCGAGCAACCCTCCAAAAATCATCTACGCAAAAGCGTATGAATAATCTCTTAATAAAATACCAAGATAATTATACTTCGGTGTACTGTCAATCTGTATAACAACGTGCAGGATGTCCATACGTGAGAAGTAGCTCACGCCCCCCCTTTTTAATACCATTTCAGGTTTTGACTTCGAGGGGCCGGAGCAACAGCAGGGATGAGTTTCCCAAGCTTTAATAAATTTATGCATATTTATAGATATATTTACACTCATACCAAACCTCTCTAAAATAAATGCTTCGCTCTTATGTTGAGTGAATTTATTCATATGCCGAGCAACAAACTCTTTAAAAGTTGCTCGCTGATTTAAAATGTATGCTACCTTATTAATGATTGATTTTACTATAATGTCATAATATGATTTTAAATAAAACGGGCCCACACCTTTTCACATTTCATAAATCATTATTAACTGTGCAAACTTATATCTTTTACTCGATGTATTACTTTATAAAGATTTTTTTTTTATCCGGGTTTTTGGTTACTAAGTGACAACTCGAATCTAGAGTGTTAAAGCGATAAAAGCTTCATTCCGGATTCGGGGCGTTACAAATAATAATGCTATAAAAACAAACTAATTATCAAAAGTAACATAATTGTCTAATTCCTTCTTCACAACTATAATCTCTGCTAAAATAAAAAAAAAGCATCATGATAAGATTATTTTTATAAGAACGATTGTTGGGCAATAAAATTAATAAAAATTAAAATATATTATAACCCTAATATTACATACTTCCTTCAAGTATTTAATTTTCTTCAGCTTTTAGAGGATCCACACAGTTCACCATATACGACATGCAAATCGTCAATGTCGTTGAGATAAACAATTGACTTGAAATGTCGTTGAGATAAACAATTTGCTTGGAAATAGGAACACTCTAGGTTCCAATCTCATTAGTATCATATAAAACTGACAGAATTTCTAACTCACTGAGAATTGTCCTAAAATTAAGAGTAAAAAAAATATAATTCTTAATACACAAAAAATTATGAAACTACTAATAATGAGATTGAAAAAATAGAGTGTAAAACTTCTCTTTATATAGGTTGGAGAACCAAAATTTTGCCCTATAAATAAGCAAGTAATAAAGAGGCAATTAATTTCATTTATGTATTTATCAAATCTTCTATGAATAAATTGTGTAACAAATGTATGGTTGAGATCGTTTAGTGAAGATCTAACGGTGGAGGAAAAAGGGCGGGAAACCAAAAGTTGACAATTGTAGTTGTATTATATAGTTATAGATATAAATTGAGCTTATCACAATCACCTAGTCATGTCGTTTTACAATTCAACTAATAATTTAATTTTAAATTATTTATTTAATAATTTAAGTCTAATAGTATGCAATTATTTAATAAATAAAATAATTATACAATTGCAATAAGAACTCAAATTACTTACCTCGATACTCCATGCACTATAAAAACCAAAATCAGATTAAATATCCAACACAAAATCAAATTAACAAATTCATCAGATTAGAAGAATCACATCAAATTAAATTTCTTGATAATACGTGCAATATAAAAAATATACTCACTATAATATAAATAATTACACCATTGCAGTAAACGTTTATAACTTATTTAGAATCAAATTACTTATCTCAATACTCTCTGCAATAAAAAAAAATAGATTAAATATACAACATAAAATTATATTAACAAATTCATAAAAATAAAAGAATCATAAATGTACAAAACGTGAATATTAATCACTATGAATAAATTAAAAGAAACCCATCCACAGTTAAATCAACGTTCAAATTACTTATATTAATACGTGAAATATAAAATAGCTACTCACAATTAAAACCCAACCAAATTCAAAGCGTTGAAATTAGCTGTCTTTTTCATTTTTCGTACCCACAAATATGCCTTTCAACCTTTTCTATTTCTCGCCGTCTCTTTTCAAAACTTTTATCGCATGAATTCTCGATCGAATTAATTTTCCCAAATTTGAATTTATATCAATAATTCCTGTTTTCCGAATCTACAAAAAAATATCATCGTTGATTTGAATCATTTTTTTTTTTCACAATCCATGCACATATTTGTTCTAATATTTAATTCATTAATTTAATTAGATATATTGATAATGATTTTATTTAAGATATATAGTCTTCTATAATTTGCTAATATTTATTGCAAATATTATATATATATATATATATATAGATATGTATTTCATTGATCAATATGGCAATCACTATATAAATGCAATTTTTTAAAAATTGAAATTTATAATTCATGCGTAGTTAATTGGGCACCATATGAAATTAAAAGATTAAATAAACCTCGAATTTGGGTATAGCCGGCCCACATGCATAAATGGGTCAAGTCTATATTGGGCCAAAATATTCAACTCCCCTTGTTCTCTGTAACTGGTCGGCCCACTCCCCTTGCAGCAGCATTTACTATTTTCATCAATTTATTAATTGTTTTGACGTTACTAATAATTTTTTGCTTGTAAATCAGAAAATTGAAGAATTATATTCATGATTTTGCAAATTAAAAGAGGAATAAAAAAAAAAAAAAAACTCAATTTCACGGCCATTTGCTTCAGCAAATATTTCCTTCGGTGCTGATATATATGGTTTATAGATATGTCGAAAAAAAAAATATATATATTTTCTATCATTATACATCTTCTTTTGTGTACCTAGTGCTTCACATTAATATACACGGTCCATTATATATGGGCAAAAAATAAATAGAAAATATTTAATGTATTTTACCTCATGTACTAGAAATTAAGAGCGTCCACAATTATAAGAAAGAAATATAACTATTGAGTACAAGAATTTTCAATGGAAGTCGATAGAAGTATATGCCTGAGTGAACCCTAATATCCAAGGATTTAGGCATGGTAAAGATGCTCTAATCCATTTTAAGATGGGTTTTTTCTGCCATTGAGGTGGGATATTCTCAATCGATATGAACATGTGCGATTAATAATTATTAAAAAAGACACATTTGCATGTAGATGGACTCAATCCAGAATCAAATGCTCTTAGAATTATAGTACTCCCATTAGAAGCTTAATGAATACACTACTTGCATTATTATTATTCATCATCAGAATAGCATATATATGACATTATGATTTATGGGATGACAATTTAGAATAATAATTGATGTAAACATTTTGTTTCCGATAAAATCTTGTAAGGTGCATCGTGCAATTTAAAATGTATTTTAAACGGTATTAGTTAGTTTTACTGAATAAAATTAATCGGTCAATATCAGTTGTTTTCACGTATTTTTTTGTATATAATTGCATTGTACAACTGGTGTACAAGAGACTTTCTCTCTATATTCGTATGCTTGTGCATCTTTATTTTAATTCAAAGTACAATATTAATTCTTTTAACCATTTTCGCT
The DNA here is from genome assembly GCA_037126765.1 of Stenogyne calaminthoides. Classification (NCBI taxonomy): domain Eukaryota; kingdom Viridiplantae; phylum Streptophyta; class Magnoliopsida; order Lamiales; family Lamiaceae; genus Stenogyne; species Stenogyne calaminthoides. Next base: position 3,066,153 of record JBBCBC010000021.1, on the reverse strand, counting down.
CATGTGGTTACATCTCTTATTTTTTTGTTGAATTAACTTATTCAACATATTAAAATGTTTTGATGAATTCTGTCTCATGTAAAAAAAATAATAAAATATTAAGGTTATCTAAATAGAAATGAAACACTATTTAATTGTCCCTTAGGAACCAATATTGGAATCCAAAACCTATTTCAAGTCAAAACTTTGAATAAAATAGTTGAAAGAAGATCAAATGAATCTAGGGGGAGAATTTTCTTTTTCAACTGCTCAAGAATTATGCTGGTTTATACCTTGTAAATTGCAATTAGGCACTACTTTCTCCTACAAAAAAACCTTAATATCTTTCTTGTCACAATCAAATGAATAGTAATTAGTGAAATGTGTCACACTTCTCCAATTGCCATTGCTTAACTGCAAAAGAAACTTCCTCTACAGATTCCCAACAATAGGGAACATTATTCTTCATTCCTTTACAACTTGTTTGCTCCATTTTAACACCCCCTACAAATTTAAAACCATCATTCATATGTATTCTATACACTTTAATTTCAAACATACCATGACTAAAATTTTGTACACTAGTTCAAATGCGACACCCTGAACTACGCGTCTTAATTTTTGAACACGCGTTGCAAACGAGCATCGTATCTTTAAGTCAGCAACAGAAATGGCGCTTTCAAGTTTCCACATTTGTGACATCATTGAGATGTTGCTATCCTTTTCAACAGGGAGAAGAATGTAGAATATAACTTGGAACAAAGTGCTATTCACCAATATATGCTTTACACAATATATTGCAATTTGCAACTATTATTTATGATTAGAAATAGTATGACCACTTATTTATCATTGAAGAGCATAAAAAGTTGGAGAATTCAAATTATTATACAGCTTTTCTTATCCTAAATTTAGTGGGATTCTGGGAAAAACAAATTCGAACTCAATTTTAAATGACAAATTATAGTTGAATGAGAATGATCTTGATCACTTACAAACACGGAAATAACACATACTTTGCTTTTACAAAAAGCATAAAAGAACTTCCCAAACAACACATATTTTACTTTTACAAACATGAAAATATTTTCTTCATGAGTTGGTCTTATGTGAAACAGTTTTACCATGCAACTGATTTGCAAGTAGCACTCTATAGTAAAACAACCAGTACCTTTTAATCAATCAACTAATACTGTTTAAAAATACATACAAAATGCAAACCAACCTTTTCAAAGATGCAACAACAACATGTTGTCTGTGATATAAGCTTCATACAACAACAGTTGGGCAATTCTCTAACTGTTATGCCTTCCAAGTGGAGTGAGCATAGGATAAATATATGCAAAGGATATAACAGAATGTGCTCTCAATCAAGATTTCATTCCTTTCCATAAATAGCTGATCTTGCTCGTCTTTCGAAACACCGGAAATCTACAGACACCATCAATCTAGGCCTACATTGTTCTTGAACCACTATTGTAGGCAGACAAGATGGTGAAATTCTCCAAGCAGTTTGAGGACCAGTTAGTTCCGGAATGGAAAGAAGCCTTTGTAGATTATTGGCAGCTAAAAAAAGATATCAAGAAAATCCATGTTCTTGATAACCAGAATAAGGATAGCAAGAAACAAAAGAGTGCTTTCCAAAATGCCCTTGTCTCATCTTTAAGAAAGTATACTTTTCTTGGCAGTAAGCAAAGAGAACCAAGGGTCATTCAAGTAATTTCTGCCCCTTAATCCTCTCTCATTCTTCTCACTTTGTATCATATTTTTTTCTCATGCATCCACTTTTTTATAACTGTGATCTAGGTTCATCGAAAGCTTGCAGCCCGATAGTAAGGCGGACTTGTACGAAACGGAGCTGCTCGATCAATTTGCTGAAGATAGTGATGCTGCAGTTGAGTTTTTTGCATGTTTGGATCTTCAACTCAACAAAGTGAACCAATTTTACAGAACAAAAGAGAAGGAGTTTCTTGAGCGAGGCGAGAACTTGAAGAAACAAATGGCCATTCTTATGGAGCTGCAAACCGCGTTGAAGAAAAAGTGCAGTAAAAGGCCTTCTTCTTCACATGATTCAAAGGAAGAGGACTCAATATCTGGCACTATATTATGTGGTATGATCCATATACCTTATTTTGGATCATGATTTTGTTCTGTATACTATATATGGTAGTTTCTGATCTTGAAAATGCATGCTTTCTGTTTGATAACAGATGAAGAGTGCATTAAGGATGAAGAGTTTGATAAGAATGACACCGAAGTTTCAAGATCAATGAGGATGAAGAACTTGAGAATTCACATTCCTATTACGAATCCAACGCGCACTTTTTCAGCAATCACTTATCTGCTTTGGGATGATTTGGTGAATCAGTCCTCCAAAAAATGTGGTCCAGAGGGTAATAAGCTGCATATTGATAAGAAAAAGCTGCATCATGCAGGGAAGATGATTAGGGGTGCCTTTGTTGAGCTTTATAAAGGATTAGGCTACCTCAAAACTTACAGGTATTAATTAAGTCTACATTAATTGCTAAAACTCTTAGAATTTATTTTCATGTTATGATGGAAAATTTGTTGAGTGTGTTTATCTAACTTCTTTCAGGAACTTGAACATGCTTGCTTTCGTAAAGATTTTGAAGAAATTCGACTTTGTAAGTACAAGCAACTAATTTTGATTTGATTTAACATTATTTCATAATGACAAATATTTATGTGCTAAATTTATCAGGTGACTAACAAACAAGTTCTTCCTGTTTACTTAAGAGTGGTTGAGAGTTCATACATCAGCAGCTCAGATAAGGTAACTCAAAAAAGCCAAAAATTTTCAACTTTCGTGTAAAATGTAACGAGCCGATAAGGAACATGACTGTGATTTGCTTGTCTTTTTACTACTGTAACAGGCTGTTAAATTAGCAGATGAGGTCGAGCAACTTTTCGTTAAGAATTTTGCTGAAGATGATAAGAGAAAGGCCATGAAGTACCTTAAACCGACGCAGCAAATAGAATCACATGCCCTCACTTTTTTCATTGGTAAAATGTTAATAATGTCAAGCCATTATTATGTAATAGATTGATTTAAAATGTGAATGAAATTAAGAGAAATTAAATGTTGTTCCTCTCTGCAGGATTATTCGCGGGGTGTTTTGTTGCACTCTTCGTTGGATACGTCATCATGGCTCATATCACAGGAATGTATAGGTCTAATTCACATTCAATGTACATGGAAACAGTGTATCCTGTACTTAGGCAAGTGCTTATATGAGTATTTATTCAAATATCATATTTTCAACACCATGATATTTCACTAATCACACACTTTTGTAATGTTTTGCAGCATGTTTAGCCTGCTGTTTCTACATGTGTTCGTATTCGGATGCAATATTTTCATGTGGAGAAAAACGCGTATAAATTACAGCTTTATCTTCGAATTGTCTCCCCACGAAGGAACTTAAGTATAGAGATGTTTTCTTGATCTGTGCGTCATCAATGGCTTCTGTAGTTGGTGTCATGTTCCTTCATTTGTATCTTGTAGCAAAGGGTATTCGTACGCTCAAGTTCAAGCCATCCCTGGCCTTCTTCTACTGGTAAACATCTTTTTCTAATGATCAATTCTTTGTATTTTTGAAACAGTATTAGTTGTTTTAATCAAACTTATTCGTTTATCAGTATCAGTTGTTTCATTCAAAAGTATTAGGTACTATCCTATAAAGTAATAGTTATAAATCAGCTGTACGGTAAAACTATTTTACATACGGCCAGCTCATATAGAATATATTTTACTCTTTGCAGGCCTTCTTAATAGTCCTCATATGCCCCTTCAACATAATCTACAAATCAAGCCGTTTTCGTCTCCTTTCTGCACTAAGAAACATCGTCCTTTCGCCTCTCTATAAGGTTGCAATGCTCGATTTTTTCACTGCTGATCAGCTCTGCAGCCAGGTACATACATATGTTCATCCACCAATACCCAAAGAGTGAAGTTGGCGCAATTTTGACCCACAAATTTTCAATCAAACCGTGTTTTTGCTTTTCCTCGGAAGAAGTTTGTATATTGAAAAGTACAAAAACTGTACAGTATACAAACTAGTACTTTTCTTTACATAAACTAATACTTTTCTTTCTGTTTTATTGTGAATTCCCAATCAGATACCAACACCAGAAACCTGGAGTACATAGCATGTTATTACATAACATTGAGCTACAACACTCAAGACTACAACTACTGCATGAGAAACACATACTATAGGGACTTAGCCTATGCAGTTTCTTTTCTACCTTGTTACTGGAGATCCATGCAGGTTTACTACATCTCCTTCATCTTGTACATTCAAACTTTATGCAACACTTCTTTTATCTGACATAACATGAGATTCTGTCCCAGTGTGCACGACGATGGTTTGACGAAGGGGAAACGAGCCATTTGATCAACCTGGGAAAGTACGTGTCCGCAATGGTGGCTGCAGGTGCAAAAGTCGCCTACGAGAAGGAAAACAAGAGCGTCGGATGGCTTTGTTTGCTCATCGTCCTTTCAACTATTGCAACTGTCTATCAACTCTACTGGGATTTCGTAAAGGATTGGGGCCTTCTCCAGTTCAACTCCAAGAATCCGTGGCTACGAGACGAATTAATCCTTCGACATAAATGCATATACTACTTATCTTTGGTACACATATGCAGCATACACTCAACTCTTTCTTTCATTATAATCACGATTCTTGCAAACATTGATGTAATTCATTAATGATGCAGGCATTGAACCTTGTTCTGAGGCTAGCATGGTTGCAAACAGTTTTTCACTACAATTTCGAGAAAGTAGACTACAGAGTCACAATGCTGTTTCTAGCAGCACTTGAGGTTGTGAGAAGAGGGCAGTGGAACTTTTACAGGTAATTTAGTTATTGAACTCTGAATTCAGCAATACTTTTTAGTATATGAAGTAATACCTTTTACCCTACGAAATATCACATTTTAGTGATTACGAGATGAATAAACATTTTAAGAAAAATGATTGTTCACATACTAAAAGGTATTACTTTGTATGTTAAAAGGTCACACTTCAGAAAAAATTTCACAGCATGAGACTGAATTATGTTGGGTTGATTTGTATCAGGTAGGAGAATGAGCATCTAAATAATGCAGGAAAGTTTAGAGCCGTGAAAACAGTGCCACTTCCTTTTCATGAGGTGGATGACCAAGATTAATTAATGACACCAACTTGCCAACACACAATGCATGCAAATTTATTCCTCTTTTGATCAAAGCACAAATTATTCAGCCATATAGTGTAACAAGTTGATTATCAACATGTCAATTTACCCTTTTTTTTTTTTTTTTTTTTTTTTTTTTTTTCGGGGGTGGGGTGGGGGTGGGGGTGTCTTTGAAATAATACATTATATATATACATGTACACAGAACACATCAGCTTTTGTAATTGTTAATAGAAATAAGTTACTTGCAATATTAATCTTTATTGACACATTTTATCCTCATTCACAAACCAGTACAAAAGTCCTTTAGCTTCCAATTATGCCAACGAGTAACTTTACATGTTTCCTTGCAAAAAAATTATATATTTTAAAAATATATTTAAATTATTTAGTACATCTAATTCATACAAATTTTTATACCAAAATAATCTTAATCTTATATATTTGAAACCTATTTCAGTCTATGTCGTGAAACCACGTTAGTCTGCGTAAAACCCAATTTAACCAGATTATTTCGTTTTGAAATCGTGCAATCTCATTAAAAGTTATTTAAGTTAAAATTTTAATCTATCTAATTAAATTAAATAATTTTATTTTATCATATTTATTTTAAAAAATATGCTTATATCTACACAATATATTTATTTAAAATATTTATTGAAATTTGTATTATGTTTAGGTATAATTTTTTTGTTTTAAAAAAATGTAAAGTTTTTCTTGGGAACTTTCTATATTATACACATAAAATATTAAAAAATAAAATAATATCCATAATTGAATTAATTATACTATTAAATATTTAAAATATTTAATTTAAATTAATACGGGGAACTTTTTTCTCAATCCCGCGAAATTCGCGGGGTTACATGCTAGTATTATTATATAGTACACCTAGTTCATACAAAATTTTATACCAGAAGAATATTAGTATTATCGTGGCAGATCTGTAAACGAGTTTGTGGAACGAATTCAACAAAAAATACAAATTGTCCTATTGCTATTGGTTTAGCACATACTTTTGGGTTTTCATCAATTTTAGCACGTACTTTTTTCTCTCTCCAAATTTAACATGTACATTCACTTAATACTTAAAAACATCACGGGTCACTATTTTTTGCAAGGTTCATCTGATGTGGTCGTCGGAGTTAACTTGTGTTGTCGATGTGTAAATATTAAAATAAAAAAATAAATAATATCACTACTTAAAATTAGAAAATAGTGACCCGAGATATTTTTATAGTCTGCGTTTTTTAATCTTAGGTGGTGATATATATTTTTTTTATTTCAATAGTTACACGTCAACAAGACAGGTGGATTCCGGCGACTATATAAGACAAACCTTGTCAAAAAGGGTGAATCAGGATATTTTTAAATATTAAGTGAAAATATGTGCTAAATTTGGAGAGATAAAAAAATATGTGCTAAAATTGATGAAAAATCAGAAGTATAAGCTAAATTTAATCATTTGGCCTATTTTTTACTGAATTTCAAAAATTATTTTCTAAAAGTCGCTTAAAACAAACATACGTACGAGTCTTGACTTAGGGCGTGTTTTGAAACACTTAAAACAGCTTCCAGAAGCACTTATCTTCAAAACTCTCTCTCACAGCTTTTGAAAATAAGTGCTTCTGAAAGTTGTTTTTAGTGTTTCAAAACACATCTTTAGTTTATTGAGTGGCTCACTTTCTAGTGCAAGGTCCAAGGCCCAATTACTAAGAAGTCCAAAAAAAATTCTTAATTAGCTGCAGGTGCAAAATAGGCTTCAGAATTACTTTTCTACCCTTATTTTCAGATTTGTGGAACTTGGGTCACCTGACTTGTTCAGGACCCACTCTATTGTCAAAATCAGATACAATATTGTCCTTTTCCCCCTTTTTTTACCTGATATCACGTGAAAACCCCATTTTTTCACCATTTTTTCACGTCAAAACCACTTTTCACTCTTCCCCCATTTATTTCGAAACTCCAGCATCCAAAGCAGAGAAGAAGAAGTGCAGAAATAGAGAAATTAAAACTTCATAATCAAAAGAGTTCATCATATGAAGAAGGATGCCTTCATTATTACTGCTTGAAATATTATAGAAATTACATACCTAAAATCCAAACAATTTACATATCTTTTCTAAAAAAATAAAAATTACATATTTCGACATGTTTGACATGAACATATACATAATAAACATTCATACGTTCATCAATCAACATGCACATGTTCATGTTTTTACATGAACATGTTCATAAAAGAAAAAGAAAACCTAGAGAACTCCAGATCCATCCTCATTTCCTTCATGATTTTAAAACTCGAATCCATCTTTTTCTGCACCTTTCCCCACCTCCGCCACAACACCGCCCTATCCATTCAAACCAAGTCCCTGCCTTCTCAAGCAAGTGTTCTTAATTCAAGAAAGAAAAATGCAAGAATTTTAATTCTTGAAGATATAATTGGAAAAAAGCTTACCAAAAACTCCAAACGTCAGATGCAAAGCCTTGCTGTGACTCATTTTTAGCAATTAATTAAAACTCAAAGAAATCGCCCAAAAACCCCGAAACCCAATCAAATTATTGCAAATCTTCACACCCAAAACCCAAACCCATACCCAACATCATTAGATCCGTCGCATGAAGGCGGTGGTGGTGGAGGCTCGTCGCGGCGATTTGGAAGGGGGCTTGTGGTGACGGCAGCCATGGGTGGAAGATCTAGAGCTTTTAGCGACGACCGTCACAAATGGGGGAGAGGTTAGCGGGTGGCGGCGATCGGTTTCTGGGTGGGGGTGGGCCGCGAAGGTGGAGGTGGAGGTGTGGGCAGAGGCGCGTGAGTGGGGGAGTTTGGTGAGATGGGAGAGAAAGGAGTGGGTTAGAGAGAGAGGGTGTAGAGAGAAAAGAGTGTGGTGTGGGTTAGAGAGAGAGAGAGAGTAGTTGAGATATGGTGAGAGATGAGAGAGAGATGCGTCAGATGGCTGAATGTAATGTTGGACAGTGTATTTTGGGGTTTTTTAAATGGGATTTTGTACCTATAAATTATTTTAAAAGTAACTTGTACTTAAGAGTTATGTGTTGGAGAATTTTGTACTAGAAAGTATTTTTCTCGTTGAATCTCATTGACACCCCTAATTTTGTCTTCTAAAAAATAAGGGATACAATTGTAATTATGTATATGTTGGGCCTGTGACATCAAACACTATAACTTTAAGGCCCAGCAGCCCAAACGATCCTTTCGTCTCCAGACACTGGTAACACAAACGAAATTAGGGCAAACAATGATCGAATCTCAAAATTCACAAACCCTAAATCGGTGAGGGATAACCGGATAAAACTGCTGCTGATTGATATAAGGAATCGTTTCTGTTTTCCGAGGTATGCAATTTCTAATCAACATCTGAATTCTTGTGAATTTTGATATAAAGGTGGTATCGGTGTTTTGTTGCGTCTCCTGATCGCTTGTATCGGAATTTTATCAATTTGTAACACTGATTCAATTGTACGTATTTGCTCGTCTCTTGCGTTTTGTTCCCCTTGTTCCTTGTTTCTGAGTTCAGTAAATACTAAATAGACATGTTTATCCAATGTCTTATGGGGGCCTCAAAACTGTGGGTCGGACAATGATCTAAGATTGATACGGGGCTAGAACCATAGGTCACTTTTCCCGTGTGGAGCTCGTTCCTTTGTATCAGGTTGTGCACCGTGTGATGTTATAGCGGTCAAATTTTCTATCAGGACATTCTCCCCAAGTATATACTTTTTCTGCTCTATAAAGTTGTGTATCGTGTAATGTTATAGTGGTCAAATTTTCTCATGTAGTCTATGTAGAGGATTTTTTTGGTGCTGCTGACCCTCTCATGAAAGAAGATTTTCATCCAAGTTTGTATCAGGACTTCCGTTATAAGTAAAGATTGTTATAATCATTGTCTATGATTCATGAAGTGGAGCTATGCATCACTTCTTGAGAGCCGTGTTTATTAAATGCGTCTTTCTTTATCTATATAAGAAATGACAAATTTAATCTTTTGCGTTTTGTTTATGTTTCGAACCCTGTTTAAGTCTGATACATCATGTAATAAAGCTTTACTCAGATCATGTTCACAAAGCAGTTTTTTTGTTTGGGCAGTTATGAAATTGTCAAATTAGATGTCTGATATCACTCTTTTTTATATAGTCTTGAACACTTTCCTTCATTTGAATATTTTCTTTATAGTTATTATGAACTTATTACTATATGTCTAGTTGTACTTTGCGTTTAATGGTATACTCAGGCGCCTGTGCACCTTAATTTGTGTTAGAAGGGAGCCCAAAAGAGATTTCCTTAAAAGTGCTTGATTTTAGGAGGTTTATTTAGGGGGAACCGGGGGCGATCAAGAATTTTCCAGGCTTATCACCGTGTAATTTCTGTTTGTTCACCATTTACAGGAAAGTTTTCATTAGTCTTGCCTCTACATTTCCCAACAATTAGAAGGAGCTTTGCAGGGAAAGTTTGACTCTTCGTGAGAACAATGGACCCTGGACGCTATGGTCACCATCAAGGATGGGAAAATAACAGCGTAATTGTGGTTTCCTTTTCATCATGTATATGGGATGATATGCAAGAAATTAGGATCATGTGATTGTCCATTTTTTCCGGCATCTCTTCCTTAAGGAACATGAGAGAAGCCATGGGACAGTGAGGATGTGGAATCGTTTACCATGATTATTACTTGCTGACATAGCTTATTCTCTTGAATCCACAGGCTTTGGAGGGATATGGTGCAGTTCATGAGTCAAACTTTCGGTGAGTGCTGATGCTTATCGCCAAGAGGGTTGGTTTGTTGTGATTAAATTGAAGGATCTCGATGTTGACTTCCCAATTTTTGATTGGGCTCGTATGGTTTATTAGCAAAAAGACATCATAGCTTTTTAATTCATTTTTCCTTTTTTTTTGTTGGTTCTTTGTAGTGTCTATTATGTATATAGAAGTTTATATAGACTTTTCTGTTGATACTTTTTGCTTATTACGTATGCTTGTTGTATTCTTTCACTTCTTCCTATCGCACTTGCCTCATATTGTTTTGGCAGGGATGGTGGATCTTATGATGATAGGAGGTTTGTAGATGAAAGGTTCTCTAGGGAAAATGTTTACCCAAGGGATGCCTTTCAACGAGATGTACTGGAGAGGGATATCTATCCTCCTCCACCATCATCAGTTGGGATGTGGCCTCAAACAAGAAGGAGAAGTTATGAAGAAGTGCATTCTTTTGATAGAGATATTAGACGTCATGAGAAGTTGTATGTTGTTTCATATTATGAACTGTTCATTTGGGAAGTTGATAGCATAATGAGATTGAAACATTCTGGAATAGAAATATGGGATGGTATAATTGTAACTGACGATTATCATGATCATGATTTATAGGCCTGCTAGATATGGGGGGCACGAACGTGAGGATTATGGATATGATGATTATGACTACAGATCTCGTGTAAGCAGGGAGGACAGTCGTGAAAGGGATTATGATTATGGGAGACAAAGTTATGATTCTGACTATGAAAGAGGTGGTAGGAGAGATAGTAACTGGAGAAGACGTGAATCTCGGGAACGAGAATGGGGCAAGAGAGGCTTGAGCCGGGAAAGGGAGGAAAGCCCATACAGAAGGCGTGAGCATTCTCCTTCTCATTCTCGTTCTCGTTCTCGTGATGATCGGCCCAGGTCAAGGTCTCCTCGAGGTAGGAGTCATGGTCGAAGTCACAGGGAAGACAGTTATGATGACAGTCATTATGATAGAAGTGAAAGACGAAGAGATCGTGAAGATAGATATCAGCACGACTATCATTCTGTTGTATGTTCCATGCTCCAGTTTATTAATTTTATGGCTCTCCTTTAATTTTTTTCAAATTGAACTAAGTTGTTCCACTCTCTCTTTATAGGCTCCCTCAGCCACTGTTGTGGTAAAGGGTCTTTCTCAAAAGACAACCGAAGAAGATTTGTATCAGATTCTTGTAATTCCCCTTTATCTTTCTTTTGAAGTCTGCCAAAACACATGGATATGTCTGCGATCTTTTTTACCATATGCATGACTCTTTTTATCTAAATCAGGCTGAGTGGGGGCCCCTTCGTCATGTTCGCGTGATTAAAGAGCGAAATTCTGGCATCTCCCGTGGATTTGCTTTTATTGATTTCCCTTCAGTAGTACGAATACAGGTCTTGCCATTGTACTTCAAATTTATTAAGTGTCATAAAATTACGACCATATTCTCGTAACAGGATTCTGCACAAGCAATGATGGATAGACTTGGACATGAAGGTCTTCTTGTGGATGGTAGGAAGCTCTTCTTTGAGTACAGGTACAGTTATGTGTTTCTGTTGCTACCCATAATAAGTCACCTGTCTGACTCAGAGCATTTGACAAGGTTTCTGGTTAATATAGGATAGAATAATATGAAAATGGAAGTCATTTGGTGCATTATGACCTTGTTCTGATGATGCAAAAATGATTTAAGTGTCAGATATCAGAGATACATTTGAGGCTTCTAACAAAGTAACAATGACATATAGGGCAGGGAGTGATCTTTTTTCACATATTGATAAAATATTTGGATGCTGTTGCAAGGGGACACCACTATTTTTGTAGTGTAACTTTAGGCTGTTTCAATTCTATAGGACAATCTTTCATTAGATGAGGAGGTATGAAAGGAGAAGTAGAAATTGATCTGAGGTGCATAGAAGTAAAGCTAATTGCACTTGCTGAGTTGTTTGTCCTTATAAAATTTTCTTGAAGTTCACATCTCAGAGTTCAGAATAGGCTTGCAATACCATGTTTTTCATTCTTATTATAGCCACTTTGCATCAGTCAGTTTCTCTAGATCATTTTTGTTTATGGTGTACTTTGATAATTTGGTGGAAGTCGTGAATCGTTATGTATCTTGATGCTGCCTTTTGTTCATGGACTGTATCTTAACTTAAAGTTTGCATCGCCATTTGTTTGCAGTAAGTTGTTCCTCGGACACCGTCAAATTCATGCGCATATATCTTTCTGCTCTTAATAGATTGAACTTAAATCTGAGTTGAAGTTTAAAACTGTTCTGAGTTAGTATCTGTTAAGAATGTTTGATAAGATTAGTATTGTTACTGGATGAGAAATCTGTAAAATATATTTGTTGTTACTTGTTTACATAATATTTTTCATCGAGTGTCATTGTAAACTCTCACTAATTTTTCCAGTAGTAAGCCAACTGGGGGAGCTAATGGATCTCTTGGAATGGAGAGTGCATCAAGAGGGCATGGTAGCCATAGAAGTATCATGGTCCCATCTGACTGGATGTGCACAATATGCGGCTGTGTCAACTTTGCCCGCAGAACATCCTGTTTTCAGGTTTGGTTTCTTTATTCCTGCTTTTGTGGAGTTTATGTCAAAATTTCCTTTAGCAAGTATTCTGGATTGCACTATCTATAAGCAGAACTTAATTTCTCTTGGGATAATTTTCTTATAAGAAATACACAAGTGGTTATGGGCAAAATAAGGTGTTAGATGATGACTGTCATTTCTAGGGATGGTGTTCTCATGACTCATCTTCTTACTTCTGTTGCTTCCAGATCTTGGCCGTGCACTCTAAGCTGCATAGACATACATTGTTTTCTTGTTACAAGTCCAGTTATTTTTACCTAATTTCACAGTTTATAGAAATTTGTTTCTTGGCATTTTGGCACTAAAGTCATCTATTAAATGTGAAATGTTTCTCATTTATTAGTGTAATGAGCCAAAAACAGAAGATGCTCCACCAGCTGACATGGCATCATCAAATCCCGCACCTACTGGCAAGAGAGGAGAAGCAGGTTAGTGTTCTTATAAGCCTTGGCTTAGTTCGCATGACCTTATTTAGGAGCACTTTAACTGAATTAGCTTCAGGTCCTACACATGTTCTTGTTGTCCGTGGATTGGATGAAAATGCTGATGAGGAAATGCTCCGTTATGAATTTTCAAAACATTCTCCTATTAAGGTGAATTTATTATCATTTCTGCATTATTGTTAATTATTATATTATTTTTGTATATAGTATTGATAGTAATTTCAAATCTGCAGGATTTGCGGCTTGTTAGAGACAAATTCACACATGTCTCGAGAGGATTTGCATTTGTTCATTTCTATTCAGTAAGTTCCATTCACTATTGATTGTCAATGCACATTGGTGAAAGTATGTGGAGAACATGCTTGGTTATGTTCTGGAAGAAATATTTGGCTGAGGATATCATTATTGTAATAATATAATCATTTCCTATTGGTATAGTCAATAGTGAATGAGTTAAAAAAAATGGTGGATGAGATACTGCTTTTCATGGAAATATCGTCCTAACAAAAAAATTCTCCAGCCCAATCGTTTCTATCTAATGAGGAAAGCTTCTCAAATAGCTTCATATTATTATTGCTTCAGTGAAATTCTGTTGTGTTATTTTCTATATTTGGCTTGGGCTATAGGACAGATGGCCACCTGATACGAGTATTTGCATCAGTGGGATTGTTTAATGGTGTTAATATGATGCTTCATTCAGTTTGCATTCTTCTTTTACTGGACATGTTTATTTTCATTCATTTTTTGTTGATTATTGGAATCATGACGTCCGATCTTTAGGTTGAAGATGCCACTAGAGCACTAGAAGCAACTAATGGTACTGCTTTGGAGAAAAACGGTCAGATTCTTCGGGTTGCCTATGCGAAAAGTATTATTGGACCTGGATCAGCAGTTTCAGGAGCTTCTCAGTCGAGCAGTCTTGCTGCTGCTGCGATTGAAGCAGCTACATTTGCTCAGCAGGTTTTGATTTGTAGCCATTCCTCATAACATGTGGCACTATTGCCTACCATGCTCCTGTTTGCAAATATCATTTGTAATTTGGCTTTTAGATTCTGATAATATAGTTGGATGATAGTGAGTGGTTCTCCAAAGATTGAATGGGCCAAAAGTTATTAATTGTTGTGCATGTTTGATCATCTTTTCTTGGCTTCCTTTAATCTTATGTATGTGGAAAATCTATCAACTCAGATATACCTGCCTTGTATTGTTGCTTGGATTCTTGGTTTGAATTATTGCAAGTATCTAATCCATGTATTTCTCTTTATCTTTTAGTATGATGCAGTTGGTTGGGCACCAAAAGAATATAATCCTGAAGAAACCCAATATGGTAGTGGTCATCAGCAGGGTGGACATATCGCAGGCCAAACAGATCCTTCAGCTCCACAATCTGGGTTCGTTTGGGATGAAGCCTCTGGTTATTATTATGATGCTGCTTCTGGTTTCTATTATGACGGAAATTCAGGTTTCCCAACTTTAGTCATTGTTTCTGTTTGAAGCTTTCTTTCATACCAATATGTTGATGACATGATAGGGTCTCTCCTGTTATTCAAGCCCTGGTCCTTCTCCAAACCTTTCCTTCCTGATTGTCAAAAACCTGCTTTTGAGGACTTTGGAATTATATAAAATGTTAATTTTCTTATACTTGAAAGTGTTATGGGTTGTATTCACTGCATGTTTAGAATGCACCCATATACAATTGTAAGTGTTATTTTTTGTAATCTATACTGCACTTCCTCATGCAAGTTTTAATGTTGTTTCCATGCCTCGTGTATGTAAAAGATTCCTGTTGTTTTCTTATATTTCTTTTAAGTTCATTCCCATGTTCTCTATGTTATGTTAGCTATAGGAGGTTCAGATTTATAATTGATTTCCTATCTCAGGATCAAATTGTTGGAGGACTATTATTCCCCCTAATTGAAAAGTATGCCAACAAATAATCTTATATGCATCTTTAAGGAAATTCATGGTTTAAAATGGATTAGTATAGTTGACAAAGGGGCTTTAACTAAGTTACTATTTTTGTTGTATTTTCCAAGGTGTAATATTTAAAAATAGATAGTTATATGTGGTCAAATGCCATTTTGTTTCAAGTTGCGTTTTCATGGATTCTAGTAAGCCCTGTCAACAAGTCTTTCGTACACCTAATTTTGTTTACTTTTTTGAACTACATTGCCATTTTATAATCTAAATTGCCTGCATCCCCCCTCGCTATGTATCCATATCTATGTACATATATATATATATATATATATATATTAATTTTTATCCGTTCATCTATGCACATTTGTTCACCATTTTTAAACATTCTAGACCTGAAATAAACTGGAGAAAAATGCTAATTACTCCAATATCTGCACTGCAGGTTTATATTATGATGGAAATAATGGTCTCTGGTATTCTTTTGATCAACAAACTCAGCAGTACATACCTTGCACTGATCAAAATGGCAAGACAGCTGAAAAACAAAATGAAACTTCTAAGGCATCAGATTCCACAAAAGGAAAAGTCATTATATCTGCACCAACTGCTACACTAACATCTAATGAGAAAGCTTCTTCATTACCTGATGCAGTACAGGCTGCTGCAATCTCTGCTGAGAAGAAAGAAAAGGAGAAACTAAAAGAAATAAAACTTGCCTCGAAAAGTAGCATCATGGCTAACAAGAAGAAGATGAATAATGTCTTAAATTTATGGAAGCAAAGAAGCCATGAAGGACAAGCTCCACGTGTGGCTCTCGAGGAAAACCAGTCTTCTGCTTTGGCTGAAGAGAGATCTATCCCCGCTTCATCTATGAAGACCAAGCTAAGAAATGGAGGACCAAATAACAGGGAGAATGTTATCTCTTCGATAGGGTCAAGAAGTGCCCCAACTCAATCTGCTGGTATTGCCAGTTCCGGGGGTCCTTTAAAAGGGGTAATTAGGGGTTCTGGGATGGGGGTGGTGAAATCAGATACTGTTTATATGGGACAAGGAGATGGTACACCGGCCTTCTCAGGTAGTACATCCAGTGCTGGATCTTCATTGACATTGGCAGAACCTTCCTCAACCGGGACACCATTTAGAACAGATTCATCTGCATTGGGTGCATACGCACCACCTCATGCGTCTGGAAGTGCTAAAAGAAGATTTTCTGAGATGCCAGTCGGAAACAGTTCACAGTCTCAAACAACTTACAGAGATCGTGCTGCCGAAAGGAGAAGTTTGTATGGTTCATCATCGGCTTTTGAGGATGAATCAAGTGCAGGAGTTGGAGATTCAAGTAAGTTTTCCTTGATATCCTGTTTTTTGTCATGATCTTTTCTGTAGGAGACTTAGTTTGTTAGACTGAAACAAAATTTATATCTAGACTCCTTGTGGTTGAATGATTCTGGAACGTGACAGAAATAGCTTGGCCTTAGCCTCAAAGTTTTGGCTACTGCAATAATGTGTAAATTTGGGAAGATTCCAATGGTGGAATTGCTAGTTTTTTACTATATAGATATGGACTGTGTATTGACTCGTTTGAAAATTTATGTTGAAGATCGAGATCCAACATATAGAAGGGGTGTTTTGGACTCCTCCATGCCTTTTCCTCCTGGTGTTGGTGGTGGACGAAGTACTGGAGATGCAGCTGCTCAAAGTTATGAGGTGATTACAGCAGACAGGGCCATTGATGAGAGCAATGTGGGCAACCGGATGCTTCGCAGCATGGGCTGGCATGAAGACTTGGTATCATCTCTAAACCCTTCTTCACTTCCATACCTTTCTTTTCTCTAAAACGTAAAGCAACTTAAATTAATCTTCTGCAACTTGAGTCAGTAACAACTGCAACGTGCGTGTGTGTGTTTGGATAGTGAATAAACCACCTGATTTAGTTAACTAGTAGTTGTAGCATGGAATAGACCTAGTGATAGACCTCACCTCTCATGTTTGGAGCTTGACAACCGTATAGCATATGGTGGCGAGCAACAATAGTTGTGTATAATTGACCTGACTTGTTTGGTGGGATTTCTGTGTGGTTTGTGTTGATTTTTGGTCCAGGGACTGGGGAAAGACGGGAGCGGTATGGTAGAGCCGGTCCAGGCTCAGGCATCAGAAACCAGAGCTGGACTAGGTATACATCAACCCAAAAAAGTGGACCCCACCCTTGAGGTTCAGGCTGGAGATAGCTACAAAGCTGTTATTCAAAAGAAGGCCATTGCCCGATTTCGGGAGATGTCATAAGGTGAATGAGGAGTAAGCAATGTTGTAGAGCTTTTAGATGGTGGAAATAACCTTCTGGAATTCTGTATAAATTTGTTTTGTGTTTATAGCACCATAGCAGTGCCATTTCAGCTCTGTCATTTATTTTTTGCTGGATTCACACCCATTGTAGAAGAAATCAAATTCAATGAAATTTAGGGCATTAGGTTGTCATTGTTATGATGATTTAAGATAGTGTTCGGTTTAGAACACTTCGTTTTTTTCTTCCATTCTGGTGGAATAATTAGTTAATTGGGATTTATAGATGGTTTTCGTCAGTTCTTTGTTTTGGATGATGATATTCTACACATTTTCATTCAATACCCAAGGTTTCAATTTTGGAGTCAAAATGCTTTCCCCCTAAACATTTACTAACATTTTACAATTTAAAAAAAGAATACTATGAAGAACGATGGTTGTGTCGAAAGTATTTGATTATTATTCTATAGTTGCATTATATTAAGTTCTTGGCATTTCACTTTTCTAGAAAAATGTTTGGATTATAAGTTTAAAGATTTAAATATTTTGTTAAAAAAAGTCGCATCTCTTCTGCTGAGCTAAAATTATTTTTCCTTTTGAGATAAACTATGATATTTTCTAGTAATTGAATTTGAGCTTGAAATGTCTGAAAATTAACATGCATATTGCTTGGGTGTTTGAGCCTTTGAGCGAATTATGAGTCCAAGATTTCTATGTAAAATTGGATACCCTCTCCCAACACACACATTTTTAACTAGTAATACTAACTTTATGTCGAATATTCACCGATTAAAACAGAATTTCGTCTAAAATGGCCCCATATGCTGGAAGTCTGGAATCTCTTGAGCAGATATTCACCGATTAAAACAGAATCTCTTGAGCAGATTTTCGTCCTGATAGAGCTTTCCAATCATGTATGAATCATCGACTGAATGTTTACCAATTAAAAAAAAATAACACAAAAGAAAAGTGGCGTGAAGAATATGAATAGGTATACAGAAATAAAATTGTGCACATACCCTAAATTTATGTTTATTTCGACCAAAGCGCATAAGACATCTTTATTACACAAAATCCTCTTTTTTGAAAAAAGAGCTATTTTAATAAAACATTATGAAGGAAAAAAAAAAAAAAGAGGTTTTATGTGGAGTATCCTCTTTAAATAAAGATCCTTTTTTATTACTATTTAATTAATGTGATTCTTCATTCTTTTGCTGTGTGTATAATTTCTCAGCATAATCTGAGGAGGTTTCTTTCTTATTTTTCTTTCTTTGGCCGTTGGAGATGGATGCAGTTAGCAGCTGTAGAATTCATCATCCGCCATGCTCAATTACTAACACCCACATAAAAATCAACACCATCATTCCTTCTTTCCAATCTTTCAACCCAAATTTGGGTACCAGGTGTAGAGATTTTACACCCCGCAGGTCAGATTTCCATATTATTCACAGTTTTTTTGTATTTAGGATTGTTCTAGACTCACCTGCGTTTTATTTGTTCATCTGGGGTTTATGCTTCACACTCCCTTCAATCGGAACTTGTATCTTTCTTTTTTTTGGTGAAGAAAGGCAAGTTTTTAGGGAGACAATCTTCATCTTATGTTCTAATAATTCAGGATAAGAATGCTAATGTTGCCCCCTTGTTTGTTTTGCTTTTATCCCCACCCCATTAAAGCAGTTTTCTTGATATTGTGTAGTTTTTACTTCTGTTAATTGAAGTAAATGGTTTTATCAGGTTGAAGATTTCTTACCGAAGAAATAAGGGGTTGGAGCAATGTTTTACGGCGCCAAGAATTTCATGTTTGTTGGAAAATAGTAATGATGGATACAAAGAAACAGAGCATTCCTCCTTTTCAAATGATTCCCAACAGGCATATTTCCTTTTTAAATTAGTTTTTGAACTAGAAATAGAAGCAGCGTCCTTATTGTTGTACTATTCAAGATAATTGTGTAAGTGCTTGCTCAACTCTACAATGTCTTGCTTGCTAATTCTGAGTCATATCCATAACATTACTGGTAAATGAGCAGTTGTATGAGTTTTTCTCCTAAGAGGCCTTTAGCACTGGTGAAAGTCAAGCTGCAGGTTTTCTGGTTCTTCATATAAACGAAAATAAACATATAGGGAACATGATACTGGGTGAAAAAGATTGGATTTAATAATCAACAATTCACAATTTTCGGAAATAGTGTGACATTTCCCTTAGAAAGCATATTAACATTCCTGGTGCTTTGTGGTGCTAAAAGTTTAGTTGGTTCGTGGTTTGGAGGCTTTCATTTTACATAACTATATTAGTTGATTGTAGTACTGTTGACCCACTCTTGTTTGTTGGTACTACTAGAGAGTTGGCTCACCACCGTGCTTACTTACAAGATAGAAATATAATGATTCCAGGACATTATCGGAATAACCGTAGTAGAATGATAGGATTAAGGTCACGTTTCTTGAGATTTGTGTTATTAATATTATATGCAAATAAGAGTTGAGACGGCTCACCACCGTGCTACTTTATGTTTTTAATATTATGTGCACTCAATGATAAGGTCTATATGCAAATCAGATGCTTTCATATGGTTTTACTCTCGTTAAGAGTAGTAAACAGACTTGGGAATGTAAATATTGGCAAGAATAAGTCGATAATGCAGATAATTCTCTTATTAGAGCAATTCCATTTATTCTGTATTAATTTACTCAATTTTATAAGATTGGTTGCTAAATTTCTTTTATCCCTAAAAGGTTTTACAATTTCACAGGCATTTCCTTTGTGGCTTTGAAACATCACTAATGATTTCGCCATAAGTAGTTATTTTATAATATCAATCTATTCTTTTAGTAAATTTAATCTTGATAAAGTATTTTGTGTCTGCTCCTTGTTTTCAGGAGGCTGCTATTGATCTGAAGCTCCCAAGAAGAAGTTTGTTAGTAACCTTTACATGTGATGCTTGTGGTGCACGCTCAAAAAGGTTAATAAACAGATTAGCTTACGAACGTGGGCTTGTTTATATGCAGGTAACTATGGATTTATGCATTCATTATTTTCAGTATGATGTCTTGCATTCGTGTTTTATCTTGTTCTTTTCATCTTTGTTTGATCATACATCCTAGCTGTTACCTATTTCTGTGATAAAGAAGTCAGTCATTTGTCCATAATTTTTTCAATAATTAGCAGTTTGCAAGTGTATCCAACGGATGCACACTTTGCCAGTTAACGACATGGTTATGTATGCAACTTTCCAGTAGGAAATGACAAATCATTCATCCTCTTTCTATGTTTTCTGAGAATCAAAGATGCTAGTCAAATTATGTAGCTAGTAATCTTATAAAGAGGCACTGACATTTTTTAGAAACAGCATATTGTTGGCAAAAGACAATTCTGCTTGAAGAAACATCAAACATTTAGGTTGATGAGGAAAATATCTAGCTTAAATAAATGCAGTAAACTCTGAGAAATATTTTACATGAAATCTAGCTCGCTGTATCCAGATATGGCTTCCTAATCACGTGAGATCCTCTAGATGTTTAGGGCAATCTGAAGTTTCTGTCACCTGCATCTCTTTTTAAAATTTAAGTTCTTAATTTGCTTTTTTTTTTTTTGTGCTGTTGTAGTTTGTTTATTATCTATCACAACTGATTATTCTATTCAACAGTGTGCAGGATGTTCTCAGTATCACAAGCTAGTTGACAATCTCGGCCTTGTGATTGAGTACAACTTGCAGGAGGAAATTGATTTGAATACAAATACGGACCAAGTCTAGAGAGAACTTTGAATCTATTCATGTTCAATTATTTAAAAGAAAAAAAAAAGAAATATGTTTGTGGTCTGATAACAATTTTTACTGTTTAAAAAATTCATATAATAATGATACAATATTTCGGGTAAAGAATAGTTTCACATGGATAAAAATGAAGTGATGCTCTGATCCTCTTCTGTATGCCAATACACCTTTCTCCGTCGTGGAGTATCTACAGGATACTGCCCAAAAAGGTGGCCACAGCTAATCCAATTGTCAGCTGTATTCTAGTTATTCCATGCTGATCGAGCGATCCAGCACCATTCTGTAATGAAGTGATTAGGAATTAGCAACTATATGATGTTTAGATATTTGATCAAAAAAATGTTGAAAGATTTCATTTTCATTACCAAATTTAAAGTTGGTGAAGGTGCTGGTGTGGAATCATCAGTATCTTGAACTGTAGGAGGTGCTGGAGGGCTTTTAGGAATCGGCGCTGGAGCTGGCGCGTGATGATGCTTGTGCCTGTGCCTTCTTTTCTTGTGCTTGCTGGGCGCTGGTGCCGGTGCTGAAACTGGTGGTGCTGTAAACGGTGTTAGTGCTGGCGGTGGTACTGCAGGGGTTGGTGCCAGTGCTGGTGTTGGGGATGCTTGTGGTGGCGGCACAGCTGGTGGTATGGCTGGTGGTGAAACTGGCGGCAATGGAGGTGGTGATGCTGGTGGCAGTGATGGAGATGCAACAGGTGGAGATTGTGGCGGTGGGCTGGAAGGTGGTGGAGATGTAGGCGAAGGAGAGGTTGTTGGGGTGGCTACAGCCGCAGGTGGCGGTGCTGCGGCGGTAGGTGGTGGAGATGTAGGTGAGGGGGAGGTTGTTGGGGTGGCTACCGCTGCGGGTGGCTGTGATGTGGTGGTTGTACGTGGGAGAGTTGTGGGTGGTGTATTAGAAGGTGAAGCTGCTGGTGCTTGGGCATTTGCAGTGATAAAAAAGATGCAGAAGAAAGAAAGACAAGCCCATTGAAATGTTGCCATTTTTGAGAAGGTGAGCATGTGCATACATGTATTTATATCACACATTTTGGAAGTTGGAAGAGTTTGGTGATATGTCATAAAGGGGAAATGTGATCATCAAATGAATGCTATAGCTGTTCTGCTATATTGACATATGTTGTTAAGAGAGAAGCTAATACCTAATGGCCTCAAATTTTGCACCATTAGATGCATCAATATTAGTGTCTTGATCGAGCACGGGTCGACAAGATATGATCTGTATAGTCGACTCTTCGTGAAATGAAGACACAGAGGTTTATAGTGGTTAATGAGAATTAAAAGATGATCAATTCACCTCCATCATATTTCATACTTCAATCACATTGATTAACTATCTCTTTGTCCTTAATTGTTCTACTATTTCTCAACCGACAATCTTTTTTTTTGTCATTTATTCCAAAATTAAAGCAAAACACCGATATGTAATCACCATTCTATTTTCTCATTACGGTTGTCATTGAAAATTTTGAAAATGCCCCCTTAGTTTAGTTTGTTTTTATTGCAGTGGTATCAAGATCAGTATTCTACAATTAGTAGTATTGGTCATATGTTGCTATCAACAATGTTGTGTCGTTGTATGATTAGTAGCATAACCATTCCCATTAGGCAGTAACCATATTATAATGTTGCACATTCATCATGCCTTAGTTGTTATATCATCACCCCTTGCAACCAATAATCTTCCTTTGGAGTAAAGACAAGTGCATTTGGGCTTTGAATATGCATGCTAAATTAGGGTAAGTTGTGTAGACCAAGAAAAGCGAACCAACCTACTTTTCTGCTAATTTTGTCTTCTTGAAGCAATCTTCAAGACATTGTCAAGCTGTGTTCTTCCGTGCTGCAACACATGTCACAACGATAAATTTTATTGAGTATTGTAAGATAATTTGGCTGTTGTTTAAACTTTAAAAAAACACAATCAATATTGTATAATTAATGATGATATAAATGCTACAAAAGAATGGTGAAGAATTTGTATTAAGGACACGCATGAGTATTAACTATTAATTAATTTGTAAAGGTATTAGAAAAGTGAGTTAAGACTTGAGAGAAGTCATGTCATATCATAATCTCACTACTTAATTTTCTCAACTTATGATGAAGACGTCTCAACAGTACTGTCGATTTCAACTAAATTGAGATTAGGCCTAAGCACCCGATTTTGGTATTATGTCTTTTTATCAATTATAACAAATTATATAGCAAGAACAATTGCAATAATCCCCAGCCTGCGCAAGAGAAGCTTGAATGATGAAAAGTTTTGAAAAGATTGATTGCAATATGTATTTGATCAAATTGGGGCTTAAAAACTTGATTCAATACAAAATTTTGTTTAAAAAAAAGTCATGATTATCTGTTTCTGTTGCAAATAGTAATTAAAGACCATTCACATGAAAATCATCATCACAAGAACACAGCACCTAAATTCCTATCAACCAAATTTATGATCATTGACTTGTGAGGTGTGAAAGTGACAATACAATGATTAGATCATCACACCTAATAGGCTCAGCTCGTCATGAAAAATTCAATAGAAAATAATTATTGTCTAAAAGGGGAAAAAGAGTATTCTCAGGCAGGAGAAGTTAGCTAGAAAAACTGAAGAAATCTGTCGTCTCAGAATGCGATAGCTTGAAGAAAGGGAGATGAAGCAGGGCAGTTGACTAGAGGCATAACATCATGTGGAAAGCGTCGTGCATCTTTGCCAATGACTTAGAAGGACGATTTGAAATGGTAAGACTCGAAGGTGGTGGTGCAGAAGCCTCAGCTTTCTTGTCCTCTTTTCTCCTTCGTTTGAAGAATTGCTGCATCGCATCAGCACATTCTGATGACAACACTCCACGTCTGATAGTAATCTTAGGATGGAACGGGTGCACTGGAGCAGGTGGCTTATCACTTTGTTCCGCACCATTTCCATCACCAGGAAAAAGCCTATAAAATGTTGAGAAAATCAGAACCTTCATTGCAATTGTTTCATATCAGGAATTGGGCAAAGAGACAACATTATCGTGGAAATGACAACTTCATACCAGGTGGCAGCTTGCTAATAGACATGAACATAGCAAAACAAACAAGAATCTCGAGGGGCATTCAGAAATTGTTTTGAACAAGACAATATAATGTGATGAAGAATATAGGCAGCAGATCTTAGACAAATGGAACTTTTCAGAATGGTTTCAAGCATTTTCAGCTGCATAACAGAAGAATTATCAACACGTGTGCCATTTTTGTACATATGTCATGCATGATAAATACTGAATTTGTAGCTATCGTGTTTATATAGTTATGTCCACCCCCCACATTAAGCAGTGAAAGAAAATAAATCATGAGCTGAGCATACAAGTTAAACAAGATGTAGCGGGGGCAATGAGCTTCTCGCAATAAGTAGGAAAGGTGACGAATCACAAGGAATTAGCACGATATCTAGAGTAGACATGTAAGGAACAAACTATGATCATGGAAGACTCAGATTCTGGTATTGACAATCAACTCATAAGCTGCGGACACAGTATAACATCATGTAAACTGCCTTAGTAGTACTGAGTGGAAAAATCAAAATTTTCATATTTACCTCTGAGTAAATAAAATATGAGTTTTGAAATGTATTTTTTGACCTTCAATTATATTTTAGCACCACAACTGGAGATTACATGCAAAGAACATAACGCCAGAAAACAGCCTTGTGAGTGGTAATTTACTGACTGAGAACTGAGAAGGAAAGAAATACAGGTTTATTTATTTGTTTACATTTTTTTGCATCTGTACTTCAGGTCTGCAAGCAGCTACTAGAATACAGTAGTGGCAGGGATAGATTAGCCAAAATGTACATGCACATTCAACAACCAGTGAATTTATACAATACTTAATATGCCTTTGGGAATAGCTCTAAACTACCACAGAAACCTCCTTCTCCAACAAGAGTGCCAGCCCTCCAGACTTTGGGAGCTCCCCAAGCCCCCAACAGTCCAATAGAAATGGATGCCCCTTCTCTGTGGTAGCATTATCTTATGATCTTTTCCTACCTTATGGCCATAATATGAAAGCTAGATTTTTCTCCAGGAAGGAATACAGAGGTTGAAGTGGTGTAATATACAGGATAGGAAGAAGAATATCATATTGGATAGACACGGATGCATTGTCTAACGTACCACATTACCTTAATACTTTCACAGCAGAGACGGAAGAAGATAAAATAAGGACAAAACACAGTCCAATAGAAATTTGAAATGTCACTAGAGAATCTCAATTCAGGTTTAGAATTAAACACGAACACAAACAAACAAAGCATGAGCAGAACAAGTTATTAAATATATTCAAAGTACTAAAAGTATTATTACATTATCCAGCTGCCATCAGCCCCCAAAAGCTTATTAGGTGCTCCCCAAACAACAGTGTCTATTCTAGCTTGAAGAATTGCTCCAGCGCACATGGGACACGGTTCAAGTGTTACATACAACGTAGTTTCCTATAGATGAAAACAAACTTGAATGTTATGAAGAAACATTTTATTAGGCATATCTTGGTGGCTTTGGAGACAGAAATGATATGATAAGAATTTTTTTCCATGTTAATATGGTAATCTACGAACATAAAATGTTTCTTTATGGGAAGCAGAAACAAAACCAAACTGGGGCTCATTTTGAGCATCACAAAATCCAACAGAATCCCCCAGTTTAGATTCCAGAGTCATAACATATGGTTAAACATGAATTAAAAAGGTCACAAAGAGAGAAAAACATACTATATTTTTTTTTAACATTGAACTGGAAACATGTACATTTCATACTTAGACCAGTAGAATAATTTTAATCTGAAACTACTCTTGGTTTCACAGTACCAATCACAATTCCAACTGAGACAACCATAGAATTTACAGCTAAGCAGATAAATTATGTAAAACAAAGACAGAGATATTACTGAAAGCCTCCATGTCCGGAGCGTGTTTGAAGCTTCCCGTATGCACATAATTTCTGCATGGGCAGTAGAGTCACGTAGCTCTTCCACCCTGAAACATTTACTTGCATTATGAAATCAGAGTTTCTTCACATAACGATAAAAAATAACAAATACAAATAACTTACAGATTGCAACCACGAGCAATTATCTCTCCATTGTGCACCAGCACAGACCCCACAGGTACCTCCCACTTGTCAGCAGCTTTTTGGGCTTCCAACAATGCTTCCCTCATAAACATTTCATCAATTTTCCGTTGCTCTTCTTCAAGCCTATATGCTTCTTCCCATTCATCAAATCTATCTCTTACGATTTGGTCTTTCCTCTGAAGTCTCTTTTGTTTAACTTCCCTTTCATTAACCACAGACTCTGTTTGCTCCACTGATCCATCAATTACTTGCTCGCTCACACCATTACCAGATGTATGTGCTTCTCCTTCTTCTGAAACCTCTAGCACAGCGGGAGATCTTCTCAGCCTTAGTCCTGGCAAAGGAATCGAGGTCTCTCCAGAAGTTTCTCCACCAGTAGGCAAAGAAATACTGACTTGTGGTGAACCACTTCCTTGAATAACTGAGGAAGATGGTGCGTTTATTCCGACATGCATTAGATGGCCCTGTGATATTGATGAGCTGGAACTTTCTCCGATTTGAGATTGGGAGGTTTTTTCTTCATGATGGCTACCAGAGGAACCTTGTCTAATGTTCCCACCCTCCTTTTCTTCAGTTGCCTCTTCATGTTCCTCTGTTTCATGTCCAGAAAACCATGTTACACTACTTGTGGACTGATTAGGTGAATTTCTGCCACCTGTTTTCCTTCCTGAGCTGTGACTTTCAGAACGGTTTGACCATCGCAAAAGAACAATATCTGAAATGGTATTCCACAAGGACCTTCCTGTTCTCTTGACGATTGCATTATCTTGAACTTCTCCTTTTAAGGGTTCCTTAACAGACGGTTCATCTACATTCCACATTTCATCAGAAGGTCCCTTTGTTCCAGACTGCTGATTATCACTCCCCAATTCATCGCCCTTTGAGTGAGAATCTCCAGAACTCTCCTCATGAGAAACCTTAGTTTCATGAGTTTCCTTCTCCCTTTGGGTTTCAGAACTAAACATTTCATTCCTTACCTGTTTAACATACTCACCAACATAGTGCGCTGAGGATTTAGCTAATCGAGAAGCAGATCCAATAGCATCTTCACCAGTAGCAATCCCGACCATTGACCCTTCGGGTAAATTTGGAGGGGGTGTTTCTGACTTGTTCTTATTTTTATCCTCCACCCTATGTGCACTAGTATTCCCAGAGCCCGTGATTAGAACTTTGTTCGAGTCATCAGATTCATTTCTAGAATTAAATCTCTTGGTAATTCTGGCAAGTATCGGGGAGTGAGATTCTTTTGATTCTAAAGATGAGCTAGAAGATAATTTCAAGTTCTCTTCTTGTTTTCTAAGTTCAGCTGTTTCTGTTTTCAAAATTGACTGACCGTCTTTTCTGGTTATCAGTTGGGACTTCCCCCTTGATTCTACCGCATCACCTACTTGATCATATTGTTGCTTTTGCTTCTTTGCATCATTGATGGAACTATGAATACTGGTTGAGTAGTCTTCTGCCCTCACACTGGTTTCAGACCTCTGCTGAGAAACGGAAGTCTTTCTAATATCAATCTCTTGAATTTCTGATACCCTAGCAACCTTACGAGAATTTCTCTGATACTCATCCTCTCTGGTACTAAGTCCAACTAATGCCTGACGTTTTCCAATTGTTTCCTGATCTGAACTTGCAACTTTAGCCGACATCTCTGCCTTTCCACCGTATACGTTTTCAGATCCAGAAGCATAGCCACTGTGGATATCCTGTCTTTCCACAGATTGTTTATACTTCAGCATGGTTTCAGATTGCCTAAGCTGTTCTTTCCTCTCTTCGTCAAATTTCTTGCTTACAGTTGATGTTACCTTCCTATCATCATAGCTCCCACTATATACAGAAGACTTTTCAATGTTACTTTCATTTACCACTGATGACTTTGATTCCTTTAGCGATGCTTCTTTTCTCGAATTCATCTCTTCCACTGATATATCAGCAAGTTTCTTCTCTGATTTCTTTCTAAAGTCGGACTCAACAACACTTGATCCATTATGGAATTCTTTAGATGAACTCTTCTTTGTCAAACCAAACCCATGGTCTTCTCTGTAATAGTCACTCCTCCGTTCCTCTTCCCTGGTGTCCTGAGCTATTTCAATTTTCATCATTCCTTAAAATTTTCTTTTGACCACTCGACGAGTCATCCTGGATTCTCCCAACTGTATGCTCGATTTCATTGTCACTGACATAATCACCATTTGAAGAGAGGGAGTAATATGAAGAGCAACTAGATCCATCTTTCCTCAGCTTCTCTCTCCTCAAAAATCTTCCTTTTCTTCTGTCCTTGACTTCACTTTCTGATTCTCTCTTCTTAAGACCGATTCTCGCTCTCGTTTTTCCTCAGCCTTTTGATTTGCTTTTCTCAACAAGTACTCCCTCTCTTCTTGTTCTCTTTCTGTCCTCTTTTTTATCAACGCACCCTTACGTTCTTCCCTTAAACTTGTTTTTCGATTTTCTTCTCTCAATCGAGCGTCTTCCTCTTCTTTCCTTAGAATTACCCCCTTTCTCCTTCTACTACTATCATTCTTGATTGAACTAACCCTAGACTCACTCCCTGAAACACCCACATCATCTCTTTTCTTCTTACTCCCACACTCATGGCACGTCCCATCATTTTCCCTCTTTTCCACCAACGGTTTCCTCAACGATCTCCTGGTCTCCTTTTTCACAACATAACACTCTTCAACAACATCCTCAGTCAACAAACTAAGCAAAACCTCCGCCTCATCAACACTCCCATCTACATACCCTTCACTCCTTTCCTCATACACCAAACACTTCCTTAATCCCCCTTTTCTCCTACTCCCAGTTTTCACCCTAGAGTTACAAATGCTATCACAATAACAAACCCCATCCACATCACAAACCGCTAACCGGGAATAATAATCAAAACCACACGGAATCAATCTCCTATAAGGCGACCACTGAATCAAAGAGGACTGCCTCAATCCATACAAACTACATCCATAATTTGGGCTAACTAAGGGCACAGTACAAATTGAGCTACAACAGCAAGAACAGCATGCATTTGACGATGAATAGGGAAAAAGGCGTCTTACATTTGAACAGTGCGAGTAGCTATTCGTCGAATATGAAAGTGATCCTCGTGTTCTTAGTGAGACAGCTGAAGCTATATCAGGATTGAGCATTGCTCGATTATACAGAGAAGGGAGATTGAAAGGGAAATTGTTACCTTTGAGATAGAAATTTGAAGAACCGCTGCTGATCTATCGTTCCTACTGTAGAAAATTTCAGGATTTGGAGTTGGAGACTGCGTAAAGATTTAACTTTCCCATCTCTCTCTTTTTTTGGCTTCTTTCATTCATTTTTCTAATCCTGAAATAAGTAAAAATGGGAAACATGCATATATTATTTGTCTGTCTAAATATATTGTTGAAAATTTTGATTTAAAAAGTATTTTCAATTTACCGAGAAAATATTCTGGTATTTTAGCCGATAAAATATTATTTTTAGTCCTGTAACTTTGGGCGATTTCATTTTTAATTCTATAATTTTGGACGGTTTCATTTTAGTTTTAAATGTGTCAATTTCAATAATTTTTTATTTAAAATCTCACTGGAATAAGCGCGTGCACCTCATGTGACACTTTAAAATTGAGATTTTTTATTTTTATTTTTCGACAACCTACACAAGTGGATTGTCATGTAACAAAAAAAAAGATCAATTTTTATGTGTCACATGAAATACACATATTTATTTCGGCGATATTTTAAAATTTCCAAAAAAAAAAACTGAAATTAACACATTCAAGATTAAAATAAAAAAAATAAAAAATTATAAGACTAAAAATAAAATTGTCAAAAACTAAAGGACTAAAAATGATATTTTCTCCTTTTAGATCTAATTGAATGCATAATGGAGACAAATATTTATGCATGCCGGGTAGTGTTAACTTATTTCGATTTGTTTTAATTAATCATATGACTCTTAAAGAAAACGTATTAATTTATATATTAAAAGGCAAAGTATAGTGTGAACAAGTTTCACGTTGAAACTGGTTAAGGAGTGTGACTTATATTACTAAAGAATATGATTTTTTACTCTAAAGGGTGTGACGTTTTCTTATAAAAAGATTCTTCATAAAAAGTGAAAGGTGAGACTTATATTATAAAGAAAGAATTGTCAGAAGTGATAACTGAAGGTGTGACTTATATAACTAAAGAGTGTGACTTATATTACTAAAGAGTATGTCTGTAAAAAAAAAAATTAATTTCACGATGAATAAGTTTCACAGCATACCAACTCAGATTAAAAATATTACTTTATATTCTAGACAATATTAATATATTATTTTCAGCATAAATTTTGTTTTATGAAATAATTAAATTTATCAAATTTTGATTGTCAAAATTGTGCCAGCTGCTGTCTCCATATCTCGTACCCAGGACTCAGATTAAAAATATTAATTTGTATTCTAGACAATATTAATATATTATTTTCAGCATAAATTTTGTTTTATGAAATAATTAAATTTATCAAATTTTGATTGTCAAAATTGTGCCAGCTACCATCTCCCTATCTGCGTCAGGTAACGCCGAGGTTTCAAAAATTGATAGAAATTTCTAACTACTTAAAATTTATTCACACTTGACACTCCATAATCAATTGTTGAATATTATAAACTTAAATAATTGTCTATCACATAATTTTTTTTTTCTTGTGTGACATAGTCAATCAAATTGGTTAATGTATCAGATTAATTGGAGTTTTGTTTCACAAAATGAGATTCAAGATAGAATTTTATGGAAGTGCAGTTATGGGTTGTCTTAGATAATCAAGACTTATGAAAAAAATAAAATTCATTAATTAGGTTGCAGAGACAAAAGAAATGCTCCAATTTGCCAATTTATTAATTCTGAAAATTTCAAGTTTTATCATAACTATAAGAATTAAAAATGTGTTTTATACTATTTAAAGGAAGAAATACACGATTAAGAAGAAGAAAAATGTAATCCATTTCAGTGAAGCCCAATATCGGCAATGGGCTCAATAAATCATAAATTAGCTCTATAAGAAGGCCCAGGTTATTAACACCCCCACAGTTAGTAAATACACCTCTACTATTTTTGTTATATTTAACTGCAAGCATGAAAATACAATTTTGTCCTTTTATTAATACATTCTAATTCATACACCGAATTCTCCACCGCTACCTTGCCCCCAGCCCTTTAATTTCCAAAAAATCAAAATGACGTTCCAGCCTAGAAATCAAAACAAATGTTATGCAAATTTTAAATTCACTCACTCTTCTGCAAAATTTTAATTCATTCGCAATTCTGCTCAAATGTTTCCAACTACAAATTAGAACAAACTTTCGCTGCTACAAATGCTCCGCCACAGATCTAGCGAGAATGGCAACAACATCAAAGTTTTGTTCTTTTGATCGGAAAAAACAACATATTTCAGCCAAATTGATTGAGAAAAATAACAATTTCCGAGCCAATTAATCGAAAAAAGCAACAAAATTTTTTAAAACAGTAAAAATCATAAACTTTTGGTAACAAAATCGAGAATCAACAAAAAAAATTGACCGAAATAATCGGAGTCGACAAATTTGACCTAAACCCCAAACCCTAAACCTCATATATAACAGAAAATGGAGGATAATAAGAAGAAAACGTGAAGACTTAAGCAAAAAATCAAATAAAAAACACATCATCCTTGCCGGCAGATGAGGTGAGGCCGATGGAGTTGGGGCGGCGCAGCGGTGAGACGACGACGAGCAGCGCAGAGGCTGAGTTTTTTGCCCCAGTGTACGCTGCAAGGTTGGTATACGCCGGTGGGTGGCAAAGACTATTCATGGGTTAGGGCGGAAGGGTAAAATGGGTACTGAAGGGATCTGTATTTACTAATACTGGAGGTTTATTAATCCAAGCGGTGTCCATATTAATAATGGGGGTGCGAATAACCTAGGCCCTATAAGAATCCGGCCCCTAAATCACTGAAATGGGCTCAAAAGAACCCACGTAGTCCATACATGACTATGGGCCTTTTGGACATTACTGCAAGGGCCTAATCCTGCATTGGTGAGATTTCCCAAATTGAAGACATATATATACAAGTACTTCAAAAAGGAATTCTAGAGATGGAAAATAAGAAGCTTCAATTCTTCACTATAATGAAATAAAATAATTGTCATATATCGTGTTAGGATTTAAACTGTAATTATAGATAAAATTAAATTAAATAACACAAATTTGGTTACTCAGTTCGTCAGGAATGACTATATTTAGGGGCACTACCAAGCCAAGAGATTTACTAATATTTTCGGAGATGACAAACACAATGAATCAGATAGGTATTTATAAGCGAAATTGGTCGACACTGCTAAACCGAGAAGTTGCAACGTGAAACAGTCGATCAGGCTTCATAATCCAATATATTATTTTTAGCAATGTTATTTTAAAACATAATCGTTAACACACACTCATAATAATGCTTCGACATGTTAAGGATCATTAATGAAAGACAAATACATCTGTGCACCAGTTGCACCGTGCAGATCAAGCACATTTTAAAATGGTATCAGTTGTTTTAATAAAAGGTATTAGTTGGTCTGTATTATCTGTTTTCACTGAACAATATTAATTGTCTTCATTGAACAATATTAGTTGTTTTTATTGAACAATATTAATTTTTCACTAATTGCACGGTGCAAATGGTGCATCCAAGTGTTACTCTTGATTTAAATACTTCCGTACTCTTTAGCCTCTAGTTTTGTTACCTGATTGTAGCTTTTAAATTGTATAGATTATGAAAACGGCGCGGGGGGCATTTGTAGATACATACTGCTGTAACTAGTGGAATTTCATCAGTTCTCTCATTTTTTGCTCTAATGAAGAACACATAGTATTAAGTTTAAGACAACGATAGTATGGCCCTTGATCTAGATACAACATTTGATGACTTACAATTTTCCCCTATTTAGAAATGAATCCTCATTCTAGTCAGATAGACGAGGTGGTGGCATAGCAACTGCACAGAAATATGTTAGGAATTTCGTCGTTATCTGGGATTTGTACACACCGAGTATGTTGCCAAACTTGACATATATCACAGCATATCATTCTCTCACCATCATCCTCTTTAGTACCACATAGACAATCAACAACCATTAGGCTTTCACAAATCCCACCACTGATGCCTTCTTGTCTGAACATAAACTCGATTCTGCCACCTGGCTTAACCATCTTAACACCAGATCTGATCCTTTGGGGTTCATACTCTGAATTTAATCTGCAGTGAAGTTCGTTAGTACAAAATACGTCTCTCTGAACGTCTTCTCAACTTCAATCCTTAGCTCATCGAATACTGTAGTATCTGAAAATACGAAACAGTGGCATGGCGTTATTGCTGCTGCTTCTTCATCATTTTGTAAGATAACCCTGCAGTAAACCTTCCTCGTGTTTGCTTGATCGTTGTTCGTCTTTTCCCCACAATATTCTTTAACAAAATACTTTGAATCAAGAATAATTCTTGAAGCCACAGGAATTGTAGCTAAAACTCCATTCCCTGTCATCTGATCTCCAAAAATGTTCTTGTATATGTAGAACACGTCCTTCATAACTTGAGCCCAAGAAATCTTTTTCTGAGGCTTTGATTTTGCTTCAATTATGGGGAAAACTTCTTGCTTGGGAAACGTCCTCGATACGTCTTCCAAACAGTACTCCAACACTTTGGTTACTGGGTTCAAACATCGACGAACAAAGTACTTCCCCACCATATGATTTCCTAATGATTTCAGCACAAAATCAAGCAAACCAGTGTCTCCAATATAAGCATGGGCAACGTCGCGTACATGTTGTCTAGAAACCCACTGAAACTCAGCCCGTTTCAGGGCTTCAACGACCACGTGAATGGCCATTTCGACCCGCTTAGGAGACCATCTGCACGATGCATCTAACATGATTCCTGGATAGTGAGAATCCATGCCTTTTTCTTTTGGAATTCGGTATTTCAGCTCCATCATGAAATGGAATAAATCACCTATTGTGACCAAAGAATGGCCTGATAAGGCTTGATACTTGGGCAATATAACTTGGATCTCATTCTGAGTATAACTTCCAAATCCATGTTGATGACCAATTAGGCTTAGGGGAATGTTTTGAATTGCTTTTACTGCACTTTGATATGTTTCTTGATTAACTCCAAAGCTTGCTCGCCCAAACATATACTCCCATTGACCGAACCATGGTTTTCCATAGGCAACAGTGTGGAGTAACCTTAGATCCATGCTTTTCTTCTTTGCCACATCTCTCAAACTCACTTTCCTACAACATTAACAGATATGTTTTTGACAAGATTAAGATTTGGTGCTTTGTGTGTGATTTGATTAGAATTGGAACGTACAAACCTTGCTCCTAACCCGGAGCACAGTCGGTCCCAAAATTCCATGATCTGGTAACCCGGCAAATCTGACCCAGTTTCCGACCCGTTTATGCAAAGCAAATGGCCAAATCCATTAGAGTGAAACACACCATGCAAGCTATGACTCTCTCCCTGAAACTCAATCACATTTGACCTACAGTACTCCACACAACCAGCTTTTGATGGCAACAAGAAATGGTACTTCTTATTGCAGATCATGTGTTTCCCCCAACCTAAATGATGACATTTTAATAATAAATACAGTCTTATACACAAGAAACATATGTAGTTAAGCTAATATAAGTTAGTTATTAGTTTACCTATGTACTGACATTGCTTGCAAGTAAACTCAAGGGAGAGCTCAATGGGCTCTTCCACAACAAACAGAAACAAATTCAACAATGGATTTCGACGAACTTCCAGCTGAAAGGACCAGCTAGCCTTGGCCCCACAGACACCATTTTCAAGCTGCCCAAACTCCAAAAGGGCTCTCATGTTTTCTTGAAATGAGCCGTTAAAGTTGGTGGGGTACCCCCTTTCACCAAACACCTTGAATTTGAATACCCTTTCAACTCTCTTCCTCTTCCTGAAACCAGTTAGATCCAACTGAGACATTTTTTATTTCAGGAGAATTTGCACAAGTTCTGATGAAGAAGAATTTAGATTGAAAAAATCTAAGCTTTATCTTTGTGTGTTATATATATATATATATTGCTAATATAGTTCACACACATGGTGCTTCTGGAATATAGAAAAGATGAATGATGCAGCTCTGAGTTTATCATTATCTGAAATATAAGTACAAATGCAAAAGTATCGCTGTGGCAGCTTGCATGAGTTTTTTCCAAGTAAATTAATGAATCCATGCTTTTCATCCTCGTGCAAATATATATACACGCATACACATCCATGTTTTAACTAACTTGCTTAGTTGGAATTTATTTTTGACATGCTGTATATCTATTTAAATAAAAATTCTATATTGATTGGTTTGTCTTCTCTACTTACTCATATATATTCAAATTCCTTTAGAAAAATGAAATAAATAATAAATGAAAACCCAAACACACTCTATGTGTCTCGGCAAATTCTAAGGCAGGAGGGTTAATTTAGAGAAATGCTATGTTCTTGGCCAACTACCATTCATGAAAATTTTGTTTGAGCAGTGTTATGTTTTAGGTCAACTACCAACCTTTTATAATATCTATAGATTGATCATATTTCATAATAAACCACCTTAATGTGTGTCTGCTATTATATTGCCTGATTGCAGTGTCATGTTCGAGAGGCTTTCAGACAATGGAAGGAAGTACGAAGACGAAACGAGAGAACATGTTAATGAGTATGCTGATGCAGGGTTGAGGACCTTGATACTTGCTTATAAATATCTCAGTGAAGAAGAATATTTGGCATTTAATGAGAAGTTTTCTGAGGCCAAGAACTCAGTGAGTGCTGATTGTCAGGAACTGATTGATGAAGTGACGGAAGAAATCGAGAAAGACATGATTCTTCTGGGTGAAACAGCTGTAGAGGACAAGCTTCAGCAAGGTGTTCCTGAATGCATCGACAAACTTGCACAAGCTGGAATAAAGATTTGGGTTTTAACTGGTGATAAGATGGAAACTGCCATTAACATTGGGTATGTTTTCGACATTTTTTTTCAAACAAATTAATCTGATACAAAATTATTAATACTACTTTTTAGTGAAAGAACTAATACCTTTTAAAAATACACAGCATTTGCACTGAACAATTGGTGTGTACAAGATTTTGTCTTTCCTGATCATGTGAATCGACTTTGCAGCTATGCATGTAGCTTGCTCAGACAAGGAATGATACAAATTACCATTACTTTGGATACACCTGAAATCATCGCTGCGGAGAAAACAGGGGAAAAGACTGTAATTGCTAAGGTAACTGATGTATAATCCAGTATAATAGTCTTAGCAGAAAAATTTGAAGAACTGAATCAAAGAATGAGCAATTTGTGTCCAATCATCGTTTACCTTGTATTAGATATCCAGATAAACTCATTTGAGACTGCGCTGCCTTACAATTGCTAGTCCTTTACCATAATTTAACTGCTATTAAGCAGCATGTGCAATCTAGGCACTGAGCAGGTTTCATTTTGTTTTGTATATTTTTAGGCTTCAAAGCAAAGTGTTCTCCAGCAGATTAATGAGGGGAAGAAACTGGTTGCTAAATCAAGCTCTGAGGCTTTTGCCTTGATCATTGATGGGAAATCTCTTGCATATGCTTTAGACGATAATGTCAAAATGTCATTTCTTGACCTTGCAATTGGCTGTGCATCTGTAATTTTCTGCCGTTCATCCCCCAAACAGAAAGCATTGGTTAGTGTAATAAAATGTAATATATAGATATAGATAGATACAAGAAATAAACTGGGGGTTTCACCTTATAGGTAACAAGACTCGTAAAGGAAGGAATAAAGAAGACGACTCTGGCAATTGGCGATGGAGCCAATGACGTGGGAATGCTTCAAGAGTCAGATATTGGGATTGGAATCAGTGGCGTTGAAGGAATGCAGGTAATAGTTTGTTGGCCATTTTCTTGATAAAATGACTAATTTAATATATTGATCATTCTCTTGTGAGTTTACCAGGCTGTTATGTCGAGTGATATTGCAATTGCTCAGTTCCGATTCTTGGAACGCTTGCTTTTGGTGCATGAACATTGGTGTTACAGAAGGATTTCTTCAATGGTAATCTTCTTTTTTTTTTTTTTTTATCCGGCTTTGAGGCGTGAATAACTTGTTGGACACCATTTCATTCATTCTGCCTACCATTTTTGTGCAGATTTGCTACTTTTTCTATAAGAATGTGACTTTTGGTATCACCGTCTTCTTGTACGAGTCTCATGCATCATTTTCCGGACAACCTGCATATAACGATTGGTTTTTGTCCCTTTACAACGTGTTCTTCACATCATTACCGGTGATTGCTATGGGGGTATTTGATCAGGATGTATCTGCTAGATTATGTCTAAAGGTACGCCCACCTTATAGTCAAAGTCTAATGTAAACCAGTTTTACTGTGCAACTGGTTTGCATTTTGTGTGTATTTTTAAATAGCATTATTTGACAGTATCAGCTGTCTCATTAAAAAGTATTAGTTGTTTTACTATAAGACCAAACTTGCCTTATAAGTTACATACATAGTACTATGCTCATCCAAAACTTGTTCATCTGATCAAGTTTTATTTTGGGCAGTTTCCATTGCTTTACCAAGAAGGCGTACAAAACGTCCTCTTCAGCTGGCTACGTATAATCGGCTGGATGCTCAACGGAGTATCCAGCGCCGTCATAATCTTCTACTTCTGCGTAAAAGCCCTCAATCCTCAGGGATTCAACAAAAACGGAAACCCAGCCGATCACCAGATTCTTGGAGCAACAATGTACACATGCGTCGTCTGGGTCGTTAACTGCCAGATGGCCCTTGCAATCAGCTACTTCACACTAATCCAACACGTATTCATCTGGGGTGGGATCGCTTTATGGTACCTATTCCTCATATTATACGGAGCCATGCCTTCATCAATATCCACCACCGCTTATAAAGTGTTCGTCGAAAGCCTCGCCCCAACGCCTTCTTTCTACATAGTAACACTCTACACAGTTATCTCAGCTCTCGTGCCTTATTACGTCTACAAAGCTGTTCAAATGAGGTTCTTCCTGATGTACCATGGCATGATACAGTGGTACAGGTACGAGGGTCGAACAGAGGACCCCGAGTATTGTGACATGGTGAGACAGAGGTCGATAAGGAGCACGACCGTCGGTTTTACTGCGCGTTCACTGGCGCGGACGAACCCTTTGGGAAATAAGAGTCAGAATTGTAGATAACATGTGAAATGATGGATTGGTTCTGGTCTGTTTCCTTGTATAAGCGTATATAGTACTGTACAGATAATGTATAGTTGTACGTTGTACAATACTTTGCAGAGGCCTCCTTAGTTTGTATATGTTGAAGGTAGCAGTGAGAGGATGTGTATTTATTCAATTTTGTATCTTATACAAGTTGAATTCTTCGGGTATTTATAGATATATCAGAAAAGTATGGGTATTTTGTTATGTGTAAATTCTGGTTTTTGGTTGGTTTTCTTTCTTGTGTGATGTCTACAGAAAAGTAATGTATTTATCCATTCCTTGAAATTCTAAATTTGCATTTAGGTATCAAGAAAGGGAAGATTTGTGTTCAAAAAAAAAAGAGAGAAAAGATTTGTTATTGAAATCAAGAAACCTCACTAAGGAAATTAAAGAAGGGAAAACTTGGAATCACCATCTATTACAGGTTGTTTGATATTTGGGTGCTTTATAAACTAGCATGGCTAAAATTACTGTGATTGATAAATCAATTTTAAAACCTTATAGATTATTTTCCATATTTAATCAAGATTTTTCTTGTTTATTGAGTTTTCAGGGTAAAAATGGAGAATGTCTCGTACGAAGTGAGCTAAAATCATGATCCTATAATTCTGTCGGTGTATATAAATAGTCATGTAAATTTTTATTTTAGCAATTTTGATTCTTGTTACCGAAAAATTTAAATTTTAATCGAAAATTGTCCTAATTTTTTATTTTGATCACGTTGACAGTCAATAACGCTTTCATTTGAATGATCACTCATTCAAAAAGCAAAATCCTCAAATCAATTTCATGTTTCAATCACACTTATCACAAGATTCGCTACTTTAAAATTGTGAATTTTGTTCTTCTCATGACTAATCCATTTGACTAACTGTTAGGTGGGGATCGAGATCTATACTATTATTTTTCTCTAGCTGAAACCGTCGTTTGATACTTTTTTCGTGTCATTATGTATGCTCAAAATAACCCCAAAGGATTGACTAAGTGGTGTAGGCTTGAGACTTAGAAGTATGCTCCTCTATAGGTCTCAGATTTAAAACCCCTTAAGTTTGAAAATCCCTGTTAGTAAACGGTGGGTTCTAATACCTCGGATTAGTCGTCCAAATTAGTCGATCTTTGAGCCGGGTGACGAATTATAAAAAAAGAAATTGTATGCTCATAATACCCATTAAAGGGTTCTAGTATTCCGGATTAATCGCCCAGATTAGTCGATTATTAAGTCGGATGTCGAGTTATAAAAAAAAATTGTTTGCTCATAATACCCATTAAAAGGGAGAATCTTTTTGCACACTACAATCTGAAGAAACATAATAATAAAGCAAAGATTCAGGTAGAACCCTACCAAGAAGAATCTAAACACCTTCATTCTCTCATCAAGAGATAATTAAATGCTTTTAATTTCCTTAAGCTGCAATTAATTAGATTAGAGAAATCATATCTTTTGGCCATCTAAATGAGTCATAAAAGACAGTAAAGCAACATCATTTTCTAAGCTACAACTTGCTCTTGTACCAATTATTCTACAATATTACCTAATCAATAAAGAACAAACAATTAAAGAAGTCAATTCACCAGTTTTTACATAATCAATGATATTGAATAAAAAAGAATAGATGGACCAAGTCAAATGATCATATCATTCATGACATCACCATCACATTGCACCCTTTTTCCAAATTTTTTTCTACCTTCCTCCTCCACCGCCACAATTCTCTCAATAACAGCAAAGATTGATCGAATTATCGACGCAATTACACCAACATGTACAATGTTAACATCAAATTGACAAACACCAACCCTAATTTAAAGACGAGGCGATCGACGGCCGATTTCCCCAAAATGTTAGCAAATTGAGAAACACGAACCCTAATTTAAGACGAAACCGACAAACCGAGGTAATCGACGGCCGATTTCCCCAAAATGTTGGCGAATTCATTGAAACTGATAACGCCGTCGCCGTTGGTGTCAGCCTCCTTCATCATATCGCTCAATTCTCTGTACGTCAACGCGTGCCCCATCTTCGACATCTGTCCGGCGAGCTCCGCCGCCGTGATGTAGCCGCTTCCGTCGCGATCGAAGGAGCGGAAGACCTCCATGAGCTGATCCTGATTTATGAGGACCTGCTCGTTGATATCGGGCATAATCGCGTCAACGAGTTCGTCGAATTCGATGGATCCGTTGCCGTTGGCGTCGATGTTGGCGAGGAGGGTGTGGATCTGGTCGCCGTTAGGTTTTAGGCCGATGGATCGGAGGAGGGCGGCGAGTTCGAGCTGTGTGAGGCTGCCGTCGTGGTCCATGTCGAAGCGGCTGAAGATGTCCTTCAGCTGCTTCAGCTGATCCGATGATTGGAGCTTAGCCATCATTGCGGATGGGGGGAGAGAGGGGGGGGGGAATTTCTGTGTTTGATTTTGGGGGGTGTTTGTACCTTTGGCTGAGCTTGGAATTTGGAGGGATCGATGGTGTGGGGCTGTGCTCGTTTTTCAGATTTTTGAATTTGACGAAATGGAAAGCGCGTG
Source organism: Stenogyne calaminthoides (assembly GCA_037126765.1). Classification (NCBI taxonomy): domain Eukaryota; kingdom Viridiplantae; phylum Streptophyta; class Magnoliopsida; order Lamiales; family Lamiaceae; genus Stenogyne; species Stenogyne calaminthoides. The sequence continues at coordinate 3,025,299 of JBBCBC010000021.1, read as the reverse complement.
GAATCTAACTGATTAACTGTAATATATAGATGCATTGTTTATTAATTACCGAACCCATGTGACCTAGTCTTGGTAAATTCTTTTTTTAACTTGCTATTTTATTCTTCTTCTTCTAAAAAATACTACCCTATGTTAAATTTAATTTATGATCTATATGCATGCATTGTGTGATCTCATTACTCTTTCGTTTGATGTTCATTGTTTTTAAAACATAAAAGATATATATTTAAAAATGTGGAATCAGTCAGCACCGATAGAAAAAATAAAATTCTAAATGATCAGTCAAAAGGTATTATGGGAGAATATTGACTTTACATGTAAAGTCAATTTACGAGCAATTAAATTAAACTAACAATCTCTTCCAAAAAAATTCTCAAACATGGAATTTGATAATCTTGAGCAAGTCTTTAACCTCCTCAACCATAGTTAATATGATAATTAATTTTTTTTAATATTGTAAAATGATAGTTATTTTAGAACAAAGTACTCAAAAAGCTAAATTACGAATACAACGGATTAAATAAAAAAAATTAAAATAAGTTACCTAAGTGAAATATATCCATGGATGTGATACCAAACTAACATAAATTATTCTGAACTTATTCAGAGTATTTATTTACTTGGTATACGTAGTAGGCTTGGCAATAATTAATGTATTTATGTAGAATGGCTAAGAAACCTTTGTGATAATTTCACGAGGAAATATAATATGAAGTTGCTTAAAAGTAAGAAATTAGAATTGCATTTACATCTACATATTTGTAGCAGCTTGAGCTCAAAAAATAAGAAAACACAGCTTGAAGTGAGTGAACAATTATTAATTTATTCTTAAAAAACCCGAGAATGCATATAAGTTCTGTTATCTTCATTATTTTGAATAATTAAACATGCCAAAAATATATATGCATCGTCCTTCCTGAATAAAGTTCTGTTCCTTCACTGCCATACATGCCACCTCATCGTCCACCTGAATGAGACTTAAAATTACATTCTGAAATCATTCAATTGTAATTTGTCACTAAAACTTAACTTTTTAATTGAATAGTGATCATCCGAGCTTTATTTCACAGAATAAAATCCATGAGGAAAATCTCATGTAGAAATTTGTTTTTTTATTTTCTTCAATTAACATTGGAATTAATGCAGATGCAGTGCTGTTTTACGACATCGTTAATTAATCAGTTGTTAGCCTTCCAATTTAGAAGCAGAAAATAAATTAGCCTCGGAGCAACAATGTCTACTTTGGGTTTTATTCTGCTCTCAAGAGTCTTGCAAAAATATTTTATGACCGCCATATAATTTACTTTCTTTCAATTTAGATATGTGTCCATTAATTAATCTTGGTTGTTATTAAAAAATAACAATTTAGTGAGTCCATTTATAGTTTATATACCCTAATGTTTATTTTTATAATTAGTGGTGTTGATTCTGGAGAGAATAAAATGTTATATGACAAATGAGTATTACTTATGTGTGTTTGATCTTCTTGGTTTGTCAATTTAAATGCCATGAATATGTTTTTTGTTAAGAAATGGAAAATGGCAGCATGGGTCACAAATATCATCACTGTGTGGAAGAAACAATACAAGTTCCTCTCACATATGCGATGTTTATGGGGTTGACTGAGGATGCTCGAGCACATTATGTGCGCCGTTTGACCCATAACTTGTTTGGGAAGCTAAACTTGTGTATATTAGTGTTTTTAAATGTATGTAGAATGACTAAGAAACCCATGTGGTAATTTCACGAGGAAACATAATATGAAGTCAAAACTAGAAACGCAACAATGCATATATATAAAACATACCCTGCTCTCTAAACTGCATTACTTCAAATGAATAATTAAAGCACCGCCCAAGAATATGCAGCAGCTTCCTCCCAATTAACTGATCTGTTTCTTCAATAGTGCCAATTCATGCACTCATTATTTCTTCATCGCCCACCAAGGCACTGAATCAGACTTAATAATTACAAACACAAAATCTTGATATTCAGAAATCATTCGATTGCAATTTGTCAATAAACGTTAACTTTTAAATTGAATAATAATTGAGATTGGAGTTTTGACTTGCCCAATAAAATACATGAAACAATCTCATACACAAATTTGCTTCTACTTTTTTTGTTTCTTCCCTTAATCTTGAAATGCAGTGATGTTCAAATTCGGCAAGCCTTTCCATAGATAATTTAATGTGAGGTCAGTTATTACAACATATAGATATCCCACATCGGAGGTATACAAACTCCGAATCAACTTTATATCAGGGAAAAAGGCTATGCTCTGTCGCCGAGCTTGGTAACGCAAGCTTGTGACCCAAGTGGGGGCTTTAATGTGATTGGACGTTGGGCCTGTCCATTCGGCTGGGCCGTGGTGTCTGGATTCTGGCCCGCCCGTTCCAAGCTGGTAGTTGACCTATGTGGCCCGGGCGAAAGCTTGGGCCTCGTGGCTCCTAAAGCGGTGGGTACTGCGCCAGGCTGGCTCCACAGAGCAGCGACAACCTCCCTCTCTCGGCAGTGGAAGGATAACGGGCCGGTTGCCATCTCGGCCCAATTTAGTCAAATGGGTTGGCCCTGAATTGGACAATCACTTTTTGTAAAAATTCTGTTTTGCATTGTTTTTTGATTTCAAATGTATTTATTGTTACTTGTTAGCCTGAAAATAAATTAGGCTTAGAACAACAATTTCTCCTTTGGGGTTTTATTCTGCTCACAGTAGTCTTGCCAAAATATTATTCTCACCTTATAATTTTCTTTCCTCAATTTCCTTTGGTTGCTACTAAAAAAATAACAATTTAGCGATTCCATTTATTGTTTTTTTAACGTTGTTGGGTTTTGGAAGGATTCTGCCATGGGTTGCCATCTCGGCCCAATATAGTCAAATGGGTTGGCCCTGAATTGGACAATCACTTTTTGTAAAAATTCTGTTTTGCATTGTTTTTTGATTTCAAATGTATTTATTGTTACTTGTTAGCCTGAAAATAAATTAGGCTTAGAACAACAATTTCTCCTTTGGGGTTTTATTCTGCTCACAGTAGTCTTGCCAAAATATTATTCTCACCTTATAATTTTCTTTCTTCAATTTCCTTTGGTTGCTACTAAAAAAATAACAATTTAGTGATTCCATTTATTGTTTGTACCCTAATGTTACGTTGTAGTTTGATTGCAGTCCCATTATTTTTATGATTACGAATTATAAATTAGTTGCTGATTCTGAAGAATGTAATATGGTATAACAAAGAAATGTTACTTATGTGTGTTTGGTCTTGAAGAAATAGAGAAGGGTAAAATAAAGTGAAAGGAATGGAATCTTAGGCAAATGAAATCCCAATATGAGTATGGCATAAAAAATCCAAACATCTCACTTTCCCACTTCTTTCACTGGGACCAAAACCGAGCACTCAGAATAAGATAATGCAACTAGGATTTTCAAATCAAATCCAAATATGAGCCATTATATTTTGTCCTAAAATAAAATATACATGTTCTCTCTCCAAAAGTTGTGTTCCTTCATTGCCAGTTGATGCACTCATCATTTCTACTACATCGCCCACCAAAACAGACAAAATAGCTGTTTGGGTACCTCATAGCGAAATAGCTTGGGCCTTCGTTGGGCGCGAAAGTGTTGTGGTTACTGTGAAATGCACCAGGCGAAATAGTTTGGGGCTTCTTATAACCCAAATGGGTTGGCATCTAATTGGACAATCACTTTTCTGATATGAGACAAGAAATTTTACCGTTTTCTCAACTATAAAATCATACTAAAAAAGTCAAAGATAAACATACAAACGCTATATTTTACATGCGCCGTTTTATAGTATCTGCTCTTTGATTATGAAACAAAAAACTGATAAAATTATTTTGTAGTTCTGCAAGACTCATTAGATAAAACCATGCTAACGTCACAATATATTAATTAGATTTTTAGTAATGTGCAGCATGTCCTGTTAAATAGTACAGCACTTCTCATGTTTTGTTATATTTTGAAATAGATTTTTGACCCAAAATGATATTCATTTTGCACAGATAATATGCATTAAATGACATGTACATAAATAAAGGTATAAAAATATCACACTGCACATTTGTTTATTGTTATTTAATGACTTTTTTAATTCATGTGAAGAGTTTTCTCTATGTACACGGAAAAAATAGCCCCAAGAAAATGAAAAATACCAAAATCAATAAACTCAAAAAAGACCTAACTAATAAATATTCAGTTTTGAGAAGCAGCAAAACACGGAGGGAGAAGCAATAATCCCTCCCAGCAGAATTGCTGTTGCATTTACATCCAATATATGTTCAATGAGGTTAGGTCAACAATTGAAATCATTCTATCCGGCTATTTACCTGGTCACTACCTTCACTAATCCAGCTATCTTGACGGAAAAAACCTGTACTAAAACTTTGATTACCGAATGCCATCTTCTGAAATAGTCGAATTTCTGAAGACTGTTGTCCACTTTCCCCGACTCTCATTCCATTTGTCAAATCTGTCGAAGCCATAGTGTCCAATGCCCTAACAACCTGGAAAGCATTAGCATATCAGAAAGGCAAATACTTATGTAGTTGTTTTCATTGAACAATATTAATTGTGCACCAGTTGCACGGTGCATCCAAGTGTTACCATAACCCCTCTCTCTTAGGGGTGGGGAAGGATTCAAACCTCAAATCATTATGTATAATCTTAACAAGTAAAATGGATATTTCGTTCCAAAAATATAACCTGTCCCATCTTGGGTCGCTTTAGAGATGAATGGCGCACACATGCTGCTGCAGTTTCAACCATTCGAAACATCTCACTGTCAATGTATTGACTGTTAAGCATCGGATCTGCCAACTCCCCAAACTCTTGTGTCTCAAGTGCTTGACTTAGTCGAGGTCGAGCCTGAAAGAAATGACAACATAATTATCTTATCAAGCTTTGTTGAGCTCATAATAGTGTTCAGCTTTATGCTCTACACTTAGCAGCTATATGAGTATAAAGGGGAACTTAAGGCTAGGCACTAATATACTATCTGTAGCAAATTTTTAGAACTCCAATAAAATTTAAAGGAATGCATTTTTTTTATACTCCATATAGAAAATGTAATCCTTGCTGTAATTGTTAGGAAACCCTAGTGCACGTGTGAGTGTTTTTGTGTGTTGTGTTGGCACATTGACATACAGAATTGTCTACGACAAGGACATAAGTGTAGTCAAAACTGATGGATTTCAAACAAAAGCCTAAAATGAGATCCCAAATTCAGCGAGATAGAAAAACTCAAGTTCTAGATATTTATATCATCTCTTCACAAAAATTACCAAGTTGACGAGTTCAAACAACAGTGGTACAACAAAAGGCACACAAAAAGGCAAACAACAGTGGTGCAAAAAATGGTTTGAGACCTCTCATTTCTTCCAACTAATGTTAATTTTTTAAGATCAGTCCTCAACAAATTAAAGAAGGGCCTTCAACTAATTTCTGGTGAGGTATTTAATTAACAAGTTCAAAATATGATATCCTAGTGATCATGCCTTTTGATGAATCCATACTGGAACCATTGAGCCAGTTCACATCTCCTCACCAATACCATTATAGCCATGATGTTAAAGGTAAGGAACAATCCTTTGCCCCTTAAGTAACACGCCATTGATAGACCACTCACCTTGGAGCGCCTAGAAGACTCAGGCAAGTCACCCCAAAGGCACACTTTGTCACATCCTTTGAATTTTACTTTTATTTAAGTGTATTAAAAGTATGAAGCGTCAATTTAACAATACAAAAAAATTATAATGGACCTAACAGTACCTAAACATTTTAATAAAAGAAAAAAGAGACGTAGGGCAAGAAGAAGTAAATCGAGCAAGATACTGATTTAGAAAAAGAGCTGAAGAATATGACGAGTAAGAGGTTATTAGAAGTGATAAACTTGATGATGATGATGATGATGATGATGATGATGGCGATGAATAAGATTAGAAGACAGAATTTAGCTATCAATTCTTTTAGGGTATGTTTATTTTGGGTTTTAAAAACCCGGTTTTGGGTTTTGAAGTTTAAAACCCATTCTAGTTTGGGTTTTCAAAAATCTAATACCACACTCCTTCACATAACCTATAAAACCTATTAATTAATATCATTACAATCACACTCATCAAATAATATAATAATACATAAAGTTAAAACCTACCCAACTCAAACCCAAAACAAACACAGATTTTAAAATCCTAGATTTCAAAAACCGATTTTTAAAAGTCACTTAAAACCCAAAACAAGCATCATCTCAATGTGTTTTGATAGTTGATAAGTATTAGAGTTACTGCTACTTAGTGTTGGAATGTTTTGAAACCTTTTACGTGTTTAGGATAGATCGAACCAAGCGCTGAATATATTTGAACTTTGTTAAATAGCTTTGCCAAATGGTTATCCAATGAGCCTGTGGTCTACCTTGGAGACATTTCCTTTATATAAATTCTTGCCTTTTTTTTTCTTTTTTCTTTAATAAATATGGTGACAGGATTTTCCCAATCCCATTAATTCCCCACCCCCCCCCACCCCCCACACACACACACAACCCCAAATAAAAAGGGTAGTTTATGTCCTTAGGATTTGAAACCTTTATTCAGTTTACTGTGTTTTTCTTTTCTTTTTTTCTTGCAGTAACAATAAAGTGCCTGGAAATAGACAGGAAGTTATAAAATGATTAAGGCAAAGTTTCATATGAAACTGGTTTACCGTGCACCACTCATACTATTGCTTGTAGAAACTAATACTATAATTAGTATAGTATTAATTTCTACAAGCAATAGTATGAGTGGTGTACGGTAAACCAGTTTCACATAAAACCTTCTCAATGATTAAACCTATTGTATAAGACTTGTGTGCTTCAATTGTATCCAAGAAATCTTGCAATCTAATAATGCATCCTAAGCAAGCATTTTCATGTATAAAAAAGGCCATGTAATTACAAAGGTCTAGTCTTGTGGGTCATAAATAAAACTACTCTACAAAGAACTTACCCACTCAACCAGGCTTTCATCCCGAGATGCATCTACAGGCTTGCGTCCAGTAATTAACTCTAAAAGCACAACTCCAAAGGAATATGTGTCGGAATTTTCAGTCAACTTACCAGTGGAAGCATATTCAGGAGCCAAATACCTGGAAAAAAAAACCCAACTGACTCTATTAGTATAAGTTAAAACTTTAATTCCTTGATGTTTCAGATAGTTATCAAGGAATTTGGATCTTTTGTATTTCGTCTTCCCTTTTTATCTTTAAAATAAACATTATCCAGTTTCAACTGGTGACTTACCCAAACGTTCCCATCACACGTGTGGTAATATGTGTATTTGCATCGCCAGCTAGTTTAGCCAGTCCAAAATCAGAAACCTTGAAGAAAAGAGAAAAAGGGGGAAAGTGAGATATTGAAAATGTTCTAAATACAAAAACTATAGAGTTTGTATAAACTACACATACCCGAGCTTCGAAGTTGTTATCTAGAAGAATGTTCGATGACTTGATATCTCTATGGATAATACGAGGATGGCCTGAAGATTAAACAACATATCAAAAATTAACGCCCTTTTCTTTAATAAGTTTTAAGATGTAATAAATTGATGATTAAAGCTCAAAATGCCAAAATTAATAGTAGTTGAGAGAGTACAATCCCATATATTATGTCTAATTATATAATTTAATAAATAATGAACGGAGTTCTGTATTATCAATTCTTAAAAGTGCCTCCAGATTCTTTAGCATCTCTTTTGAAGAAGATAACTTATACACGAAAAAGCAAAAAAAATATTATGAATTTTCTTCTTATCCAAGTCAGAGTACATAATAGCAGCTAATATAACATAAATTGCCTATATTGTTATCATTGACTGAGAGTTCCGAGCTCATATGCTGTGTGCTAAGATAAGAGGCACGATAAATATTCGTTTTGCTGATATAAGCATAAGTTACAGAGGTAATAGGATGACACAGCAAACTTCATAAGTAAGTGGACCATCCATTTCACATTCAATGCGTAGTCCTTGAGTCATATTTGCCAATACATAGGCTTTAATCTCATTGTTTTTCCTGTTCAGCTGGTGGATTTTTTTTAAGTTTCCCTTTCACATTAAGGGCATGTTTTGAAACACTTAAAACAGCTTCCAGAAGCACTTATTTTCAAAGCTCTCTCACAGCTTTTGAAAATAAGTGCTTCTGTTTTAAGTGTTTCAAAACACACCCTAAGAAGTGAAGAGAAAACTGAGACAACATAATTATCATGATTGATAAACAGCAAAATCACTATAATATGTTTCAACTCGGTGTTTTGACTTTTCAGAGAGGATTCAACCTATGCAGGTCATCACATCTACTCATCAGTTCCTTGATAAATTTAATACCAAATAAATTATGATCAGAATATAAGTTGAATTTTATCAAATGGAGAATGTGTTGTGATTCAAGAGAAAGGAAGAACAAAGAAGCGAGAGAACAGACCTTTATAACAAAGACAAGAAGGGGACAAATTTCAATATATTCAATGATTTTAAATGGGAAATAAAGAGCTTAATCAGCTTACAGTCTTCGTGGAGGTAAGCTATTCCACGAGCTGCACCCAGAGCAATCTTTGCACGCATACCCCAATCCAAAACATTTCTATCTTCACCTGAAATTGAGTTACAGAAATATCATAAATGATTTCATCATGAATCTGTACATCAAAATTAAGAACTAAAATTTTTACCATGAAGGTGGAAGTACAGGTTATTATTAGAGACATAATCATACACAAGCAGCCTTCTGTTTTCATTAATGCAATAACCAACGAGTGAAACCAAATGTCGATGGTGTATACGACTTATTATCTCAACTTCAGCTCTAAATTCTCGTTCCCCCTGCCCTCCTCCAATCCTCAGCTGCTTAACCGCTACAACTCTACCATCTGCCAGACTTCCTTTGTACACAAGCCCAAATCCTCCTTCGCCCAAGAGATTCTGGTTTGAAAATCCATTAGTTGCTTCAACCAGTTCTTGATAGATGAACCATGTCCTAGAATTGCCAAAGCCACCAGGCTCCTGAGGTGAATTGACGACTCTAGTGCCAGTGCCACTACCATTATTAGTTTCTGACACTTGTACTTTCACTGATGCAGAATTTGGGCACAGGTCAGATAACTTCTCAAAATGTTTTTCATATAAAAATGATATTTATCCCTGCTGAAAATCCAAGATAATTACCTGCTTCTTGAGAAGAACCGGAAGACGTTGGCATAATGTAACCACCATTTTGTCCAGAAGCTTTCTTTCGTTTCTTTAGGCAGCATGCAGCAGCTCCCAAGATACCAAGGAATACTAGACTAAGTACTACAAAAATTGCAACTGTGCCTCCAGTACCAAGGCCCCCACCACCACCGGATCGTGAATTTCTTGGTGCACTATCTCTGGAACTATTGGTGCTTGGAGTAGCTGGAGACAATCTAGATGGTGAAGGAGGGGATGGTGGTAATGGAGAAGGCGGTGATGTTTGTATTCCAGGTGGAGGTGGTGACAATGGAGGAGAATTAGAAGATGGTGGAGATGCTGGTTGAGAACGAGGTGGAACTGGAGTTGTGCCAGGGTTAGAGGGTGGTTGTGGTGAGTTTTCTGGAGGGGCAGGTGATGGTGGTGTGGGGGAACTTTCAGGGGGCTTAGGCTGTGGTGGCGGTGGTGAACTATCTGGGGGCTTAGGTAATGGTGGTGATGGTGAACTTTCGGGGGGCTGTGCTGGTGGAGATGGCGGTTTTGTAGGAGGAGGAGGTGGGGTACTTGATGGTGGCGATCGTGGAGGTGGACTTACAGGGGGCGTTGATGGGGGTGGAGGTTGATTAGTAGAAGGGGGAGGTGGGGAATTGCGAGGGTTAGGTGGTGAAGGAGGTGGTGAAGTGTTAGCTGGTGGATCAACGGGAGGTGGAGGTGAAGTAGAAAGTTGAGGTGGTGGAGTTAACGATGGTGGTTGCAGATTGGCTGGTAGAGGTGGAGATGATGTAGGTTCAGGGGGAGGGGCCGATTGTGGAGGTGGGGAAGCCATGGAAGGCGTGGATGGAAAAGCAGGAGATCGGATTGCACTAGCAGCTGGCGGAAGAGATTGAGGTTGTGGACCGGTGGTTGTTGGTAGTCCACTAGGAGGAGAGGAAGGCTGAACTGGAGTGGAGTTGGGGGGAGATGATGACATCTCATCGGGCACCAGCCTCTTGGTAAACCAACCTTTTCACCATTTCTACCATAGCAAACGCAAACTTAAGAAAACTTCAATATCATATGCAAGAAACCCCAATAAAAATCCACAATATACTGGAAAAAATTCAGTTCTGTTCAGAGATGCATGTGTCACTTTATAACACTTGCAAAACAAGAAACTCAAAAATTAACAAAGTATTTAATCTTCCAGCAAACGAAACCAGGGCTCTGCACAATAAATCACTTGTTGCACTAAACCCAGTAAATAAAATTGAAATTCTACGCAAAACCTAGCCACCAATTAAACTTCAGCAGATACACAAATCTCATAACCAGAGTTAATTACAACTATCTAGCACAAAAATTAGGTATAACCTAGAACCTATAATCACTGTACAGAGCAGCGAAATCACAGCTTCACAACCAGAATCTAGAAACCCAAAATTAAGGAAAAATAAAAATCCCTCAAATCAAATTTCAGCCTCGTATGAGAAAAGGATAACAACGTACATGCGCACAATCACTTTTCTGAGTGGCGTATTGATATCCAAATAGCGACCATGCAAAGGGAACCGATTTCTCGAAAAGGACCACTGATTGGACACCAGATGCTCTCAATCCCACACAGAATTTTCACCTTTCAGTTTCATTATCCATCTCAAATTCTCCACGTCCGTTCATCGGAAATCGGGAGAGCAGCTTGTTTTCCATGACTGCGCAAAAGGGAATTTTAAATCAATTCCAGAGCAAGAATTTGGGGTCCGACGTCGTCAAAAACTGAAAAATATTCCAAATATTCGAATGTGAAAATCGCTGTTGAATGTTTCAATGGGGGAGAGTGCGTGCGTGTGTCAGCTTCGAAAAATATAATAAATTATTTGAAATTAATAAGTTATAGGTCAATAGATAATGTGGAATCGTGAACGTTCACAACTTTACATCATCATATCTCTTTTTCCTTATTAATTAATCACAACACTTTAGGTGACACATAAAAAATGCTAATTTTCAATAAATAAAGTTATCCACTTAATAGTACTACCTCTCCGTCCTTTTAAGACCGTTTTTTTTAACTCACACCGCGCGGATGAATTTAGAGGGATTTCCCTCGTTTTCAAACGAAGAGATTTAGAATTTGTTTTGGATTTTCAATTTTAAAGTAATCATGCTCGATGGGATTTTGCTTGTCGACCAAACAAGTTTGTTTTTTTTGGCGTTTAAGCCATCATTTAATTTAGGGTTTTTAGACTATCAAAGAAATTTGGATTTTAAAAAGCGAGTTGATTTAACAAAAAAGAGAGCAAAGCCTGCATTTTAAATCTCACATTCAATTCACACCTACAAATACCTATAAAATATATTATTACTCTTCTCAATACATCACACTTTATATATTTTATTACTCTTCTAAATATAATGTAATAACACAATATCAACATTGATTTGACATAAAATTAAATTTAAATCGATTCGAATCTCAAAATCAAAAACAAACACATACATTTCTTTATTTCAGGAGGATTTTAAATTCCGGATTTTAAAACTTTGACACAGACACTTAAATCCCAAAACAAATGCACTCTAAGCCCTTTTGATTGTGCATAATGATTTATGGGAATAATGATAAAGTGTGGGTAAAAATAGTTGTTTATTAATATTTTATGTGATAAAGTGATGGATAATTGGGGGTAGAAAAAATTGTTTATTAGCATTTTATGTGATAAAGTGATAAAGTGTATTTTCATTTTAGGAAATAGTGCTTAAAGATTGAGATAAATGGGATGAAGGGTTTTAAGATGTAAATGATAAAATGTGGGTTTTAGAATGGGATAAATGGAGCGCTAGCTTTTATCCTATTTTTAAGTATCCACCGAAAAAATATGAACTCTTTTGGATGGAGATATACAAATGTGTATATTAAGATTGATTTAATTAGATTATTATATTCAAATTTTATATTTCCTGTTAGCTAAAGTATTTCATATTATAAAATAGATGGATCTTTGAGTTGAATTGAATTTGAATAATATGAAATATTATGATTTTTTCTTTTATCGCTTAATTCAATATTTTGTTGAAATTCATTGAGACTTTTGGGTATGTTTGTTTTTGTTGAGGTGGATACAAAAAAAAAAAAAAGGTGGATGGGAAAAAAAAAAGGTGGATGTGAAAAAAATGGTTTCAGGGATGGGAAAAAAAATATGGAATTTTGAATTTGTTTTGGGTTTTAATTTGTTGGAGTTTTTATCAAATCAAAACTTTTTAATTATATATCAAATGTCAAAATTATTTAATTATAATGTTAGTTGTATAATAATTATTGTAAATTAATAAAAATATTAGTTAGATAATAAAAAGAAAAGAAAAGAAAAGTATAAATAATGAATTGTTGTAAGAAAAGTATAAGAGAGAATGAGTTATTGTAAGAAAAGTAGTGATGTGATAATTTTATAGTATATATGTATAATAGATATGAATATGTATTTGAATGAAAAATTGAGAAATGAATGAGGGAAAATGAAGAAAAAAAAATTTGAGGGAGGCCCATCCCCCATCCTAATCCCAATAGTTTATGCACAAGATAATAACATAACATTAAATTATAAACAGAAATAAGTTGGCATACTAAATAATGAGTAGGAAATCCAATGATATTAATCTTAAACTGCACGCAAAAACTATTACACTTCATCATTCAAACAAATCATGCTCAAAATTCCTTAAACAAGGTATCTTAAAGATACACATGGGGTGTTTGTAGAAACTTCCATATACTTCTGCTTTTACTTTTAAAAAATTGTTCTACAGTGGAATTAATTTGCAACTATCCCTCTGTTCCATAACATAGTTTATGGTAAAATTATCATTGTTTTTGTCTCATAGTTTATGATAAAATTAATTTATTATTTTATCACTTTATTACATAAAATATAAAAATACTAGTAATAAACAACTATTTCTCAAATCCAAAACAAACAACTACCCATCACTTAAATCCCAAAACAAAATCTAAGCCCTTTGATTCACATAATGAATGGGAATAATGTGTGGGTAAAAAGAGTATAATATTTTATGTGATAAAGTGATGGAAATAAAAGTGATAAAGTGTATTTTCATTTTAGAAAATAGTGCTTAAAATTGAGATAATAAAAATAAACTATGGGATGAAGGGAGGGAGCTTTTATATAAATCATTTATGTAAACACCGAAAAAAATATGAACTCTAATACAAATGTGTATATTTTATTTAATAGATTATTATATTCAAATTTTATAAGCTAAAAGTTTTTCATATTATAAAATAGATGGACTATGAAAAAAATCGCTTAATTCAATATTTTGTTGAAACATTGAACTTTAATGCATTTGTTTTGACTCGGGGTGGATGAAAATACTTTTCGGAACAAAAAAAAAACTGGATAAAAAAATACAATAATAATGCATTCAAATTGTTTATACAAGACTTTTTAATTTTGGATTTGTTAGTTAGTATTTTATCATAAAAAACTGTAAGAACTGAAAAATGTGTCTTCAAATAACTCATCCCCCATCCTAATCCCAATAGTTTATGCACAAGATAATAACATAACATTTTTAAACAGAAATAAGTTGGCATTAAATAAAGGAAATCCAATGATATTAATCTTAAACTGCACGCAAAAAAACTATTACACTTCATCATTCAAACAAATTTTTTTAACAAGGTATCTTAAAGATACACATGGGGTGTTTTGTTTTAACTTTTACTTTTAAAAAAAAATTGTTCTAAAAAAGAAATCCTCTGTTCCATAACATTTTACCTGCATAAAAATTTTGATGAAACGTAGGAGGGAGTATCATTTATGTAAACACCTAATACTTTATAATAGAACAACTAATACTATTAAAAAATACACTAATAATGCATTCAAATTGTATTGTAAAACTTGTTTATACAAGATTTTGGATTTCTTTTATCATAAAAACTGTAAGAACTGAAATGTGTGTCTTCAAATAACTCTTCTGCTTTTAACTACTTTAAAAAAAAAAGTTTTTTTGAAACTCACCTCAATAGTAAATAAGCATTTATTTTCAAAGTTGGTGTGACCCAACTTTTGGCTTAAAAAAGTGCTTCTTAGGCTCCACTTGTGTTTGAAAACACACACGTAATTTTATCAGAATCTATAAAATTTAATCACTTTGTCAAAATAAAAACACCCCTCATGCAGCAGGTTAGCCCAGGAAATGAAACAACTTATAAACTCCTGAATGAAAGAAGTAGAGGAGATAAACAAAAAAAGTTACATCAGCCCCTGTATTATGGTGATAGTGATGTGATTCTGATTTCATTAAAATACAACATGTGCTCATGTTAACGTCTGATCGAAAAAAACGGGGTACTTGACTTGGGATTTCGACAAAATTAAAGAAAAGACAACTAAATTTACCTGATTATAAGTCATATGATACTAATACTGATTAAATGAAAGACAAGTTAGGCCCTATTTGCTAATCTTGCATTTCTTCTGGAAATGATTTCAGCTGCCCATCTTTTTCCAGTTTCAGTTTGGAATTTTCCTTCATTGAACAAAGACATAAACTCGAGTTATTGACTAGACATAAATTGATTGCTCAATTGAAATTAAATTTTCATCAGATTTACCGGCAGTTGACAGAAAAAATTCATCCAAGATCTTCCCATGCTCTGCACAAAGAGTACCAATAGCAAAATGTTAAAAATTCATTTGTTAAAAACTGTGATATTATGATACCGAATAAAATGTAATAGATATAAGCACTGAAATATATTTTCGGATAAAATGAATTTTGCGGAGTATGTATGGAAACCCACACAGATAAAAAAACTGTAACAATATAACAGAATATTATATTTCGGATAAGATGAATTTTGCAGAGTATGTACAGAAAAACCACACAGATAAAATTACTAGTATTATACTAACAAATCCAGAAACTACTTATTGGTGGACGTCGACATTTTTGGTCTCAAAGTTTACCTGTTTCGTACTCTAATGCTTGCAGAATCATTTCAACCTGAAGAAACATTTGACTCGTTAAGTATACAAATTGAATTTCCATTGAACAAAAGAAGACATGAATTTTTGTGAAGACTCAGATACAAGCAGACTTAGTAACATTTATATAAGTAGAAATCAACAATATACACGAAGATGCATTTAACGTGGCAAGATGGTGAACAACATGATAAGCTGATGCTCAAGTGTCTTAGTTCTTTAACATATGCAAAAGGAGCTAGCATAAGAGTTGGGAACATTTATGATCTTCTTCTCCTTCAAATAATCAATTACAGGAACTGAAAATGATTATAATCCCAATTTTGTTTCTATAAATCCATAAAAGAAATGATGAGATAGCTTGTATGCAATTTTTTCAAAAGTACTCTGAAGCTCCATCCGGTTAAATGCAAAGAGACAATTCAGGGGGGAAGGTGTAATAATCCAAAACTACTAAAACGTAACAAAGGACATTATTTATTTTTTAACTTAAGCTCTTGCTAAAACGTGAAATGCTAAGTAATATTTGTCAATAAATTTAAATTACATACTTTATCAAAATCCTTCACAAGGTTTGCCTCTAAAGATGCGTTGTTTTCATACTCCAGCCATAGTTCTTTAATTTCTTCAGCTGCCAAAAGGATAAAAATGTCAATACAAGAATATCATTGAATACATTTTTTATATAGCCTAGGTTTTAGTCAAACCTCTCATCCCTCCACCAAGAACCTCGCACATTTCGTCCAACGCTTCTTGCTCCATCTTACTCTTCTCTTGCTTTGGCACACCATCAGATGGAGTTATATCTCCAACAATAGCTACAATTGAATATAACAAGGACTTCAAAATGTTGAATGACATACAACACAATGATATTCATCAAAGTTAAAAATACTAAAACCCAAAAATACTACTTTAAGAAGTAGGAGAGGATAGAAAATAGACACAAATTGTTATACTCCTAGTCCTGGGAAATGGGGAAAAAACAGTGGCACATTGCAATTAGTAATTGAAAAATACGATTGGGTCAAGAAAATACCTTCGGCAATGTCATGAACGATTGCTATCTTGACACACCTGTTTTAAGTAATAATAAACAACTCTGTTAATTTTCATGTGAAGCTTAACCAAGAAATATTGATGGCATTCAAGAATTAAAATA
This sequence comes from Stenogyne calaminthoides, assembly GCA_037126765.1. Taxonomy (NCBI): domain Eukaryota; kingdom Viridiplantae; phylum Streptophyta; class Magnoliopsida; order Lamiales; family Lamiaceae; genus Stenogyne; species Stenogyne calaminthoides. The sequence continues at coordinate 3,008,934 of JBBCBC010000021.1, read as the reverse complement.
AATTCAACCACAGACCTTTCCCTATTGACACCAGGAAGGTCATCAGCAATCAAAGCCATCAATGCCATACGGTACATATGATCAGCTATTGATTCAGGACCCTTTATGCCATGATTGATCCATCCTTTTCGTTTTGTAGACTGTTATAGAGAAAGAAAGAAAGATTAAAACCATCCTACTCAAATGCAGATAAAATGGCAATTAAAATCGTACAAAATGGAATTTTTACTATACCACTGACAAATTGGTTGTGATTTACAAGAATAAATAATTCTCAAAGTTAGCTGAGGGCTGGTTAACTGACAGAGTTCTAAAATAGCACATACAGAAAAAATACAGAACATCTTCCTACAAATTCTTTCCTTTATAGTGACATGCAAAGCAACTCAAATGCAATTATGTCATCCAGCTGATAAACTTATTATATACGTAATGATTTTTTTTTCTGACAAAGAGTAAACCATAATTTGTAGTGATGCAAAATTTGAAATATAACAGCATTCAAGGTGAAAGGAAGTGTGAAAATGTTGAACATCACCCGTAAAAATGTTAAGCAAAAATCATATACCTATCTGACATATGATGGTCGAATCTGTTAAAATAACCCACCACAACAAACATGGGAAAACTATGAATAAGGGCAAAAATTACATGTTAAACTACTTTAATAAAAAAAAGAAAATCCGACACCCACTAGTAATCCTTATGTTTGTACATACGATACTACAGAAGATTCAGATTAAACCAACCCTTGTACAACCCTAAATATGGAGGAAGCAAAAGGACAGTCCCCCTCCATCTGAATAACTAATCCAACTTCTACTGCCTAATCACATGACACACAAAGGCAAATTCTTGAGTAAGACGTTTCACAAACTAGCACAAATTAATACTCACCCCTTCCAAAGTGTTATTCCAAAATTATGTTCCGTATCACGCAAGACCTACTCATAACATAAAGTTCATAATCTCCAGAAAGTCTCTACTCCGTGACATAATCCTAACAAAAGAGGTTTACATGATGCTTCTGTAAGTGCTTAATAACACACAGCATTTATTCCAAAAATCCAGGAACAATCACATGAGTTCTACACTGGATTCTCTCTCACACCACATCAGAATATTCCCAACTTCCACAGTTTTTATATCATTGATCCTTCTCTTTTTTGATAAATTTTGTTGGGGCCCTAGTAATAACCTTATAATTCAGCCCCACACATTCTCCACAAATGATTAGTATCCATAGAGCTAATAGCTAACTCAACCCAGAAACGCTCTCAAATTCACCCCCCCTTTTCTACCAATCACAAATTTTAGGAAGAAAAGCAAACATGAGCAATAAACTTAATAAAAAAACTTTGTCCTACACCCTTTTTTAAAAAATTACAAGAACACGCAAATGTAGAAACCCCCGCATACCTTCAAACGATGGCACAACGTGAGAAAATCAATGGCGGAAGCAGGGGAGGAAGAGACGTTCGAAACGGGCGAGCCGTTGGTTCCTGAGCCGAACCCGGATACAATTTGACCCGTTTTGATAGAACCGAGGTCGGGATTGCTGCAACAAACCGAAACGAGTCTTCGGCGAGGTAGCTCCGAGAGAAATGGGATTTTGAAAGCGCGGTTGTGGGATATTTTCAATGTTTGCAAGTTGTTGTGAGAAAGAAAACAGGGGTTCGCTTTAGATGCCGCCATTGATGCTGTCATTGCTCGGAGAATCGAATACAGAAAATTAGGCGACGATACGTTTTCGGGTTTCCCTTTTTCTGCTCTATTTCTTGCACTTTTCTTTTCTAGTTTGGGCCTTTGGGTTGACGACAGCCACAAGGCACTGCGAGGAAACAGCTATTTTATACTAGCCTGTTAATTAATTAATTATTATTTTTTCTCTTTTTCACTATTATTAAAAATACTCCTATATCATTGCTAATATATTTTGGTATTGTGGAATATATTATACGATTTTGTTAAGAAAATTAGTGATGAGTTGTTAAGGATGATTTTATTGTGGAATTTAATTGATTTGCTTAAAAAAATGTATTCGTTTGGGAATTTTGGGTAGGATGAAATTTAAATTTATGTTTTTTTTTAACAATTTATGTTAAATCAATGTGTTTTTTTAATGAATGCGTTTATATATTGTTGTTAGGTGGTGATGGGATGTTATGTGTTACAGTATCATTTAATTATACTAAAGTAGTAAAGTGTAATGAGAGAAAAATTGTATCATAAGAAAAGGCAAAGTTTTATGCAATGATGCAAAAGTCGGTTTAGGTGGTAGTTTAGGCGATCGTCGACAACCCAATTTTGTGAAAAATAGTAGTTGTAGGCGTTTTTGGCATTAAGCGCCGTTTAGGCGGCCGAATCGGAGGCTAGGAGGTCAAGTCGAGAGCTAGGCGAACTGCTTATTTTTTTATTGTTTATCGCCAGAGAAGACGTCGTTTTAATTATTAATTAAAAAAATTAAAAACATGACTAACATAAACAAAACCCACCCAAATTTAAATTTAGGGAAATGTATGTTCGTTGTCGTCATCGCTATTTGCTTGTTGTCTGCTTACCTAGATACCCGACACTAAAATATTAATTAGATAACGAGAGACTTTATAAGGTAAAGATTGAGGTTGTATAATGAATTCGTTAATTAATTTTAAAGCGTGTTTTTGTTATAAGATATCGATAATAATAGATAAAACTTATTTAAATGTAAATTATATAAAAAAAATTGGACCGACTAGTCCCCGCGTAGGCGGTTTTAATCCGTCCGACTTTCGACTTCTACACCCCTCTATGTGCATTAGGTGTATCGTGCAATTCAATGACATTTTTAAAATGTGTAACTTGCTTTTTTTAAATGTGTTACTTATTTTACACGGAATAAATTGAATGTTTCAGTGTAAATAAGTTTCAGAAAAATAAGTTACAACTTGCACATATTAAAATTACACTTGAGTTACAAAGTGCACCTGGTGCACAAGAAACCTACTCCATAAAAAATGCATTATCATAGTTATGTTTAAAAATATTTTTAAAATATTGATAATGTATGAATATAACAATGATAATGTCTATTTATAATTATGATAAAGTTCGTATTTTAATTCGAGCTCACATGAGATTTACTCATTAATTATTGATAAAATTATTATTGTGATTTTCTTACTACATTTCTTCTTGGTGTATTTACTAATGGGCTTTTAAATTATGAACCACAAATTCTAGAGATAAGCCCAATGCCCAACTAACCAACCAAGTCCAAATTGGGATGCAGTCTATCAGAATTCATAGTTCAGTGTAAAGGGTAATGTGTGATTTGGGTTTAAGATGGTTTTTTAAATTTGTTGTTCAAAATTTTGGGAATTTGTGAAACTTCTCTTCTGATGAACAGTGCCAGTATGTTCTTGAATTTTAATAGGTTTGATTTTCTTTTAATCAAAACAAAATGTTGTAAAGTAGATAAGAGTGAATTATTATATTTGTATATGGTGTGCTTGTAACAATCGAATGTTTTAGTGGGTATTTAATGTATACATACAATTTAGAGTGAGTCTTTTATGCACCCAAGAGCATCGTACACTCATGCAACTGAATGATCTATTTAAAAAAAATACTCGACCCATTAAATATATTAGACATATTCTGTGGATATATGGGTAGGGTTGGGACGAGTGTACGGATCTTAAATCCGTGCACCAATTACATATGAGACTTTGTCTACAATTTATATTAAAGTAGAGTAGAAAAGTTAATTGTATTTTGAAAGAATAATACTATTAGAGTGTTTAGGTATTTGTAGGGGTAAATGTGTTAGGTTTTATAAAATTAAACTTTAAAATTCAAAAGTAGAATGATATTATTATTGGGGTTTACAAGAAATTATAAGTGATTATAGTCACCTAAAATTGTGTGTATAAGTGATTTGGAGTATTTTATTAGATTAAATAAGCTCTCAAAAACTATAAACTAAGAATTGAAAAGGGGTGTGCGTTTGGTAGTTTATGAACATTTTTTAAGTATTATTCATTTTTTTGCAAATACTATCAAATTTTTTTTATTTTTTTTTTACAAACACTATAAATTTTTACTATTAATCATTTTTTCCATAATCATTAATTTTAATCACTTCTTCACATGGATAATGTTTTGCAAACACAGCCTATACCATCAAGTGGGCCATAACTTATAAACTCTTCGACTTCAAATTCAGCTTAGAAAAAAATCTCGTGGAACTGTTTGCAGTTCGAGTGGGCCTCATGTGCACCCGGGTACACCGTACACTCATAGTGCATTTTAAAAGCGTGCAACTATACAAAACAGAAACATGCAACTATGTTCCCATATTAATAGTTGCATTTTCTGTGTAAATAAGTTGCACTTTTCAGCATAACAAGTTACACGCTTCTAAAATGCACTATGAGTGCATGGTGCACCCGAGTGCACAAGACCTGACCTTGCGGTCCATGTCAAAAAATTCGGTATGTTGTGTTATAATTACCGTCCATACAAATTTTTTTCAAAAATATTTTTAGCATGATATTGAAATACCAATTTTTTTATATTTCAACAAATACCAACAAACCGATTTTTGGAATTTTGGTATCAAAACTTTCTATATTTTACGGTTAACATACTTGCATGTACAATTATTTAGTATGTAGGTCCTAAAATTAAACATGGTCTGTGTAGGGTTCAGGATATCATTTGGAATAAAATTCCAACCACAATTTTTTTTCATTTCTCACAACTGTGAAAAGACATTTGTGGCTAAAATAATTTTGCAAAATTGAAGAGGACCTTGTTACTACTCTAGAGTTGACTCTACAAACTCTATAAACGTGCATCGCCTGAAAAAACTAGGAATACATGATTAAACTGTGGTTCCTGTGTTACTTGATTAAATTAAAACTTGTGTGAACCCATTAACTAATTCTATTTTTAATATTAATGTTATATATTGATAATATTTATCAATGTTATGTAAAAATATTATCGCTGTGATGAAAAAAAATTATAATTATTTAGAAAATAAAACAATTTTTTTAACAGTGATAATTTTAGAGCATAATAGTAATATTTTTTGTACATATCAGTGAAAGATTTTATGTATAAATTTGGTTTAAGGGGTAGTATTTTCACTGTACTAGTATTTATTCTTTGATCGAGTTCTTAACTTTTTTATAGCAAAAGGACAAGTTTATACTCGTCAAATATGTTACTCCCTCTGTCCCAAACTTGTTTGAACATTCACTATTTAACTCGTGTTTTAACGAGCATTTGAAATGATAAAGAAATTTTTAAGATGGGGTATGATAGTGTTAGACCTCATCTATCATACCATGCATTAAAAATTATTTTATCATTTCATATACTATAAACAACTCGTTCGCTCAAAACACAAGTCAAAAAGTAAAATGTTCAATCGAGTATGGGACGGGGGTACTAGTTAACATATCCATTTGGCTAGGGAAAAAGACTTATTTATATAACTTTAAAATTTGATAAAAAGAAAAGAGATGGTACAAACCTAATCAACATTTTATTTTGTGCTTAAATAATAAAATATGTTTTTGAACTATATCTTAAGTATGTCTATGTGCTTCTATCCTATGACTAATTGACTATGAGATTCTTTTATGTACTTCAATTTGTATCTATGCGATAATACAGTATTATTATTGTTATTCTTTGTTCGGTATGATGTATTAAAGATCACATATTTTTTTATAAATTTATTTAATAGAAGATCGTATAATTCATAAGAGAATATTGAAATTACTATTTCACCCAACCAATTGTTTACCCAATTTCTCATGAATAAACACACAAACCTCATAAATGGACACAAAAACATTCATGAATCATCATCCCTAATTTACACAGCCAATTCCCTCAAATTATCTATGAAATATATTTTTTTTCCAGATTTATAGTTTTAACGATCGTGGAGTTGGAAAGTTATTGTAATTTAGGGGGAATTGTCATAGACCATGAAACACGTACATGACAATTTCATCTTAATTACGAGAAATATCTAATTCTTGTTTCAATTTTAATTTTGTCCAGATTTGTATAATCATTTTCGTTGTATACCAACCATTTCCGACCTGAAAAGACGAAAAAAATATCCTAAATGTCATTGATTATGTGATCAATATTATGCACACACAATATTCATGAGTAATTACGACGTTCCACTAATTAAAATCGGATACGTGTTTGATCCTAAAATTCGCGTACGATGATGTAGATATATAGCCAATAGCATGTTTGGAACGAAATAAAATAATCGCATACTCTTTTGTAAAACTTGTTAGCATTAAATGCTACTAAAATTACACCCTTCGTCCTAAATGTATAGGCTTATTTTCCTTTTATGAATGTCTCAAATATATAGGACTTGTTTCCATATAAAGTATTTTTTTTTAATTAATTTACCAATATAACCCTGTGCATTAATTATGTTGGAAATTATAATTATCATTAAATAGGGATATAATAAAAATTTTACTTGTTTAATTTACTTTTCCAATACAATATTTTAACATGTGTGAAAAGTCAAACAAGCCTATATATTTGGGACGGAGGGAGTAATTTATAAGAATAATAATATTAGTTTATAAGTGTAATGATATCAATTTCATCCAGGTGCACCGAACACTCAGACCCCGTTTGGTTCACGGGATTGATCGGGATAGACCATGATTATAATTTTAATTCCAACTAATCCATTGTTTGACTTGTGGGATGAGGTCCCATGAAATATACTTGAACCCCGGGTAGAAAATGTATTAAATCCCTTCATGAAGGGATATGTCAATCTCATGTGAAAGGTGGGATAAAACATATCTCAAATGCAATATTACATATTGTCCTTCTATTGTTTGAATAGATTCACAAGAATGAAGTGTGGTTGTTTCAATTTAATTTAAGGTTATTTATGACATTTCAGTAGGTATCACATCTAATTAGCATTGTTAATCCGGGCCGGGCTAAACGGGCCGACCCGTTTAAACCTATTATATGCAGGTTAGGGCGAAAAATGGGGACTGTTTAAAATCGGGCTTTTTTGGCCCGGACCGATTAGCTCATGGCGGGTTAACTCATGAGTTAACCGGGTCAACCCGTTTAGCCCGTTTATATTTATATATACTCAATTTTTTTATTTTTTTTTATTTTCTAATTTTTTAATTAATTGTTTTTAAAGTTTTTTCACAAATTTAAATAAGGCAAAAATCAATTATGGTCAATCATTACAAATTAAATATTTCTATTTGATTTAGTCAATTAATAATTAATCCTCTCCAATTCAATATTTTTTAACAGTTTTGAATTTCTATTGAATTGAATAAATAAGTAAAATATTAATCCAATATAAAATAATAATATAATATTTTTATAAATTTTATTATGAAATTTGTTCATAATATGAAACTGATATTATTATAATTATAAATTAATATTATGGTATTAATTTATAAATGTGATGATACAGATTTTATATTATTAACTAATTTCATGGGAATCTTGCTCAATTATGTTATTAAAGATGATGGGAACTAATTTTATATTTTGAACATTTGTTATTAAAGATGATGGAAATGGCCCTGGATCGAAATTTTTTGTCATTATGTAATGTTAATGTTTGAACATTTTTTTTTAATTTTTTTTTGTTCCGTTAGATGGCCGTTTAGCCCGCAGAACCCGCTAGTAAGTTAGGGTTAGGTCTCAACTATTAGAGACCCGTTTAAAATGAACCGCTTTTTAAGAAGGGGACCGATTTGACCCATATACAGAGGGTCGGGCCCTAATGGGTTAGGGCCGACCCGTTTAACAATATTACATCTAATCCCTTAACCAAATTCTACTATCCAAACGTATATCTTGATTCAAACAAGTACAGTCCAATCAATTAAATCTTACTCAGTCCCACTTAATCATATCACACATAATCAATCCAGTCCCGTGAACTGAATCCCTCACCATAGTGCATTTTAGAACCATGCAACTCGTTATATTGAAATGTGCAACTTGTTTACACTGAACCGTAAAAATAATTGCACAATTTGGTGTAAACAAGTTGTACATTTCAATATAACAAGTTGTATGATTCTAAAATGAACTATAAGTATATGGTATGTCTGAATGCACATGAGACCCACTCTTGTCTCGCTCCTAAAACAATTACTCCTCAATCCTTGTCAAAATTACCAAGATAACCTCCATTCCAAAGCCACTCTCTTCATTCCGGCGGTGGAACGGGGGTCTATAAATACCCCCAACACCAAAACCAGAATATGCAAATCTCAAATTAAAGTTTCCATTTCCATTTCCACTTCCACCTCCCAAACATGCCTCAACATTTCAACTTTATAATGATCATACTCAAGAAAATAGTTATCATACTTTCCAGCTTGAAATGTGCTCCTGATTTCCTTCCCCATCAATCTTGCTGCAATCATTGTGATGCATCTGAAGAAGAGTGCTCTGTTTGTCTGTGCGGAATTGAGGAAAATGAGGAAATCAGAGAGCTCAAATGTGGTCATATTTTTCACCGGGTTTGCTTCGACAGATGGGTCGGGTACGGGCATTGGACTTGCCCTCTTTGCAGAAACCATTTCCAATTTCCCACACTTGTTGGTGATGATGCCCAAGATATTTTGGTCTTCAAATTTTGGCAAATTCCAACAAGGAGTAACGATACATGGTGGCTACGTTAATTTGAACACAAAAATTTGTACAAAATGGTCTTTATACATGAGACTAGGTGATATTCTCAATATTCACCATTTTTTAAAGTGTTAAAATTTCTAAGCCCAAACTATAACCCATCTCATCATGAGATTGTCTCATACAAATGTGTCTAGTTACTAGATTTTTATATTTAGAATGAAAAGTATATAAAAAATGCTTGTGAGTTGTGATGTAGTGGTAGATTATGTTTGAGGCAAATCGCATTTTGGATTATTGAATGGAACCATGATGTAATTATATTAGAGGCAAGTGGTTGAATCAGTAGAAAATTAAATTTATGTTACAGTTTTTGTTAAGAATAAAGTTACCTACCTAATTCTTATAAAAACAAGAGATTTACTCATTTTATAATAAAAGACTTATATAATTTTATAAAAAAAAATATATATATACCCATAAAGCCCACAATTTCAGTTGGTTCTGGTTCTGGCTGGTTCCGGTTTGTCGGTTTGCTGATTTTTTAAAAAAAATATATTTGATAACTTTTTTTTGACAAAATATTTGATAACTTGAATTAACTTGATCTTGAGCTAAATTTGATTTTATTCAACCAAACTTCAAAATATAAATTGCAAATTTTACATTTTACAACTTATAAATTACAATACAAACAATTAAATAAAACATTAAATTGAAAGTTGAAACAAGTTTACCAATTAATTGATTAGTGTTATTGGTTTCACCAATTAATGTCGCTTGTTTAGAATGAGAGATATTAGTTGATTAATGTCATTAATACTAATCAACTAATACCTTTCATTCTAAACAAGTGACACTAATTGGTAAAACCAATAACACTAATCAACTAATATATTTCGTTGTAAACAAGTGACACTTAATAGTGAAACCAATAAAATTAATCAACTAATTTCTTTCATTGTAAACAAGTGGTACTTATTAGTGAAATCAATAACACTAATCAACTAATACATTTCATTGTAAACAAGTGACACTTACTAGTGAAACCAATAACATTAATCAACTAATATCTTTCATTGCATACAAGTGACACTAATTAGTGAAACCAATAACACTAATCAACTAATATCTTTCATTGTAAACAAGTGACACTTATTAGTGAAACCGATAACACTAATCAAATAATACATTTCATTGTATACAAGTGACACTAATTAGTGAAATCAATAACACTAATCAACTAATATCTTTAATTGTAAACAAATGACATTTTGTAGGTCCCTTAGGTTTTTTGTGAGCGTAAGTCTAGAGGGAGGGGTGACTAGACTTCGAAAAACTTTTTTGCGCAGATCGTGTGATTGCAGTTAGCCCCGATCGAGTGCAAGTGTCGGTTTTGATCGATATCTAACTTACTAATCGCTCAAGCCCCGGTCGATTCGGTATCTATCGTTTTAACCGACAGCGGAAGCTAAGTTTTACCCGTGTGAAAAACCGGTTTTAATAAATCGATTCCAAAGTCAGTCTTTCAACCAGTTGACTAAAGTGTCAAACTTGATCAGATCAGAAGCTTGATGATAGCTGATCTTAACTTAGAATATGTATGCAGCTTTAATTAAGTGGAGTGCGATTGTGTAAAACAGCTTAATCAAAAGGTAAAAGCACACAAGATTTATAGTGGTTGGACAAACAAATCCCCACGTCCACTCTTCCCTATCACAAGTGGGCACCAACTAAACCAACCGGACTTAGATTTTTGTGTTAGTCCAACACAAGACACCAACAGATATTTAAAGAGTTCTCACTCAACCGATCCCGTAAATCGTAACCGAAACCCTAGTTCGAATCTTGCTAAACAACTTAACCTAACTTTGGGTTTGGGTAAGATTGTTTTGGTTCCAACTTTGAAATCTTTTCTAGTTTTTAAGTATCCTATCAATTTAGATGAAAAGATTTACGTCTTAAGAACTTATGGGATGAACACTTAGAAAATAATCTTCAAGTTCGTGGTTCTTCGTGCGGAAATCGATTATAGCTTGAGCTTCTTGATAGTTTAGTGTCTTCACTCAAGAGCAATCCCATATTTATAGACCTCGAAATCAAAGAGCCGTTGGAGAGCAATTTGAATTTCCGCTATATTTGGTAGACTTGCGAGGATTGATGTGACGTGCTTGAGAACGGTGGCGAAAAAAGCGTGAATAGTGTCTTTTATACCGTTAGAGAAAGCAAACCAAATCCGTAATTACGGGCCCGATCATCGTGTCTTGTTCTTATTGGTTTAACATAAGCACTTTTTCGGTGTTGTTCTACCAACTAAGGTTGACATTCTTCTTTGCTCAGATCATCGTCAGATGATTTGGTGAAACATCGATTTTCACTGGTGGTCGATCGATCAATACAATTGATCATCACCGATAGAGTCTTACGGTGCCGGTTGTCTTAGCTTCAACTAGCGCACTTTACGGTGATGTAGGTCTTACGGGTCCGATCTTCCGGAAGTCATCCGATCTTCAAGTCTTCGAATTTGAGCTTCATGACTTCAAATTGAGATATCCGACTTTTATCGATCGACCGATCTTCGTCCTTCTTCTTTTCCTACCGTTTGATATCAAACTGTTTCTTCAGATCTTCAGAACGGACCTATACATATTGAGGTTCCCCCTCAATATGTGATCTATCTTCTACATCAGTTGTTCTATACAATAATTATCAACTGATATCCTATAACTGGTAATATAAACATCAGTCAGCTAACAGGTCTGACTGATCCTATTACATGTGTTTTAGAACTTTCATCAAAACTCTAAATTTTCCATGAAACACGTGCATGACAATTTCATCTTAATTACGAGAAATATCTAATTCTTGTTTCAATTTTAATTTTGTCCAGATTTGTATAATCATTTTCGTTGTATACCAACCATTTCCGACCTGAAAAGACGAAAAAAATATCCTAAATGTCATTGATTATGTGATCAATATTATGCACACACAATATTCATGAGTAATTACGACGTTCCACTAATTAAAATCGGATACGTGTTTGATCCTAAAATTCGCGTACGATGATGTAGATATATAGCCAATAGCATGTTTGGAACGAAATAAAATAATCGCATACTCTATTGTAAAACTTGTTAGCATTAAATGCTACTGAAATTACACCATTCGTCCTAAATGTATAGGTTGTCTCAAATATATAGGGTTTGTTTCTATATAAAGTAATTTTTTTTAATTAATTTACCAATATAACTCTGTGCATTAATTATGTTGGAAATTATAATTATAATTAAATAGGGATATAATATAAATTTTACTTGTTTAATTTACTTTTCCAATATAATATTTTAACATGTGTGAAAAGTCAAATAAGCATATATATTTGGGACGGAGGGAGTAATTTATAAGAATAATAATATTAGTTTATAAGTGTAATGATATCAATTTCATCCAGGTGCACCGAACACTCAGACCCCGTTTGGTTCACGGGATTGATCGGGATAGACCATGATTATAATTTTAATTCCAACTAATCCATTGTTTGACTTGTGGGATGAGGTCCCATGAAATATACTTGAAACCCGAGTAGAAAATGTATTAAATCCCTTCATGAAGGGATATGTCAATTTCATGTGAAAGGTGGGATAAAACATATCTCAAATGCAATATTACATACTGTCCTTCTATTGTTTGAATAGATTCACAAGAATGAAGTGTAGTTGTTTCAATTCAATTTAAGATTATTTATGACATTTCAGTAGGTATCACATCTAATCCCTTAACCAAATTCTACTATCCAAACGTATATCTTGATTCAAACAAGTACAGTCCAATCAATTAAATCTTACTCAGTCCCACTTAATCCTATCACACATAATCAATCCAGTCCCGTGAACTGAATCCCTCACCATAGTGCATTTTAGAACCATGCAACTCGTTATATTGAAAGGTGCAACTTGTTTACACTGAACCGTAAAAATAATTGCACAATTTGGTGTAAACAAGTTGTACATTTCAATATAACAAGTTGTATGATTCTAAAATGAACTATAAGTATATGGTATGTCTGAATGCACATGAGACTCACTCTTGTCTCGCTCCTAAAACAATTACTCCTCAATCCTTGTCAAAATTACCAAGATAACCTCCATTCCAAAGCCACTCTCTTCATTCCGGCGGTGGAACGGGGGTCTATAAATACCCCCAACACCAAAACCAGAATATGCAAATCTCAAATTAAAGTTTCCATTTCCATTTCCACTTCCACCTCCCAAACATGCCTCAACATTTCAACTTTATAATGATCATACTCAAGAAAATAGTTATCATACTTTCCAGCTTGAAATGTGCTCCTGATTTCCTTCCCCATCAATCTTGCTGCAATCATTGTGATGCATCTGAAGAAGAGTGCTCTGTTTGTCTGTGCGGAATTGAGGAAAATGAGGAAATCAGAGAGCTCAAATGTGGTCATATTTTTCACCGGGTTTGCTTCGACAGATGGGTCGGGTACGGGCATTGGACTTGCCCTCTTTGCAGAAACCATTTCCAATTTCCCACACTTGTTGGTGATGATGCCCAAGATATTTTGGTCTTCAAATTTTGGCAAATTCCAACAAGGAGTAACGATACATGGTGGCTACGTTAATTTGAACACAAAAATTTGTACAAAATGGTCTTATACATGAGACTAGGTATATTCTCAATATTCACTCATTTTAAAGTGTTAAAATTTCTAAGCCCAAACTATAACCCATCTCATCATGAGATTGTCTCATACAAATGTGTCTAGTTACTAGATTTTTATATTTAGAATGAAAAGTATATAAAAAATGCTTGTGAGTTGTGATGTAGTGGTAGATTATGTTTGAGGCAAATCGCATTTTGGATTATTGAATGGAACCATGATGTAATTATATTAGAGGCAAGTGGTTGAATCATTGTGGTTGAATCAGTAGAAAATTAAATTTATGTTACAGTTTTTGTTAAGAATAAAGTTACCTACCTAATTCTTATAAAAACAAGAGATTTACTCATTTTATAATAAAAGACTTATATAATTTTATTAAAAAAATATATATATACCCATAAAGCCCACAATTTCAGTTGGTTCTGGTTCTGGCTGGTTCCGGTTTGTCGGTTTGCTGATTTTTTTTAAAAAAATATTTGATAACTTTTTTTTGACAAAATATTTGATAACTTGAATTAACTTGATCTTGAGCTAAATTTGATTTTATTCAACCAAACTTCAAAATATAAATTGCAAATTTTACATTTTACAACTTATAAATTACAATACAAACAATTAAATAAAACATTAAATTGAAAGTTGAAACAAGTTTACCAATTAATTGATTAGTGTTATTGGTTTCACCAATTAATGTCGTTTGTTTAGAATGAGAGATATTAGTTGATTAATGTCATTAATACTAATCAACTAATATATTTCATTCTAAACAAGTGACACTAATTGGTAAAACCAATAACACTAATCAACTAATATATTTCGTTGTAAACAAGTGACACTTAATAGTGAAACCAATAAAATTAATCAACTAATTTCTTTCATTGTAAACAAGTGGTACTTATTAGTGAAATCAATAACACTAATCAACTAATACATTTCATTGTAAACAAGTGACACTTACTAGTGAAACCAATAACATTAATCAACTAATATCTTTCATTGCATACAAGTGACACTAATTAGTGAAACCAATAACACTAATCAACTAATATCTTTCATTGTAAACAAGTGACACTTATTAGTGAAACCGATAACACTAATCAAATAATACATTTCATTGTATACAAGTGACACTAATTAGTGAAATCAATAACACTAATCAACTAATATCTTTAATTGTAAACAAATGACATTTTGTAGGTCCCGAACGGGTTTTGTGAGGGCAGAAGTCTAGAGGGGAGGGGTGAATAGACTTCTGAAAACTTTTTGTGCAGATCAGGTGTGATTGATTAGCTACCGATCGAGTGCAAGTGAGTCAGTTTGATCGATATCTAACTTACTAATCGCTCAAGGCAGATCGATTCGGTATCTATCGGTTTAAGCGATTGTGCGGAAGCTAAGTTTTTACCCGTGTGAAAAACCGGTTTTAATAAATCGATTCCAAAGTCGGTTTTTCAACCGGTTGACTAAAGTGTCAAACTTGATCGATCGGAAGTTTTGATGATAGCCGATCTTAACTTAGAATATGTATGCAAACTTTAATTAAGTGGAGTGCGATTGTGTAAAAACAGCTTAATCAAAAGTAAAAAGACACAAGATTTATAGTGGTTGGACAAACAAATCCTAACGCCCACTCTTCCCTATCACAAGGGCACCAACTAAACCAAATCGGACTTAGATTTTTTTTGTGTTAGTCCAACACAAGACACCAACAGATATTTAAAGAGTTCTCACTCAACCGATCCCGTAAATCGTAACTGAAACCCTAGTTCCGAAATCTTGCTAAACAACTTAACCTAACTTTGGGTTTGGGTAAGATTGTTTTGGTTCAACTTTGAAATCTTTTTCTAGTTTTTAAGTATCCTATCAATTTAGATGAAAAGATTTCGCTTAAGAACTTATGGGATGAACACTTAGAAAATAATCTTCAAGTTCGTGTTCTTCGTATGCGGAAATCGATTATAGCTTGAGCTTCTTGATAGTTTCCGTGTCTTCACTCAAGAAAGCAATCCCATATTTATAGACCTCGAAATCAAAAAGCCGTTGGAGAGCAATTTGAATTTCCGGCTATATTTGGTAGACTTGCGAGATTGATGTGGCGTGCTTGAGGCGGCATGCACGAAAAAGCGTGAATAGTGTCTTTTATAGCCGTAAGTAGAGAAAGCAAAGACCAAATCCGTAATTACAGAAGCTCCGATCATACGTGTCTTGTTCTTATTGGTTTAACATAAGCACTTTTTCAGGTGTTGTTCTACCAACTAAGGTTGACATTCTTCTTGTTGGATCATCGTCGTATGATTTGGTGAAACATCGATTTTCACACTGGTGAGTCGACCGATCGAATACAATTGATCACCATCCGACGATAGAAGTCTGCCGGTGCGCTTGTCTTAGCTTCAACTAGCAGACTCTACCGATGTAGGTCTTCTGGTCCGATCTTCCGAAGTCATCCGATCTTCAAGTCTTTCAATTTGAGCTTCATGACTTCAAATTGAGATATCTCGACTTTATCGGATCGATCCGATCTTTCCGTCTTCTCTTGCCTTCCTACCGTTTGATATCAACTCGTTTCTTCGCGGATCTTGAGCGGACCTATACATATTGAGGTTCCCTCAATATGTGATCTATCTTCTACATCGGTTGTTCTATACAATAATTATCAACTCGATATCCTATAACCCAGTAATATAAACATCGGTCGGTAAATGCGCCCGATCGATCCTATTACATGTGTTTTAGAACTTTCATCAAAACTCTAAATTTCCCATGAAACACGTACATGACAATTTCATCTTAATTACGAGAAATATCTAATTCTTGTTTCAATTTTAATTTTGTCCAGATTTGTATAATCATTTTCGTTGTATACCAACCATTTCCGACCTGAAAAGACGAAAAAAATATCCTAAATGTCATTGATTATATGATCAATATGATCCATTTATGCACACACAATATTCATGAGTAATTACGACGTTCCACTAATTAAAATCGGATACGTGTTTGATCCTAAAATTCGCGTACGATGATGTAGATATATAGCCAATAGCATGTTTGGAACGAAATAAAATAATCGCATACTCTATTGTAAAACTTGTTAGCATTAAATGCTACTGAAATTACACCATTCGTCCTAAATGTATAGGCTTATTTTCCTTTTATGAATGTCTCAAATATATAGGGTTTGTTTCTATATAAAGTAATTTTTTTTTAATTAATTTACCAATATAACCCTGTGCATTAATTATGTTGGAAATTATAATTATCATTAAATAGGAATATAATATAAATTTTACTTGTTTAATTTACTTTTCCAATATAATATTTTAACATGTGTGAAAAGTCAAATAAACATATATATTTGGGACGGAGGGAGTAATTTATAAGAATAATAATATTAGTTTATAAGTGTAATGATATCAATTTCATCCAGGTGCACCGAACACTCAGACCCCGTTTGGTTCACGGGATTGATCGGGATAGACCATGATTATAATTTTAATTCCAACTAATCCATTGTTTGACTTGTGGGATGAGGTCCCATGAACTTGAAACCCGAGTAGAAAATGTATTAAATCCCTTCATGAAGGGATATGTCAATTTCATGTGAAAGGTGGGATAAAACATATCTCAAATGCAATATTACATACTGTCCTTCTATTGTTTGAATAGATTCACAAGAATGAAGTGTAGTTGTTTCAATTCAATTTAAGGTTATTTATGACATTTTAGTAGGTATCACATCTAATCCCTTAACCAAATTCTACTATCCAAACGTATATCTTGATTCAAACAAGTACAGTCCAATCAATTAAATCTTACTCAGTCCCACTTAATCCTATCACACATAATCAATCCAGTCCCGTGAACTGAATCCCTCACCATAGTGCATTTTAGAACCATGCAACTCGTTATATTGAAAGGTGCAACTTGTTTACACTGAACCGTAAAAATAATTGCACAATTTGGTGTAAACAAGTTGTACATTTCAATATAACAAGTTGTATAATTCTAAAATGAACTATAAGTATATGGTATGTCTGAATGCACATGAGACCCACTCTTGTCTCGCTCCTAAAACAATTACTCCTCAATCCTTGTCAAAATTACCAAGATAACCTCCATTCCAAAGCCACTCTCTTCATTCCGGCGGTGGAACGGGGGTCTATAAATACCCCCAACACCAAAACCAGAATATGCAAATCTCAAATTAAAGTTTCCATTTCCATTTCCACTTCCACCTCCCAAACATGCCTCAACATTTCAACTTTATAATGATCATACTCAAGAAAATAGTTATCATACTTTCCAGCTTGAAATGTGCTCCTGATTTCCTTCCCCATCAATCTTGCTGCAATCATTGTGATGCATCTGAAGAAGAGTGCTCTGTTTGTCTGTGCGGAATTGAGGAAAATGAGGAAATCAGAGAGCTCAAATGTGGTCATATTTTTCACCGGGTTTGCTTCGACAGATGGGTCGGGTACGGGCATTGGACTTGCCCTCTTTGCAGAAACCATTTCCAATTTCCCACACTTGTTGGTGATGATGCCCAAGATATTTTGGTCTTCAAATTTTGGCAAATTCCAACAAGGAGTAACGATACATGGTGGCTACGTTAATTTGAACACAAAAATTTGTACAAAATGGTCTTATACATGAGACTAGGTATATTCTCAATATTCACTCATTTTAAAGTGTTAAAATTTCTAAGCCCAAACTATAACCCATCTCATCATGAGATTGTCTCATACAAACGAAATATTAATACAGTTACTAGATTTTTATATTTAGAATGAAAAGTATATAAAAAATGCTTGTGAGTTGTGATGTAGTGGTAGATTATGTTTGAGGCAAATCGCATTTTGGATTATTGAATGGAACCATGATGTAATTATATTAGAGGCAAGTGGTTGAATCATTGTTGTTGAATCAGTAGAAAATTAAATTTATGTTACAGTTTTTGTTAAGAATAAAGTTACCTACCTAATTCTTATAAAAACAAGAGATTTACTCATTTTATAATAAAAGACTTATATAATTTTATTAAAAAAATATATATATACCCATAAAGCCCACAATTTCAGTTGGTTCTGGTTCTGGCTGGTTCCAGTTTGTCGGTTTGCTGATTTTTAAAAAAAATATATTTGATAACTTTTTTTTGACAAAATATTTGATAACTTGAATTAACTTGATCTTGAGCTAAATTTGATTTTATTCAACCAAACTTCAAAATATAAATTGCAAATTTTACATTTTACAACTTATAAATTACAATACAAACAATTAAATAAAACATTAAATTGAAAGTTGAAACAAGTTTACCAATTAGTTGATTAGCGTTATTGGTTTCACCAATTAATGTCACTTGTTTAGAATGAGAGGTATTAGTTGATTAATGTCATTAATACTAATCAACTAATACCTTTCATTCTAAACAATGACACTAATTGGTAAAACCAATAACACTAATCAACTAATATATTTCGTTGTAAACAAGTGACACTTAATAGTGAAACCAATAAAATTAATCAACTAATTTCTTTCATTGTAAACAAGTGGTACTTATTAGTGAAATCAATAATACTAATCAACTAATACCTTTCATTGTAAACAAGTGACACTTACTAGTGAAACCAATAACATTAATCAACTAATATCTTTCATTGCATACAAGTGACACTAATTAGTGAAACCAATAACACTAATCAACTAATATCTTTCATTGTAAACAAGTGACACTTATTAGTGAAACCGATAACACTAATCCAATAATACATTTCATTGTATACAAGTGACACTAATTAGTGAAATCAATAACACTAATCAACTAATATCTTTCATTGTAAACAAATGACATTTATTAGTGAAACAATAACACTAATCAACTACCTAAACCCTAATTTAAAAAAAAAAAAAAAAATTAAATAATAAACCGACAGTTCGAACCAAAAATCGCCGGTTCCGATTTTTCAAACCTTGGAACCAAAACCGAACCATCAATTTATCAATTTCGGTTTCGGTTCCCGACTGTTCCAATTTGCCGATTCCGATTTCAATTCCGGTTTGGTTGGGCAAGCCTACCCCCACACTACACAAACCATGCACTGGCCGTCCAGTCCACTCCCCCAACTTTTTTTCTTACATTTATTTATAGTGTTCAGGATTATTCATTATTTAAAGTGAGTATATTTGTCCTTCACTTATAAATATGATAGTAAGATGTCAAAATAATAATAATAATAATAATAATAAATCAGAATAAATAATAGGCAGTATATCTTACTCTGTACGACTGCTCCTTTTTTCTTTTTGTGTGTGAGTAACCTGGTAAGGTAGTAATGTACAAGTGCTCTTTTTTTAGGGGTAAATTGCATTTTTGGTTCCATAAGAATATTTTCAAAGCACTTTTGGTTCTATTGTTTTAATGTGGTCCTTTTTTGTGCACTTTTGGTCCCAAACTTTTAATTGCACATCACAAAAACCCCTAACATGTTCATCTAACAACTTCACCACACAAAAACCACCTTATATATGTTTAAAGTTTTTTGTGCACTTTTGATTTTGGAAGATTTGGATAAAATTTTTATAAAGTTCGCTAGATATTGGAGGTGGCGATTCCTAAGGTTCAAGGTGGAAATGAGGATTTTTTGTGTTTTTTTTGTAGAATATTAGTAATTCCGCTATTTTGGTGGGAACACACACACTTACATCTGTTAAAAATTAATGGAATATTTGTTTGGGAGTAACTTTTATTGTGGGACGAAACATAATTTAGACTTGACGATTTAACATTTTGAAAGATGTAAATGATATTTTTTATTAATTTGTATTACATCTTATGTATGAGAAAATCGTATATGACTTTCTTTTTTTTTTGATAAATCAAATTAATTCACATGAAAGTTTTTATCTTTAGGCCAATGGTTATGGTTGGTAACTATATGAACTGTTTACCTTAAATTTGATAACATATAGTCGAGTATATATAAACTCATTTTTATTGTTTCCTTTTTTCAAGTGTATTTTCACTTAAAATCACAAGAAAATAAAAGCCAGAAGCGGCCTTGTCTGGACAATGTTAGATGGATAATCTTATTGGGTTTACTAGCTACGTAATCAAGCTTTGATATGTCTTCTTTCATTAGTTTAGATAATTTGATTGATTACAAATCTCTAAAAATGATATTATATATTTATATGTATTCACACTTATTCAAACATGATTGACCCAGGTTTTAAGCTGGCCAAAGACGTCTTCTTTATTAATAGGTTATTTGAATGTATTTATGCAATGATAATACATTAGACTTTGAACATTCTATGATTCTATCCACTCAAACATACAATAAACACTAGTGAAGATAAGGATGATTTAGTATTAATTGAGAAGTCTACTCATTAATTCACCTAGTTTGAAAGTCTACTCATTAATTCACCTAGTTTTTAGATCATTTTATTTATTAGTTATTTAATATAGTATTTTCATTTGTCGTATTAATTAATTACGAGACTAGTATAAATAGTCAATTTCAGGCATTGTAATAGATAGATTTGAATGAAATAGAAATTATCGGGTTTTATCCTTTTGTTCGTGTTTTTATCGTTGTTCTTCCAGTATTCGTAATGAATCAATGGAATTAAACGTTAATCACGTTTCGTGTTTCATCCGAGTATTCTAATAATCAACGGATAATACTCTTTATGCTTCTGCTAAACTGCATCAAACACCTCAGCATAAATACAAATTCAACTCAGTAAAGACAGAAATTGTAAAAACAGAACATACAGAATGGCTAAACTGGAAGATATCTGCAGAAATTTTGTTTTTGTCAAAAAAATAAATTCTTTCTGTCCGACAATATCATACAACTCAAGCCTCCAATCTCATTGCAAACATTTACCATTACACAATACACAAACTACTAATTCTTGAATCTTGAATTTCCTTCTTACATATAGAAAATAAATAATAATTAATACATATATACTACAAAACAGCAAACTCATAACAACCAATTTACTCCCATTTGGTCTTCATCTGATTTAAGTGCTTAAAATCATAACACATCATCAAACTTCCATCCATTCTCATAAAATTAAACCTCTCAACCAACACATAGCATCCAAACTCACTCCATTCACCACCATTTTCCTTCAATTCTTCCACTTTACTAATCTTTACCACTTTTTCCTGCCCCACACCTACCCAACCCCCCCTTTCTTCCTCCCATTTCATTCTTTCGACTACCTCGACTCTCAATCCAACTCCCGTTCCTGCCCCATTAGTCCTGAACCAGACAACCCCATCAACGACGCTTTTCTCATTCCACACAGCCTTGTTCCCGCCAACAAACACTTGCTCGTTTTCAACTAAAGTATCGATTACTACAGAGTTCCCACGACTCTCGTTACTATTCCTTCTGCAGCTGAAAATCTGCTCCCATCTTTGCTCGAGTGTAACCACATAGTACATTGATTGTTTCACCTGATCTCTTAGTGATCCATCCTTCACGAATATGAAGGGAGTGTACCATTTTCCGACCACATGGGATTCGGAACCCAAATCTGGGAGACGAGCGCGGAGTTTGGAGTCGAGGCCTTGTGCTGGGAGGAGGTTGAAGTCGTCGGGCGTCTTGGTGTATATCGACCACCCCTTTCTTCGTAAGAAGTAAGGAGGGAAACCATCTGATGCGATCGATTTGGCAAAGAATTGATCCCGCGTGCTGCAAAGTCCTTCGCAACGGCGAATCTGAAATTGTTGATAAATGTCGTTTGGATCCAACGGCCTTGGTTTTACGTCTTTGACACAACGACAGAAGAAGCAGTTGGTCTTGTCTTCTTCCTTCGAACACGCGAATGCTTCCCTGAAAATTCATATTCAACAGAAGTTATTCTCTTGTAGAGGTGCAAAACTATCACTTTTTGGTAAAAGAACTAATACTTTTTAGTGAAATAACTAATACTTTTTATTGAAACAACTAATACTTTTCAGGATTTTGACATTCAACAGAGAAAAACTAGAAAAGCTGAACATACCCTTTTGGCAACTATCACTTTTCAGTAAACCAACTAATACTTTTTAGTGAAACAGCTAATACTTTTTATTGAAGCAACTAATACTTTTCAGGAATTTGACATTCAACAGAGATAAACTAGAAAAGCTGAACATACCCTTTACGCAACTATCACTTTTTAGTTAACCAACTAATACTTTTTAGGGAAACAACTAATAATTTTAAGTTAACCAACTAATACTTTGAATAAGTACTAGAAAAGATGGAACATACCCTTTGCGTTTTTTATGCGGAACGATGGCGTAGTAACGATCGGAAGACAAGGGCTGATTCAGGACAGGAATTAAGAAAACCGGGTCAAGAGAAACATAAGTGTTCTGCCCTGAGCTTGTCACGTATTGAACGGTCAACTCTTTGTTCTGAGGGAACGGCAACTCCTTGAGTGTCCGATTCTTGCAGAGCCCGAAACATGAGTACGTTTCGGATTCCTCATCCTTGATTACCAAGTACCCTGAATTCGGGCCATCGGGTGGTGCTGCTACAGTTTCAGGAGATTTTAGCAGCTGAGAAAGAGGCCTTGTCACATACATTTTCTTGATTTCTTATCTGGTTACAACTTAAAAGATGCTACATATGTAACACCAAAATATTTGTATATATGATGGGTTTGGCTGGATTATTATTGTCACTTGTTTGACTAGTTCAGATCATTTGTTGAATAACAACGCGTTTCAAGTTTTGACTATTCTGATCAATGATAATGCCAAGAAAGGTGTATATATATATATATATATATATATATATATATATATATATATATCTATAAATATCTATTCTCGAAGTTGACATTATTGGTTGTGGAAGTTTCATCCTCACTTCGTTAGCTTTCTTGATAACTGATAAGTAAGATATTGGGTATGTAATCATCAGTCAATTAATTAAACAATTCTTTCCTAGACCTCACATGTGCTATAATTAATAAAGGGATTAATTTTTCATTTTTTTATTTTGATCATGTAAATTTTCCAAAAAAATTTAATTGGTCATTTGATCTCATGCAGCAGGTCACCAAATAGGTGACTATATGTAATTATTATATTTTTTCTTTAATTTTGTAATGCCACTTAGACTTTTTTTAATCCTATTAATTTTGGGTCGGATTTTTTTGTGTATTTTTTTAGGGAGGAAAAGTGGTTTCTGCGTATTTTAGTTAATTTTTTAAATTTTTTGGTGAGTTTAAACCCAGTAAACCGACCCGATTCACTTTGTCTTTTAATAATACACAGAGTTTGTCTTAAAATCCGATCAAAAAATTATTAGGATTAAAAAAGATCGAGTGACGCTTCAAAATTAAAGGAAAAAACAAAATAATTACACATATAGTGGTTATTTATTTGGCAATCTCCGCAGCTAAATTAAATGAACAATTTCAAAATTTTAAAAAAATTACATAATCAAAATAAAAAAGTCAAAACAATCACGATCAATTTTCAAAAAATACAAAATTAAAGGACTACAAAAAAATTTAATCCCATAAATAAATTTCCTCAAACCATGTAAAGCAAATTCAAGACTGCAAAATGTGTCATTTCTATTTGCTCTTTATAGAACAGAATAAATTTTGAATAAACTCAGACAAAACAAGAAAACTCAGACAAATTCAACCGAACTGAAATCACTTGCATAAAGCTGAAAACAAGAAAATACTGATTCTTGAAATTTCTTCTCACACATAAAAACTGACGTATAAACACAAGACATCAAACTCATAAGAACCAATCAATCTATTCCCATTTGGTCTTCATCTGATGCAAGTGCTTAAAATCATAAGAAATCACCAAACTTCCATCCATTTTCATCAAATTAAACCTTTCAACCAAAACATAGAATCCAAACTCACTCCATTCACCACCATTTTTTTTCAATTCTTCCATTTTACTAATCCTTACTCGTTTTTTGTCTCCCCCGCCTACCCACCCCGCTCTCCCTTCCTCCCATTTCATTCTTTCGACTAACTCGACTCTCAAACCAACTCCCGTTTCGCGGCCATTAGTCCTAAACCAAACCACCCCATCAACTTCATTCCACACAGCCTTGTTCCCATCAACAACCACTTGCTCGTTTTCCACTAAAGTATCGATTTTTACAGAGTTCCCGCGACTCTCATTACCATTCCTCATGCAGCTGAAAATCTTCTCCCATCTTCGCTCGAGTGTCACCACATAGTACATTGATCGTTTCACCTGATCTTTTATCAATCCATCCTTCACAAATATGTAAGGAGTATACCATTTTCCGACCACGGGGGATTCAGAACTCAATTCTGGGAGACGAGCATGAAGGTTGGAGTCGAGGCCTTGTGCTGAGTCGAGTTTGAAATCGCCGGGTGTTTTGGTTTAAACTGACCACCCCTTTCTTCGAAGGAATTTAGGAGGGAAACCATCCGATGCAATCGAGTTGGCAATGAATTGACCTTTCATGCTGCAAGCTGCTTCGTACGGGATGATCTTAAATGTTGATAAGTATCGTGCGGATTAAATGGCCTCGGTTTGACATCCGTGACACATCGACAGAAAAAGTAGTTGGTTTTATCTTCTTCCCTTGAACTAGCAAATGTTTCCCTTAAAATCCACTCGACAAAGATCAGATGCATGGCAAGTCGATTACTCATAGATCAGATGCACAACTATCACTTTTTAATAAAATAACTAATACTTTTTGGCAGAACAGCTAATACTTTTTAGCAGAACAACTAATACTTTTTAGCAGAAGCATGACAATTGACAAGTTGATAACATAGTATATCTGGAAAAGCTGAACAACTAATACTTTTTAGAAGAACAACTAACACTTTTTAGCAGAACAACTAATACTACACATCAGATTGTAGTCCTTAGAAGCATGACAAGTCGATACTACTTTTTAGAAGAACAACTAATGCTAGAGATTAGTTTGAAGTGCTTAAAAGCATGATAAGTGATATATATAACATAGTATAAATGGAAAACCCGAGCATACCCTTTGTGTTTTCCATGCGGAACAATGGCGAAGTAGAGATTGGAAAACAACGGCTGATTGAGAACCGGAATTAAGTAAACCGGGTCAACAGAACAGTCGTGTTCTCCCCTGTGTTTTTAATGTATTGAACGATTAACTCCTTGTTTTGAGGGAACGGCAACTCCGTAAGGGTCCGATTCTTGAACAGCCCGAAACATGAGTATGTTAAGGATTCCTCATCTTGGATGATCAAGAATCCTGAGTTCGGGCCCTCAGGGGCTGCTGCCACAGTTTCCGGAGACTTTAGCACCTGAGAAAGAGGCCTTGTTACATACATTTTTCTTGATTTCTTTTCTTGTTACAACTTACAATGTGCTACGTGATTCTTGATGCCAAACTTCATGTATATATACTTGTCTCTTTGGTGAAAACTCATGCTCACCAGTTGCACTGTTTTGATTTAATGTAATGAGTCATATGGTCCCAAAAAAAAACACAATGAAGAGTATTAGTCCATGTAATGAAAAGTATTAGTTTGTATGCTGAACAGCATTAGTACATTTTTAATATATAAACTGTCTCTAAAAGAAGAAAAAACTGCATGATTAAAATTTGTGGGTCAAAATTGTGTGCCACACTATAATAAGTAGGGCATTGCCAATTGATTGGATAATGTTAGCTCGATAACCAGATATTTTGCTCCGGGCCTCAAATTTGACTAATTCAAATTAACAATAAATGCAAAGGCTATATATATATATTTATAAAAATAGAACTACAGATTTGTATTCTTAAATAATCAAATTTAATGTTTAGTAATTGTGGAAGATTGATTCCCACGTCGTTTGCTTGGTAGATAAGGTGGTTGGATGTAAACATCAGTTAATTAATTATGCAAATCTGTCATCTGGACTCGCACATGCTTTATTTAATAAACATTTTGCAAACAAAATCTTAACTAGAAGAAAGAAATCCAACTTCAACTCACAACATTTCTACTCACTCTAAGAAAAAAAGACTAGCTAAACTATGTAAGAGATAGAGATATATTTATACAACATAGGGATAATTCAAGATTTCAAAATATTGAATTTTTTTAAATTCATTTCCAAGATTGCTACTTTTTGTTTCCCTTAAGGAACCCTTTTTTCCATAAACCCCATTTGCTTTTCAAACTTGCAAGATTCCCTCCAGTCTCAGAATTCCCATTTTTGTAAACATCAGAAACTCCATTGATCCCACCATACAAGAAATCTTGATTCGATTTGGACATCGAATCGAGCTTCAAATCGATGAACTCAGAATCACCCATGGGACTGAAGAAATCACTCCCCTTAATCGGAAAAAACACTCCTGTTTGGAAAATTACAAACTCTATCAATCTCCACTCGATTCGAAACCCGCCCAAATTGCGTATTCGAATATTCAAAGAAACCCCCTCTTGAAACATCAGAAATCTTGGCATTTGAGAAGGACGCAGACCTCGACATGTCACTATTTTCATCATTATCTTTGTTTCTTTTCTTGCCAAACAGCCCCTTAACTTTCCAAAATCCATTCCTTTTCTTGATTTCAGCACAGCTGCTGCTGCTTCTTCTCAAGAACACCACTTTTTCCGACCCCTGTTTTTTTCTTTTGGAGTTTGAATGTAAATAATCGATTTTCTCATTCTCATTTTCAATCATGAATGAGAGTCTTCCAACAGACCCAACTTCGAAAAAGCTACATCAATTCCGATTGTAGCAAGAACATGAAGAAACACAATTTTTGCCGCACTCAAAACAGAGCAGTTTCGACAATCTGTCTGTCAAACAGTAAGGACAGATTCCGATATGAATTGAAAAAGGATGTTGGCTGCATGGAATTTGTGGTGCGGAGCAGTTGAAATCTGGGAAATTTGTGTGTGTTTTGGAGATGGTTTTTCCTCTGTCTTTCATGGCTGATAAAAAGCAGGGGATAAGAGAAAAGAAAATGCAGAGTGGCTTCAAATTGAAGTGTTCCAGAAAATGAAATAAATAGAGGAGTTGTAATTTGAAATTTGTTTATGATTGATACTTATTAATCATAGAAACGAAGGATTGAATAGGATAATAGTAGTAGATGAAAAGTGTCGTGAACTTTACGTTTTTTTTTTCAAGGAAAAACAGTGTTTCCTAACATTGTGAAATGAATAAGTGTGGGGAGTGAAGTGACTTATTATATGATAGGAGATTTTTTTTTTTAAAAGAGCAAATATTATTCATAATTTGATAAAACAAACATAAATTTGAGGAATTAAATTCATTTTTGGTCTCACTAGATATTGTACTCACGATTTTGGTTTGGTTCCAAAACCATTTTTTTCATGCAATTTTGGCTCACTTTTATGTTTTAAGTTAAAGTCAACTGCATTTTTTGTCCAACAGAACAAAGTTTATGATTAAAAGTGCAGTTGAATTTAACGGATTCCGTTACAAAAGGACAAAAACTGTATGAAAAAAGTTTTTACGAGACCAAAGTGATGAGTATTGTGATCAAATCCGTGAGACTCGTGTCATGTGGGAATAAAAATGAATTTAACTCAAATCTGAGACAGTTTTAATTTGTGCTAGTCCTTAGACGTTTTACTCTCTAAATAATTTGCCTATAAAAATTACTTTTGCTAATTAAGGAGTGGTGACATATTTTCCTATTTCCAATTTATTGCAAGTATGTTTTCATGAATGAGTAAACATATATATAAGTGTTTAAAATTATTCAAGTATATTTTGGAAACTCAGAGACATGGATGCAATAATAGACCCTGCATATTGTTCATCTACCCAAAGCTATTGAAAATTCAAGAAACAGAGTCGCTGTTGAGTGAAAAAGAATGAATTGGAAAGGGAAAAAGATCTTGTGTATCTATTATGATGTTTCTCAC
Source organism: Stenogyne calaminthoides (assembly GCA_037126765.1). Classification (NCBI taxonomy): domain Eukaryota; kingdom Viridiplantae; phylum Streptophyta; class Magnoliopsida; order Lamiales; family Lamiaceae; genus Stenogyne; species Stenogyne calaminthoides. The sequence goes on along the minus strand of JBBCBC010000021.1, from coordinate 2,980,670 downwards.
TCACTTTTTTAATTTTCATTGTCAACTTTTTCTATTTTGGCCTTTTCTTGATGTCTTTGTTTAAAGGAAGGCGAAATACATGCATTATCATTGTTTTTAGCGACTTCATAACCCAAGATTTATGGTCATCCACTTGTTTTTAACAAAGTTTCATTTTCATACAATATTAGTACTATTAATTTCTTTTGATTCAAATTTATTGATATCTCAATTCAATTCTTGACGAATTTATTTTATGGGCAAATATATCGTGAAAATGAAATGAGTTGGCATATTTTATATTAGCCAGATCTGTACTGTATTGATGGGTAGTAAATGTAAAATGAGTATACATGTCTTTGGAGATTTAAAATTATTCAAAAAGCATAGGGATGAAAGGAAAGAATAGAAAATAAAGGAAGACATAAATATTAAATAGATGTCAAGTTCATATAGTTCACCATCAAATTCAATAGCAACCAATACTATAGATATAACAATATTCTCGAATTCGATGGATGCGGCAAAGAGTTGGCTTTGAAGGGACAATTCTTTATGGGAGGAGTTGAGAGCGGAACTTGTGATGGGCGTCTCTTATATTTTGCGATTTTAGAATTGGAGAAATATGCTTTAACCTACTTGGTTCCTTATGCTTGGTTCCAGATTGATCTATAATTTTAAATTGAAGAATTGATTTATATTACCTTTTTCATAATACCCATTGGAATAAATTTATATATAGGCCAAGTTTTGTATGCATTCAGATTCATCGTGCACTCATAGTGTACTTTAGAACTATACAACTTGCTATACTGAAAGATGCAACTTGTTTACACTGAACTGTGCAGCTATTAATATGGAAAAATAGTTACATTGTTAAGTGTAAACAAATTGTATCTTTCAGAATAACAAGTTGTATGGTTTTAAAATGCACTATGAGTGCACGATGCACCTGCATGCACATGAAACCCGCTCTTTTATATGTTGTGTTTAGTTATTAATTTAGCTTTTGTGTGATTTTCTAAAAAAAATTAACTTTTGTCTGTACTTTGACTTAATATAATAGTTAGTTTAATTCTAAATATTGTTTACAACTTTGTTTTAACATTTGATTTAGTGCCTAATTTCAATCAAAACTCAAACACATAAAATATTTAAAAAAATAAAAAAGAAGTTTAGTTGCGCCAACTTACCATTTTTTAGCCGAAATTAGATCAAAATTGGTTTAAATGTTATCCACTGGAATTAAATCAATGTGCATGAGTGGGTTAAATAAGAAAAACAAATTAATTAAATATAGTTGATACTTTTATTTTTTTTTATCAATTTTAGTACATACTCCATCCGTCCCACATCAGTTTTCATACTTTCCTTTTTTATTTGTCCCATATCAGTTTTCACACTCAAAAAATGAAAGTTTTCTTACAACTTTTACCCTCACAAAATACACTTATTTACCCTATATGCCATTACTTTTTCTAACACACCCACTAATTAATTATCCATAACCAGCCCAATTACACATAATTGATCCAACCATATTTATAACCCGAATTAAATATACACCCAAACAAAATATACCTACCCCAACTAAAATAAGAAATCTGCCTCCCACCTCTTTCTCTCTCGATTCTTCTCCACCGCCTCCTTTCTCAATTCTTCTTTGATCGTCTCCACCCCTCTCTCCGGTCGATTCTTTCTGAAAAACACATAGCAGATCAATTGTAAATCAAGATCTGCTCTTTTCGATATTGCAAGATCTGAGATATTTTTTGAGGTTTTGTACGATATGTAAGCCCTATATGATTTTGTTAGATTTTATAAGATCTGAGTTATTTTTTTAGAATTTTTGCAATATGTGCACTTTTCGATGTTGCAGGATCTGGGGCCGTTTTGAGTAATGAATATATCTATGTTTTGGAGTCTTACTTTTACGGAATTCTCGATTTTTTGTACCTGAAAGTCCTTTTATGGGGAGGTTGGGTTGGATTTAGTGGATTCGGGTGTTACTTTAGGGTTGTAGAGATGTTGGTCGAATGCCTTTCGATTTGGTACTCTTATAACTCAAATCGCGATTCTTCTTCGCTTCCCCTGTTTCTTCCGATTGTCTCTCTCTGAATTTTCTCGTCGGAAACCGCCGCCTGAGAATCATCTCCCCTAATTTCGCCTGTTCAGAAAACCCACTAATAATTGTTCATTAAGAAAAAATTGAATGGACGCTCCTACCCCTGCTTTATCAATCTGATAAAGCAAAAAAGTGGTTTTCCTTGGTTTGCGTATTGATCTGGGACGGAGGGAGTATATTTTTGTGTCTCTTTAAATTTAACACATTCATTTTCGATAAGGACAGTTTGATGTGAATGTTGAAATCCACTTATCTTGTTGTGTATATATTTAAATTTTAAAAAAATACACCATATTAGAGCGAGACTAAAATTAAAAAAATTATTATTCTCATCCAATCATCCGAAACAAAAGCCTAGATTATCCAAATCAATCTTCTCGATCAATTTTCTCAAGTGGATTAAACACCTTCAAACTCTACATCCTACATTTAAATCACATTTAGGCCCGTTTGGCACAACTTATAAGATGTTTAAGAGCTTATAAGCTCTTTAATTTTATTTGGCAAAATAAGATCTCTAACATCTTATAAGATCTAAAAAAAAAACTATTTAGAGCTTATAAACTCCAAAAAAATAAGTTCGGATATCCCAACTTATTTTACAAAAATTATATAAGCTCTACCTTATCTCAACACATCCCGATCCAAACCCGACCCGAATTCAACCCAACCCGTCCCGTTTTCAACGAAAAAAAATTTAAAAATAAAAATATTTTTGAAATAAAGAAAAAAAATACGAAATAAAATATTTTCAGAAGAAAAAAAAATCAGAAAAAAGTATGTTCGAAAAAATAAATAATTTTAAAAAGTAAAATTTAGAATAAGAAATTATGTCCAAGATGAAAATATTTTGAAAAAAAAATATTTTCCAAAAAAATAATAATTTAAAAACATAGTTTTCGAAAAAAAAAAAATTATTTTTGGAAAAAAAATAATTAAAAAAAATAAATTTCAGAAAAAGAAAATTAAAAAAAAATTATTAAAAAATATATTATATTATATAATTAAAAAAATATATTTTTACAAAATTATTATAAGTTGTATTAGACAAACAACTTATAAGCTACTTAAAAATTACATCTTATAAACTCTTAAAACAACTTATTCTGTTAGAGCTTATAAGATATTTAAAATAAATTTAGTCAAATGGGCTCTTTGTATATATAAGGTTCCAATTTTTCACGTTGAGTGAAGATTTCTTAGAAATGCACAAAATGATATTATAAAAATATGGAAAACAAAAGGACAACATAAGTTTTTTTTTGGTAAAACAGGGCTCATTCATTCCATAAATTTTTTTTTTTTTTTCAAAACATGGTCTCTTAGGGGGTGTTTGCAAAAAATTATAGTTTTAAATAAGTGATTAAAATTAGTTATTATGAGAAAATTGATTAATAGTAGAAATTAATAGTGTTTGTAAGAAAATTAAAAAAAAAGGTGATAGCATTTGCAAAAAAAAGTAATAAGCTACTAAAATCATCATCTTTGAAGCTTATAACTTATAGTTTATGAGAGCTTATTTAAGCTATTAAAAGAGAAATAAAACACTCTAAATTTAATTTTACACATAATTTTGATGACTATAATCATTTATAAGTTTTTGAAAACACCCCCTTAATATAGGTTTTTTTTATTTTTTATGATTACACATAAACAAGATAACTATTATTCAGGCATCCACATAAGACAAATATTATCGAAAATGGTGTCCATGATATTTTTAAGTATGGAATGAAATTATGTGCTAAATTTGTAAAGTCATTTTTTTTTGTTCAAATTAATAAAAAATATGCCCTAAATTTAGAGAGAGACGACATAAAAACTATCACTATTATACACAAAAAAAATTCACTGTTTAAAAATATAAAGTATTTTTTAAACAATGATAGTTTTTGTGCATAATAGTGATAAAACGTAATAGTGTTAGAATTCATATATAGAACTGATTCGCAGGAATGTTATTTAAAAAAAATTGCTACTATAATTTATAAGGCAAAAACTTGTATGCAATATTGCATACAAGTGTTATGTGCAATTATAGAGTAATTGGGTTTTTTCTTATTTATTCGCGGGTCAGGCTTTATTTGCCGGGTTAGAAGGCAGATTGATGGGCTTTTCTTTCGCGTTCTTTGACGATTAACTTATTTGATTTTTTTTTCTTCCCTTTCTTTGATTCTTTGATGGATCTCATGGGTTTTCTTCTTCCTCGTTCGTGCTCTAATTTCTTATCCAATTTAATTTTCTTTGATTCGCTCCGATCATTGGATGAAATCAGGTTTGTTCAATTGAGATTTTGGTGTGGATTATGCAAGAAGAAGAGAGAATATGTATGTAGTGTTGGATTACCCCTCTACACAAAATATGTGCTGAAATTCAGATCCTTCTGTACTCTTCTCAAACTCTGAGGATTTTTTTTCGCGCTTGTTTTGGTTTTCGTTCATGTAGTAACACTCTTTTGTTCATAGGGTAACACTATTTTATTCATGTAATACCACGTCAAGTTGTTCTTTAAATCTGCAATTTTGGACTGGGGATTTCTTTTCGCGCTTGTACTATTTTGTTCACGTGGTAACACGTTTTTCTTAATAGAGTAACACTTTTTGTTCATATAGTAACACACAAAAACAACTTGAATTTTTTTTTTGGACAGAGGAATTTTTTTCGCGCTTGTACTGGTTTTTGTTCATGTAGTAACATTCTTTTGCTCATAGGGTAACACTCTTTTGTTCATATAGTAACACATCAAGTTGTTCTTTAAATCTGCAATTTTGGACTGGGGATTTCTTTTCACGCTTGTACTGGTTTTGTTCATGTGGTAACACGTTTTTCTTCATAGCGTAACATTTTTTGTTCATGTAGTAACACACAAAAATAACTTGAATTTTTTTTAAAAAAATTATGTGTTAAATAAGAATTGAACCTGCAACCAAATACACTAAAAATAGACCAGAACCATCAGACTACAACACAATTTGATAAAAATATCCTTACATAAAATCTAATAGGTAAATAGCCAAGTGGTCTGCCCAATCCGCCCAGCCTATCCGTCTGCCCTGCCCGACCCGCCCGACCGCCACATGACCCGCGAATTTTAGCCTTTTTGCCTTAATTATGATGTATTGCACATAACACTAGTGTGCAATATTTCACACAAGACCTACCCAATTTATAAAAGGTTAGGTCTTGTATGCAACTGGGTGCATCGTGCACTCATAGTACATTTTAGAAGCGTGCAACTTGTTATGCTGAAAAGTGCAACTTATTTACACAGAAAAGTGCAACTGTTAATATGGGAACATAGTTGCATGCTTCTGTTAAAATAGTTGCACGTTTCTATTTTGTATAATTGCACGCTTTTAAAATACACTATCGAGTGCATGGTGCACCCGGGTACAATACACATGAGACCACACTCTTTATAAAAAAGTTAAAGGAAAAATGTCAATTTAGGGCCTGAAAGATGACAAAACTATCAATTTAATGCCTTAAAGATTTTTCCTATCGATTCAAGGCCTGGAAGATAGAAAACTATCGATCCAGGGCCCGAAAGATAAAAACTATCAATTTGAGGCTCACACATTTTAAGGTCATATTTGACACTTATATTTCATATCCTTATTTCATGTTCTTATTTTTTTTTATTTTTAGGGTTTACGATTCAAGGTTTACGGTTCAGGGGGTTTAGGGTTCATGGTTCATCGTTTAGGGTTTAGGGTTCAGGGTTTAGGATTTTAGTGCCAAACATGACCTTAAAATTTATAAGCCTCGAATTGATAGTTTTATATCTTTCAGGTCTTGAATCGATAGAATAAATCTTTCAGGCAGCTTTACCATATTTTAGGTCCTAAATATAAAACTCCAAAGTTAAAAATATGAACTAGATTTGTTTGTTTGGGAAAGAAATAAAATGGGCAACCACGGACAAAAAGTGCCCTAAAGAAAGCAAGAATAAATTGAGCCCAGCCCAAGCATAACATTTTGTGAGATGAGGCTAAGTTGAAATTCACAATGGAAGAAACAAGAAATCGGCTAGATATCATGGAAACCCATGACAAAATCAAAATCATGGAAACTTCGGCCGATGCAGAGATGATCCCCAGTCTTCCACCAGAAATTATCCTAGACATACTCGAAAGAGTCCCAGTGAAATCGCTCTTGAGATTCAGGTGCGTTTCGAAATCGTGGCTTTATATGATTTCTAGTTCTGAATTCATCAAAACCCACCTGTATTACTCAACCAATAACCCTAATTTCACTAATCACGGAATCGTGCATACTGTCTCCAACCCCAATTTTAACCTCAAACACTCCTCAGTTCACTCGTTGTTGTTTGAAGATGCAACTGTTGCATCTGACGCTGATTATCTTGAGAAAAACCCACATGCGGATGTCTGGGTAGTGGGTTCTTGTAATGGGCTAATATGCATTGCCAATGGAAATGATATCTTTTTATGGAACCCTAGTATGAGAACATCCAAGAAATTGGCCCCCCTTGATGTAGAATTGAAGGTTTCTTTAATGTGTGGGGGTTTTGGTTTCAATGAATGCAATGATGATTACAAGGTTATGGGGATGTTCTCTGTGGTTGAAAATCCAGGCGTTCGTAAGTCAACTGTAAAGATTTACAGTTTGAAGGCTGATTCTTGGAAGACGATTGATGATTTCAAGGGTGGTATGCCGTTGTATCAGTCGGGCACGTATGCAAGTGAGAATCTACACTTTGGAGTGATTCCGATGATTAATGATATGGATTGTGGATGGAATACTGTTTCTCTTGATTTAAGGAGTGAGGAATATGGCATGGTGGAGCTACCAGATTTTCGAGAGGCTTTGTATGCGATTCGTTTGGGAGTGTTGGGAAGTTGCCTTTGTGTTATGAGCCACCGCACGAAGAATTGTGGTGATGTTTGGGTTTTGAAGGAGTATAATGTTAAAGAATCTTGGACTAAAGTGATTTCCATTCCTTACGTTAATGATCTTGGGACGTCTCTTTACTCGACCCCTTTTGTAGCGCTGCCAAATGGTGAAGTTTTGTTGTTATTTGAAAGGCGTTTTGTTGTTTACAATCCGAAAGATAATAGTTTCAGGCGTCCTGAGATAACTAATGCTGATCATTCCATCACAGCAGACGTGTATGTTGAAAGTTTAGTTTCACTTTAAGTGGAAGACCAAGGGGAAATGCCATCTATTGCAGAAAAGGTACAACTTTTTTGGTGATTTATGAATCCTTTTATCATATCATTACATTGACTAAAAACAAGGAAATCTTGATCTTTCCTGTTTTTCTCAATGTTCAAGTTATATAGTATCGTTGAGGCGTACTGTAATTAGTTGTAGTGTGGATTGTGAAAACCCCAGTTGAATAAGATATTTGTTGCATTTGTGGATATTGGTCTCTCATGTGGCAATTTAATGGATCATCTTTAGGAAGCATAAATCTTGGTGCTTAGTATACAAGTTCAATATAGATGTCGTCGGGGTGGAGTATCCGATTCAAATAAATTGATTGTAACAATTGGTTACATGCTTAAGAGATGTCATGAATTTTTTTTATTTCATTTCCATCACTTGTTCCTCATGGAATCAATATCTTTAGAGGTCTGTGTTCTCATTCATGTGTTTGACTGCTATTTTTACTCCTATTACGTGAAGTGTTGGAGGCCGATGTTCTGGTCTTAGGTCTAAGTACTTAAAGGTTGAAACTGTCGGGTTTTCAAGGTCTTGTCATTTAAAAATTAATCAAATCCAATGAATATACCAACTCTTGTTTTGTGACTCCAAAACATTGCCCCGAAGATGAAACTCTCATACAAGTTTGAAGTTTCCAATAACATTTCTCAACTGTTTAGGATGGCATCTTATGAGTTGATAGTTTCAGTTAATGGAACTAAACTTGTCAACTATACCATAGGCATTACAGCATCGTATCTTTGAATTTATATAAATTTTGTAAAATTTTAAAATTTTTAGTCATTTTGGTGTCAACCAGTTTTTTTTTTTTTAATTTTGGCCGAAAAATGGCCGAAAATGCGTTGCAACATACAAAATAACACGAAAAGGTATCGAAATAACGGTTCAGTGAGAGAAAAAGAGTAGTACTACTATAAGTCTCAACACTCGCCTCAACGTAAATCACTCGAAATTAGCCACATAAAATTGAATTCATGAGTTTGAAGTCGCGATTACGGGGGATGTGCAATCAAAACATGAAATCAATTGAGAATCTTATTTTCTGGATAAAAAACCGTTCAAATGAAAATAATGACAATTATCAACGTGACCTATAAAAAGTCAGGTCAAATTTCCAATCAAATTCTCAATTTTTTTGGCAAAAAAAATTAAAACTAATACAAAAAGAACCAAATTAATAAAGTGAATAGCTCAAGTGGTTATAACTTCACCACCTGAGACAAGAGGTCTCGAGTTCGAAACACGGAGAGAAAAAAATTATTCTCTCTTGAGATACGGAGAGGGAAAATTTATTCCCTTCGAGACACGAAGAGCTCTTGAGACACGGAGAGGAAAAATGTGTTCCACGAAAACTATTGTAATTGATTACCATTTAAAAAAAATTTAATAAAGTAAATATTTTGTAGGAACTATATCAATGAATAGGACAAAGCTAGACAATTTGTGAATATTTTTCTCAATTTTATATATATAAAGAAAATTCAGAATAGAGGAGGGAAAGAAGAAATTGGCCTCCATTAAACATAAGTTGAAAGTTCACCATGGAAGAAAGAAGAAATTGGCTACATCCCCAAACCCATTTTATATCCAAGAAAATCAAAATCACAGAAACTTCCGCCGATGTAGAGATTCCCACTCTTCCTCCAGAAATTACCCTGGAGATCCTCAAAAGACTCCCCGTGAAATCGCTCTTGAGATTCAGGTGTGTTTCGAAACCGTGGCTTTATTTGATTTCTAGTTCCGAATTCATCAATACCCACCTGGATTACTCAATCAAAAACCCTAATTTCACTAATCACGGAATCGTGCATACTATCCGCAACCTCAATTTTGAGCTCAAACAGTGCTCACTTCATTCCTTGTTGTTTGAAGATACAACTGTTGCATCTGAAACTGATTTTCCTGAGAAAAACCAACATAGGTATTTTTGGGTAGTGGGTTCTTGTAATGGGGTAATTTGCGTTGCTGTAGATGATAGGGATATCTTTTTATGGAACCCTAGTTTGAGAACATCTAAGAAATTGCCTCCCCTTGATGTAGAAATAAATCAAAGTGTCTATAGTGTGTGGGGTTTTGGTTTAAATGAGTATGATGGTGATTACAAGGTTGTATGGATCTTCTCTGTTTTTGAAAATTCAGAGCTGCATGAGTCAAGGGTATATATTTATAGTTTGAAGGCTGATTCTTGGAAGAGGATTGAGGATTTCAAGGGTGGTATTACGTTATGTGACTCGGGCAATTATGCAAGTGGGAAGCTTCACTTTGCAGCAACTCCTCGGATTGATGAGGATTATAAATGGGATATTGTTTCTCTTGATCTAAAGAGTGAGGTATATGGCATGGTGGATCAACCAGATTATGGAGTGGGTAAGCATGAGTCCATATTTGGAATGTTGGGAGGTTGCATGTGTTCTTAACAACTACCAAAAAATTCGTGGAGATGTTTGGGTTTTAAAGGAGTATAATGTTGAAGAATCTTGGACTAAATTGATTTCCATTCCTTACATTAATGATCCTGAGATGTTTCTTTACTCGACCCCTTTGGTAGTGCTGCCAAATGGTGAAGTTTTGTTGTTTTTTCAAAGGCATTTTGTAGTTTACAATCCGAAAGATAATAGTTTTAGGCGTCCGGAGGTAACTAATGCTGATCATTCCATCATAGCAAACGTATATGTTGAAAGTTTAGTTTCACTTTAAGTGGAAGACAGAGGAGAAATGCCATCAACTGAAGAAAAGGTACGATTTTTGTATGATTTATGAAGCCTTTATCATATCATTACATTGACTAACCATTATTGTTTCGTATAAAAAAAAGAAGAAGTTAACCTTGATGTTTTCCTGTTTTTCTTAATGTTCAAGTATATAGCATCTTGAGGTATTCTATAACTAGTTGTAGTGTGGATTGTGAAGACCCCAACCGAATAAGATATTCCTTTGGATGTTATTAATTTTGGTAATAGCAACGAATTGGAATTTTTAAATCCTGGTGTGTAATACATAAGTTTCTTGGATATAGATCTTGTTTGGGTGGAGTATCCCTTTTAAATAAATTTGATTGTAACAATTGGTTATATCCTTAGAGATGTCATAATCAATTTTTTTTCATTGCTATCCGATCACTCGTTCTTCATGGAATCAAATCTTTATCTGTTCTCATCTACTCCTATTAAGCTCTGGTCGTAGTTGTAGCTTAAGGTTGAAACTGTTGCAAGATGAACTATGTATGTTCTCAATTTAAAACTTAATCAAATCCAGTGCATCTACCAACTCTTGTTTTGCGACCCCAAAGCATTTGCCCAAAGATGAAGAGTTTGCTTTCGTACAAGTTTGAAGTTTCCAGTAACATTTTCTCAATTGTTTAGGAAGAAATGTTACGAGTTCATATTTTTACTGGAACTAAACTTGTGAACCATGGCATGTATATATACCGTAGGCATTATAGCATCGTATCTTTGAAATCATATAAATCTTGCATATTAGATGAAGTATATACATAACTAACAGATTTTACTTTATTCTGCAAGGTACTTAGAGTAAGGCAAGGCCGGTTATCGACATTAAGATTGTAAAACTCCATCAGAGGACTACCAATTTGCTGTCTGTTGTTTAGTACAATATGTAACTTTTCTGGCTGTGAAACTCCATCTTAGGACCAACGTTGTGTTGCTTGTTATTAAGACAGAGTATAAACAATTGTAATTTTTCGTTTTGGCTTTCAGCAGTTACACTCTGCAAATAGTCAATCTGAAACTGTTGGTGGCTTGGTGCCATGTCTAATGCTGGTTATGCCGCAAGTTATGCTCAACTGCAAATACGAGCCTTTGTCAAATGTAATTGAGTAAGTCTCGTGTGAAATTTGTTCAAAATATAAATTTCATACTATGAACAAGTTTCGACGGAGACTTACTTTTAAAAAAAATTCACTAATTTCAAAAACCATTTATAAAATTTTACTTTATATCCAACACAAATGTTACTGGAATATTCAAGGATGGGCGAAATGAGTGAGAAAATAAATTACATGTGGTGGTTCTGTACTTTTTTCTAAATCCAAATTTGGTATTTTATTTTTTTATTTTTCATTTGTAGTCCTTTTGTTATCGAAAAAGATCTTTTCCATCGAAAAATTAAAAAATTAACACACGGGTCGCATGAAGTGTTAAAATTGGTCCTGCTCTGAAAATAGTGCTTGTGTGGTGTTCCATGAACCCATGACAGTTGGTAATTGTGGTATGTGGTGTAAATTTGAGCTTAAATTATATGATGATTATTAGATTATTCAAATTTTATTTTGATGAAGTTTATTTATATTATATTGAGTGTCATTAAACACACTCCATAGATGTATATAAATTGACTAAGTAACCCTATATAACTATTTGGTATTATTTGTCTTTTAAGTTTTATTTACTTTGATTTAGTTTTCTAAGTCCTTTTCACTTTGAAATTGGTCCTTTATTTTTTGTCAATCTAGTCTTTTAAAATTTATACATACATGGAAAAATAATTGAAAATTTTGAAAAAATTAAATTAAAATAATAAAAAAATAACTAAATTAAAAAAATTCAAATAAATAAACTAAAAATAAATCTGAAAAGATAAAATAAAATTTAAAAATATTATAAAAAATCAACTAAATCTTCAAAAATAAGTAATTAAGAAAAAATCAAAAAATAAAAAATCAAATAAAATTAAATAAATTATTAGAAATTAAAATTAATCTTCAAAATTAATTTAAATAAACTTGTTTTTTCATATTTTATTTTGAATTACTGATTTTTTAAATTACTTAATTTTTATATTTTACATATAATTACAAAAATAGAATTATTTTACATGCTGAAATTAAAAACAAAATATAAACCCTGTAAAAAAAAACAGAATACTCCACTGGACACGTCAGGAAAGAGGAAAGTGGGGCATAGCCAAAACCCGATAGAAGAATGAAAAAGAAATTGAGGCATCCCCAAACAGGCTAAGTTGAAAATTCACAATGGAAGAAACAAGAATCAAAATGGAGGTTCCCAGTCTTCCACCAGAAATTATCCTAGAGATCCTCAAAAGGCTCCCCGTGAAATCGCTTTTGAGATTCAGGTGTGTTTCGAAATCCTGGCTTTATTTAATTTTCAGTTCTGAATTCATCAAAACCCACCTGGATTACTCAACCAACAACCCCAATTTCACCAATCACAGAATCGCGCATATCACCAAACCCAATTTCAACCTCAAACAGTGCTCAGTTCATTCGTTATTGTTTGAAGATGCAACTGTTGCATTTGACACTGATTTTCCTGAGAAAACTCACATAAGAGTGTCTGTGTAATGGGTTCTTGTAATGGGCTAATATGCATTGCCATAGATAAAAAGGATGTCTTTTTATGGAACCCTAGTCTGAGAACATCAAAGAAATTGCCTCCCCTGGCTGTGGACACAACGGGAGGTTATAGATATAATTTGTGGCTTTATGGACCTTATGGTTTTAATGAGTGTGATGATGATTACAAGGTCGTGGGGATTTTCTGTATGTTTAATGCAGGCTTTGATGAGTATGAGCATGAGTCAGTGGTTAAGATTTATAGTTTGAAGTATGATTCTTGGAAGAGGATTGAGGATTTCAAGGGTGGTTTCCCCTTAAGTGTCCCGCCCAAGTATGCAAGTGGGAAGCTTCACTTTCTTACTGATTACTATTATACAAGGATTATTGTTTCTCTTGATTTAAAAAGTGAAGTATATGGCATAGTGGATTATGGAGTTCATCCGCATGACCAGATGTTGGGCGTCTTGGGAGGTTGCGTTTGTGTTCTTAACTACTACTTGAAAATTCGTTCAGATGTTTGGGTTTTGAAGGAGTATAATTTAGAAGAGTCTTGGACTAAACTGATTTCCATTCCTTACATTACTGATCCTGGGATTTATGTTCACTCAAACCCTTTGGTAGTGCTGCCTAGTGGTGAAGTTTTGTTGTTCTTTGAAGGGCATTTTGTAGTTTACAATCCGAAAGATAATAGTATCAGACGTCCTGAGATAACTAATGCTGATCGTGTCATGACAGCAGATGTATATGTTGAAAGTTTAGTTTCACTTTAAGTGGAGAAATGCCATCAATTGCAGAAAAGGTATGATTGTTGAAATTAGTTTTTGTGGTGATTTATGCAGCCTTTTATCATATCATTACATTGACTAAGTGTGTTCATTCCTTATCAAATAAGAAAAAAAACAAGTTGGCCTTGATCGTTTCCTGTTTTTTCTTAATGTTCGAGCTAACATAGGATCTTCAGCCCTACTATAATTAGTTATATTGTGGATTGTGAAGACCCCAACTGATTAAGATATTCCTTTGGTTGTTATTACTCTTTTAGCTGATCATTCTTAGGAAGCATTAATTTTGGTGCTTTGTATATAAGTTTCATGAATATAGATGTTGTTGCGTTGGAGTATCCGTTTTATATAACATGATTGTAACGATTGATTTTATCTTTAGAGATGTCATAAGCAATTCACTTGATCCTCATGCAATCGATATTTTTATAGGTCTCTATTCTCATTTATGTGCTCAATAGCTATATTTACTCCAATTAAGCTCTGGTTTTTGTTGTAGCTTTAAGGTTGAAACTGTTTCTAGATGAACTATGTTGTCAGTTTAAAAATTAATCAAATCCAATGCATATGCCAACTCTTGTTTATTTGTTTTGTGACTCCAAAGCATTGCCCCAAAGATGAAGAGTTTTCTTTCATTCAAGTTTGAAGTTTCCAATAACATTTCTCAATTTTTAAGGATGGCATCTTGTGAGTTCATAGTTTCAGTTCATGGAACTAAACTTGTTAACCATGGCATGCATATACCATGGGCCTTATAGCACCCTACGTTGAAATTATATGAATATTTTATACGTGAGATTAAGTGTATACGTAACTAGTAAGTTTGCCTTTATTCTGCAAGGTACTAGAGTAATGTGATGGAGATTGTTGCTGCATGTAGAGTTGTACTTCCTACTTAAAAGGTGAGAACTGGGAAGAAGCAAGTAAGATGGCAAACAAAATATATTTATATTCGGATTGCAACTTTTCCTGTCTCCTGGCTGCAAAACTCTAGCTTGTGGCTACTAGTCAATATAGTATGAATCATTGGGAAAATTACTGATAGGTACAATTTTTTTAAAAACTTACTAACAGGTACACAATGGTTGCATATATGTAGGTACAATTGCACTTTCAAGTGCAATTTTGACTGTATATGCAATCTCATTTGTACCTGCCAGTAAGTTTTCTCAAAATTTTGTACTTGCCAGTAATTACCCCTGAATCATTCTGTAATATAAGAGAAGGTTGACTCAAGTTTTGTCTTTTTTGCTTCGACATTTACATTCTGCAAACATTCATAGCATTGCGACGTCGTTATAAATATATCCAGAACTAGTTTCTTACTTTCTCAAGTTTTACAATGTGAAGTTGTTGGAGCCATGTCTCATGCTAATATAGATTTTTCATAAGTTATGATTAAACGCAAATACAAGTCTTGTCAAATGTAAATGTTACTGAAAAATGTCACAGTAGGCAAACAGAGCATACATGAATCTTGGGCTAAAGTGATTTCCATTCCTTACATTAATGATCCTCGGACGTCTCTTTACTTGACCCCTTTGGTAGTGCTGCCAAATGGTGAAGTTTTGTTGTTCTTTCAAAGGCATTTTGTAGTTTACAATCCGAAAGATAATAGTTTTAGGCGTCCTGAGATAACTAACGCTGATCATTCCATCATGGCAAACGTATATGTTGAAAGTTTAGTTTCAATTTAAGTGGAGAAATGCCACCGGTTGAAGAAAAGGTATGTTTTTGTGTGATGTATGAAGCCTTTATCATATCATTACATTGAGTAACCATGATTGTTTCCTATCAGAAAAGAAGCTAACCTTGATGTTTTCGGTTTTTCTTGTAATGTTCAAGCTAAATTGTGCTGTAACACTCCATCATAGGACTACCATTGTGCTGTAAAATATGTATCTTTTACTAACATTGTGTTGCTTGTTATTTAATACAGAGAATGAACGATTCTGTAATTTTAATGTTTTGGCTTGCAGCATATTTAATCTGAGGCTAATGCTGGTTTGCATTTTCCGCAAGTCATGCTCAGACGCAAATACGAGCCTTGTCAAAAGTAATTGAACAAGTCTCCGGTGAAATTTGCTTATAACATGAAATTTATGTCATTTCATTTACAAACTGATACCATAACACTTATAAACTGTTATTATTTCAATTAAAGTGTTGATTGGGACCGACAATAGTAATAATTTTGTATGGTGAAAATGGTGCACACAATACTTTGTCATTGATTATTAAATTTAAGTTGCTTTATTTAATAACTTAAAACACCACACCGACGTATTAAATCCGGCTCTTTTATAAAATTTCTGGCTAAATTAACATATTCTGATAACAAAAAGACTACCGCATGAAAAATAAAAAGACTAAGGACTAAATTTGAATTTGAAAAGAAGTTATTTATGACTTTTTTTTTCCTCCAAAAAGAATCCTAACTTTTTCAGGAAAGGGGTTCACGAATCACCATAGAAGAATGAAAAAGAAATTGAGCCCTTCCCCTTCCCCAAACATAACATTTTGCAAGATGGGGCTAAGTTGAAAATTCACAACAAGAATCAAAATGGAGGTTTCCAGTCTTCCACCAGAAATTATCCTAGAGATCCTAAGTTGAAAATTCACAACAAGAATGAAAATGGAGGTTCCCAGTCTTCCACCAGAAATTATCCTAGAGATCCTGAAAAGGGTATCCGTGAAATCGCTTTTGAGATTCAGGTGTGTTTCGAAATCGTGGCTTTATTTAATTTCCAGTTCTGAATTCATCAAAACCCACCTGGATTACTCAACCAATAACCCTAATTTCACCAATCACCGAATCTTGCATACTGTCACCCACACGGGCCACACCGGCCCCAGTTTTAGCCTCAAACACTCGTCAGTTCATTCTTTGTTGTTTGAAGATGCAACTGTTGCATCTGACACTGATTTTCCTGAGAGAAACTCACGTTTCTGGATCCAAATAGTGGGTTCTTGTAATGGGCTAATATGCATTATTGCCGCAAAGGGTGTCTTTTTATGGAACCCTAGTCTGAGAACATCAAAGAAATTGCCTCCCCTGGGTGTGGACACAACGGGACGTTATAATAGTATTGTGTTGTGTTATGGTTTTAATGAGTGTGATGATGATTACAAGGTCTTGGCGATTGGCCAAATGTATAATGAAGACGAGGATGATGACAGCTATGAGTCAGTGGTTAAGATTTATAGTTTGAAGTATGATTCTTGGAAGAGGATTGAGGATTTCAAGGGTGAATTCCCGATATATGCATACTCGGGCAAGTATGCAAGTGGGAAGCTTCACTTTCTTACTGATTATTATAAAAGGATTATTGTATCTATTGATTTAAAGAGTGAAGCATATGGCATAGTGGAGCAACCAGATTATGGAGTTCGTCCGAATGACCAGAAGTTGGGCGTCTTGGGAGGTTGCGTTTGTGTTCTTACCAACTACACGAAAATTCGCGCAGATGTTTGGGTTTTGAAGGAGTATAATGTTAAAGAGTCTTGGACTAAACTGATTTCCATTCCTTACATTAGTGATCCTGGGAATTATGTTTACTCAAAACCTTTGCTAGTGCTGCCTAGTGGTGAAGTTTTGTTGGTCTTTGAATGGCATTTTGTTGTTTACAATCCAAAAGATAATAGTGTCAGGCGTCCTGAGATAACTAATGCTGTTAATGTAATCACAGAAGACGTATATGTTGAAAGTTTGGTTTCACTTTAAGTGGAGAAATGCCATCAATTGCAGAAAAGGTATGATTGTTGAAATTAGTTTTTGTGGTGATTTATGCAGCCTTTTATCATATCATTGCATTGACTAGGTGTGATCATTCCTTATCAAAAAAGAAAAAAAAAACAAGTCGACCTTGATCGTTTCCTGTTTTCTCTTAATGTTCGAGCTAACATAGGATCTTCAGCCCTACTACAATTAGTTATATTGTACTGAACACCCCAACTGATTAAGATATTCCTCTTGTTGTTTTTACTCTTTTAGTTGATCATTTTTAGGAAGCATTAGTTTTGGTGCTTAGTATATAAGTTTCTCGAATATAGATGTTGTTGCGTTGGAGTATCCGTTTTAAATAACATGATTGTTACAATTGATTTTATCTTTAGAGATGTCATAAGCCATTCACTTGATCCTCATGCAATCAATATTTTTATAGGTCTCTATTCTCATTTATGTGCTCAATAGCTATATTTACTCCAATTAAGCTCTGGTCTTAGTTGTAGCTTTAAGGTTGAAACTGTTTCAAGATGAACTATGTTGTCAGTTTAAAAATTAATCAAATCCAATGCATATACCAACTCTTGTTTAGTTGTTTTGCGACTCCAAAGCATTGCCAATTTGCCCCAAAGATGAAGAGTTTTCTTTCATTCATGAAGTTTCCACTAACATTTCTCAATTGTTAAGGATGGCATCTTATGAGTTCATAGTTTCAGTTCATGGAACTAAACTTGTGAACATTGGCACTATAGCATTGTATCGTTGAAATTATATATATTTTATAAAATTAGTAAGATTGCCTTTATTCTGCAAGGTACTAGAGTAATGTGATGGAGATTGTTGCTGCATGTAGAGTTGTACTTCCTACTTAAAAGGTGAGAACTGGGAAGAAGCAAGTATGATGGCGAACAAAATATATCTATATTCAGATTGTAACTTTTCCTGTTTCCTTGCTGCAAAACTCCAGCTTGTGGCTACTATATGTTGTTGTTCAATACAGTATGAATCATTCTGTAATATAAGAGAAGATTGGCTCAAGTTTTCTCGATTTGGCTTCGACATTTACATTCTGCAAATATTCATAGCACCGTGTCGTTATAGTTCTATCCAGAAGTAGTCTCTTTCTCTCATTTTTTACAATCTGAATTTGGAGCCATGTTTAATGCTAATATAAATTTTTCGTAAGTTATGCTCACACGCAAATACAAGTCTTGTCAAATGTAAATGTCACAGTAGGCTAAAAAAGCATACATGAAGATGACCCACTATACCAATCACCCTTTGTCATAACATTTTCCACTGTTGGATGACTCTTAACTTGGTTACTTACAAAACTGAATGAGAATAAATAAATCTATTGAAATTATTACTTTTCAGACAAATTCTTGCTGGGTGCAATCCAACCTAAGAAGCTGTTCTTAGGAACAGAGCCAATATCAATGAACGATACACTAAATGACACAGCATTATTATTGGACTAGAATCAACATTTGTTGATCTATTGTCCTCAAGGCACTATTTATAGACTATCAACTGAGATCACGTCTCAAGCTTCTTTCCTAGTTATCCTGCATCAAGTAAATAAGAAGCATAAATCAATTATCCAACACATATGTCAATGGAAACTTAAGGGGTGGTGTCAGGTAAAATTTTAAGAAATGGAAATGAATCATACCAATACTTGACTATTTGGGAATCAAAGTCATAGTAGTGTAATTCCAAATACATACTATGACTTTGATTCTCATACCTCACCCCCAAACCCTCTCAACCAAACACCCATCGCAACCTAAATTTTGTTTTTCCACAGACCATAATAATTTGGTTTGGTTTAAGTTTTAACATATTTGGAACTCAGAAAATTTGGTTTGATGGAAAAGTATGTCAAAACCAATCAAAATACTCATTCCTACATGTGACCCCCGAAATGAAACTCATTTAGCGAAACTCGTAAGACATATCAAGATGCGCTTGACAACAAAAGCCCTAAACAAGTAGCATGTTCCAAGTTTGAAAGTTGTACCTGAAACAGTATATTCCGAGAGCTGATGTTATTTCATGAATAACTGATGTGGCAAAATGGAGATAGAGCACCACTGTGTAGACCGAAAGAAAAAATAAGATCCAGTAGGAAATGAGCATGAATATCCACTATACAAAATCAACCCTAACATGCATCAACTGTCTTACATGTGTATGCGAAGAAACCAATAATAACCCAGAACTCATCTACTAGAGGAACTCTGCCACAATATGAAGAACTCAGAAGTGTAAAAAAGTTAAGTTAAACGAAAAAAATGTAAGGGGGAGAGAGAGAGAGAGAGAGAATATAAAGTAAATATATAGCATATCAAAGGCACAACATACCCATCATTTAACCGCTCAGAGAGAGCATTTGCAATGGCGAAGGGCAGATAAAACAATGCCTGCATAAAAGATGAGACCTTAGCAAAATGCATTGTGGATAATTAAATTTTCTGAACGAGGAAAACCCATTCCTACTGCAGATTTCAAGGCTGCATGAAAGCATCATTATCAAATGCGAAAGCTACTCTATACTCTATGCATTTACAGGGATACGAAGTATTGAAATGAGGGCCATACCATACACATGTTTGTTTTCAAGCCCTTAGGTTCATCGCATAGGTGAGCAAGAATCATCCTTCCCTGCACAACAGTATTTTATTTATAAAATTCTAGTTCAGCATAAATGAAATTGATCCTAGATTGAATATACGCGGTAGTACTCCATACTTGCATATATCAGATTTCCACAAACAAATTCTTTCAATATAATTAGAAGTTTCAGGTGGTATTTGAGTAACATTTTTGCGATAAACTAAATTTACAAATGGAGGTGAAGTATGTCATTCCAAGAACACGCATTCAGCACATAGAATCTTACCACAAGAAACCCGAATGCAAGCCCAGTACCCATTATGAAGAGATGTGGATATTTGTCCTTTACACCAGAGGGAGATAAGTAATCCCTGTGAAGTTAAACTCAGTAAGCTACCATAAAAGAAGACTGCATAAACACATTATACATGGAAAATCAAGACATACCACCCAAGAACTCCACAGATTAGCACAACACAAGGGTAAAGCTGCAAAAAAGTGACAGTGGGATATTGATTCATCTATTTAAAATAAGCAAGGTATAGCGTTTAGCGAGATATTAAACAGATTTAATTACCATTGCCAAAGCTAGAAGCATGCTTCCTTTTCTTGCTTTAACAACCTTATATACATTGTGTATGCTGCAATGATTTTAAAGATTCATTAATTGTTAATGTCTTCAGAGTAAAGGGTAAAAGCCTACTATCTGTTGTAAAAAACTCACTTGAAAGCGACTGTTGGAACAACAGCGAAGGCTATCAGCATACACAATGCAGACTTGTACATTGCGAATTCTGAGGAAAGGAAATTATAAGTGGCTGTTTTGCAATAACGTTGAACTAAATGTATAGTTAACTTGGAAAGTCAGTGAAACACGAGAATGAAACTAAGCACATAACTTAAGCAAATAATCATACATCAAAAGACACTGCATAATACAGAAAATGTTACATTAACGTGAAAAGCAACTACACGTCATCGAAAAAACTTTCTTAAACATTGCCCATCATCAGATATCTACTATTTCTTTATTTGGAAAGACTCACTTACCACTTAAATACGGAAGCCAGCTCAAGAATGGGAGAGCTTTTCCAAATGGTTGAACCCACCACTCAGCACCTGGAATAAAAAAAAAAAAACCCAATTTTTTCAGTCCTCACTGTGTCTGGATACAGTTTTGTAATAGAAAATGAATTCAAGTTAAGAGATCTTAGAATAAGGAAGAAAAGTGAGAAAAATACCAACAAAAGCTGTAAAAAAATGGACCATGTATATCATTATAAGCCCTTCTGTTGGTCCATTTACAACCGGAAGAATGAGAGTATTGGTAAAATAGCTGTAAGGAAATGGAAACCAGATACATTAGAAGAATATAGAGCAAAGAAAGTGGCACCTTACAGCCCAAAAATTAGAAAATAGAGAAATTGCAGCAAAAAGACCACAATGGCCATCAAGAAAGGATTACAATATCTAGTTTCTTCCAATATAAAGGCAATACTATCGTATATGAAACACACCTGTAGACATTTCTTGAGAATGAGATTTTTCTCATTTTCAAACTCATGAAGAATAAAAAATTTATAAAGCATAACTTCCACTACCTTTCCCACGTAGCACCGTAGAAAGGAACTGCAGATAAAAACCAAAACCACCATGCATCCCCCTTACACATAGCAGTGCTTCCATAGGCCATGGATTCGAACTAGAAAAAATCACAATCAAACTTCAAGAGTTCCCATCACAACATCTGTATAATAAAAATTGGAAATAAAAGAAAGGGCATCGAAGGTTCAAAGACATACCGCACATACAAGAGCATCACATCCTGCATTTTTGGTGAAAAGAAATTTTAAAAAGATTATTTGTCGGGTCTAAATAGATGAAAAAAGAATGCAAAATTCCTTAATTAAAGAAAAAAGAAAGCTTAAACAAGAAAAAAGTAGTTACCATGATCAAAAAGTTCCCCCAACGGACTAGATGAACTTGTTCTTCTTGCTTGTTTTCCATCAACAGCATCAAAAGTCTGGAATTCATTTTCAAGTTAAGATGGGATAAACTATAGGTTGGCAACTTATAAACCAGAACTCAACTTATAAACTTCACAAGGAATACAAACTATAAGAATTTCTAGTAGATATTAAGGCCAAATCTGAAGTAGAAAATACTTGGTACAAGAAGAGACACAATCCATGGACGAAATGAACCCATCTTGGGGGAGGAGAGTCCAATTGAGGGGAATATATCTGCAACAGAGTTTGGACAGTCAGTACAGGAAATAAATATCTGTGGCACAGAGAAAATAGAAATAGTTGATATCCAAAGTTAGGAAATGCATTAACATACCTATATTTATAACTTATAAGTTCCCATATGTTTACTAATATAACATTACAAGGCTTCAAAGACTTGTGTATACAATACTATAGCATACTGTAAGCTTAAACGAACTGCTAGTATAATATCACAATATTAATTGAGGTAGTATGCCCATGCATAGATAAATTAGACAAGTTTGCCCTCAAACTTTTAATTGACAAATTATGAAATATATATTTTATTTTTATTTAGCATTTGCAGTTCCAATTTTTACAGGCCTGCCAGGCTACAACTGAAGTGCAACGTTTATGGAATACTAAGCAAATCAAACTTACTCAGCAATCGGCACGAAATATAGCATACGTCAAAAAAACTTCATATGAGATGGTTAAATAGCAAAGAAAAGTTTCAATATTGATTCTCAAAAACAGAAAAATAGTTAAATAACAAAAACTAACATTCTTGTGCAAGACTTAATGAGATAACAATTACACCTCCATGATCTAAAGTGGCTATCCGCACAAGAAAAGAGTAAATGGCGAAGAATGATTCTTCAAACAATACACATAGAAAAAGAGCAGATTGTGAGATTAAAAGACAGTAGACACGAGCTTGTTCTAAAAAAAAAAAAAAGGACAGTAGACACAAATAAATATGTGTATCAGTTAGTTTTAGAAGGCAAATTCATTAATCTGGATAGGATCAGAGAGTGAAAGTTAACTTACATATCCAACCAATGCAGACATAACTAAGAACATTAAACCCATCAGTGTAATCTGGAAAATAAGTCAGATACAGAATAACAATGAGCATAAGGCTGACAAATGGGAATACAACCAGTAACTAAAAAATATACGATTCAATCAATACTAACCATGTTTGGTCTGTTCCAGTCCATGAACAAACGGAAACAAAAAAAGTAGTTAGTGGCGATTAT
This sequence comes from Stenogyne calaminthoides, assembly GCA_037126765.1. Classification (NCBI taxonomy): domain Eukaryota; kingdom Viridiplantae; phylum Streptophyta; class Magnoliopsida; order Lamiales; family Lamiaceae; genus Stenogyne; species Stenogyne calaminthoides. The sequence goes on along the minus strand of JBBCBC010000021.1, from coordinate 2,957,678 downwards.
GGGAACAACATAATTGAACAATATATCACTAGACATCATTAATGCAGAAAGAGAAGACATGCCCGATACTTAAAACTTCATTTAACAACCAATAACACAACAACCTTATATGACATATCAACATCCTAATGTCCCTTCAAAGCCAGTATCATGGGCAAATGTTTATTACAAAAAGAAATATAAGTAATAAGTGTTGCTGCTCTAAAAGAAATCAAGAGAGGCATAACGAATTTTAATTTCGAGCTATTATTTTGGTGCAATGAGAGCTTTCGTACGATTAAGAATAGAACAAAAGCAAATCGAGATTTCTGACTTTTTTTTTTCCGCAAATAATCATGTTAACATGATATTAACTGCAGGTGAACATCTCTCGTTCAACCTCGAGGCACCTCAGGCACCATGTAATATATGCTTGTTTAATCCCCAAATATTTATGCTATTAACGTTTGAATTCTCATGCATTTTTAACAGCCTGAGGAGCTATCAAATCAAACAAACTTGTTTTTGCTTCATATTTTGCCAAATTATGAATCTTTACGTTTAATTTCTCAGAATTGTGCAGCTAAGTCTACCACTTTTACCTTACGAGTGCATTTACCACAATTACACACGAGCAAGACCATCACCAAAACGAACAAAACAAAATTCCAGGACTAAATGCACAATATCGAAGAATCAAATCAAAGACAAAAAACAAAAAAACTTACGGCATCCAAAGAGGAAAAAAATGAACACAGCGAGTCCAAAAGGGCTGCAACACATATTTGGCCACTAAAGAGTGATCCACGCCACTATACTTGTATCTATGCAGAGCCGCAACTCCATGCGCCCCTATGTATCCCATTTTTTATTCAACGCCTTATTTCAGGTTTATAATTATCACGCCTCTAACTGCATCGAAACAACCAGATTAGATCCTACCCAAATCTAAACACTTTATTTAGAAAGAAAAAAAATTATACATATGGAAATGGCGGATTAAATAACGAATCTGGAGAAGCATACAGAGAAATATATGAAATGTTGGGGTGAATGGGGAATATCATTCCAATAAAAGGTAAGAAAAAAGAGAGATTGATAGAATATCACCGTTTGTTGAAATGCAGAGGTGAGTGATTTATGAAGCAAGAACAGTTAAATATAACCTTCCGCAGTTTGGTTTTGTATAATTTCTGTGTGAAAAATGAAACCAAAATTCTCTCTCTCTCTCTCTCTTCATATGAGTGATGAGCAACTCTGTTCATTAATTATATGGCGTAACTTATATTTTTTGTAAAAATAATTAATCGCAAATTAGTGTATGCACCATGCAATTTAAGTGCATTATTAAAATATATAATTATTCAAAATGAAATAAGTTGAATGTTTTAATGGAAATTAATCAATTGTTTCAAAAGAATAAATTGATTTTTAAAAATACACTTGAGTATAAATAGTAAATATTCAAACGAGTATCCTTTCAAACCAAAAAAAAAAAATGTTCAAACGAGTATGAATAAGAAGAAGCATGATTTTTAAACATAAATATATATATAAAAAAAATATGTATACTCCTAACTCCATTCCTGATTGCAGGATCCACTAATTTTGTTCCCATAGGATTCAACACTAGTTTCAAAAAAAAAATATATATATAAATAAAATGATTGTTTGTTACTAAAATTAAATGACAATTTGAGCATTAGTTGAAAGGTGACTATAAAATGATTATTTTTATTTTGAGTTGGACAAATAAATAAAACAATTGAGATCAAATTTGGTGAACGGAGACATTATTAATTGAAAAATATATATGAATAAATGAGTACTAATTTATAATAAAATACCTAATGTTATTTTAAAAATATGTTTGAATGCAATGTATGCAAGGTTTTGTGATATTTTTTTATTGTTCCAAGTTCTAACTTTTTTTTTTTTTTTAAACGTTAATCAGATCAAATTAATTGTTTCGTTCTCTGGAGATCTCCCACCAATAAAAATTCTCTGATCTCCTTGGCGGCCCAAATAAGGGACCACACTGCAAAAAAACTGCTACCAATGTGAATAATTTAATTAATTATAATTAGTATTCCGTCGGATTATTTTTGTTTTCACATGAATTTGTTAAAAAATATTATTATAAAATAAATATACATATTACAATTACATAATGTGATAATTTTATCTTTGTATCTATGAATGAGGTAAATTTGCTTCATTAATCCATGGTAAAAAAAAAAGATAGTATAACAAAATTGAAATATAGACGAAATGAATAGTTCAAGTGGCTAGAACCACTACTTATGTCGTGAAATCATAAGTTTGAGTTACCTTTTTTTTTATCTAAAAAGGAAATTTGAAATATATTACTCTATTCGTCCACAAAGATACTTGAAATTTATTTCTATTTTAATTTTTCCTATGAAGATAGATTTGTGAGTAGAAAATATGAAAATAAAACAAAATCTTGCATGCATCAGGTGCACCGTACACCTTAAGTAATTTTTTAAATATTTAGTTTGTTTGTACTGAAACCTTCAACTTGTCCGGCGTAGAATAAATTGAACATTTAATTATAACCAAGATGAATGTTTCAATGATTAAACACTTGAGTTGCACATATATGTGATTCACGCAAGACTTACTCATTTTGAAACAAAGAGAATATTTAATTTATTCTAAATTATTAGTATAAAATAACAATTATTTCGAGTTAACAATTCCATCCCTAGAAAGGTAAGTCTACATGTTAAAAAAAAAGAATCTACAAGTGATGTTAGAATGTGTTGTAAATTGTGATGGAATGAGTTGATTTGAGAATGCTTTGAAATCTATTCATTTTCATCATCACCCCAATCAATGGAACAACACAATTATACTAATATTAGGAGTATTTATTTATTGTACCATTTCTCACTGTTACTATTATCATTCATTCAATTAACTTTCAGAACTGTAAGTTTACATGTTTGAATACTTGGTTTAAGAAATCGAAAGCTAATCTGAAGTCATTTGAAAACGAAAAAATGAACTATTATGATCTGTGTGTGTAGATAATTTTTAGAGGGGGCTTGAGTTAACAACTCAACATTGCTGGTTTTTTGCTTAAATAAAAAATACTATAAACTGTGCTTATATATCACATATAATCTGCTTAGGATTCCATCGAATTTAATATTCATTATTGTTCTTTCACATAGACAAGCACACCAGACCGAAAATCTGATGATAATACATTTGAAATAAGGTTTGACGAAAATTTCTATATCCTAGGTTTACAGAAATTTTATATTGAACACTGCTTAGCATACAAAGTAATACTGTTTATTATATGACAGTGTCACTGTTTAGTGATTTAAAAAAAAAAAAACCAATAAATTCAAGCATTTTTAAATTCATATGCTAAAAGGTGATACTTTGTATGGTAAAAGGTCAAATGAACCTAGCTCACAAAGAGCTGAACTCAATACATTTACTGCTAAACTAGTTGGAACAGAAAACACCTGATTATGACCAAAATTTGTGAAGTAAAATTCCAGGAAATGTGCTCTTTAGTTCAGTTTGCGATCAGAAGAAAATGCAGAAGATTGTAAAATCCCACAGTACTACAAAATTTGCCAAACATACACCCTTCGCAAAAAGAAACAATCGATAGGAAGACGTGATTTGCCTCCTTAAAACTCAGAAGCATGGATCTTTAGACCCATGCAAAGTCTATACTCCCGACCAGAAGGGCAATAGACTCTTTGAAACAATTGATGTGGGACATGAAGAAGATAAAACCTACGAAATGGAAAGAGAATCTAAAACTTACATGTCAGAATATCACTAGTCGTCTTGAACTCAATTTCGTGAAGAAAAAGCCTTGAACAAACAAATTCCCAGACAGCCAACTGCCAGGATCATCAAAGATGTACTTGTATAGTTAGTAGAAATTCCAATTCTGTTGCGTTTTATGTTACTATTTGATCTTTCCCCCAAATTTTCCTGCAAAAGATTGCTGAGATAGTCCAGCTGGTGATTAACTTGGCGTTGGCTACGTGCTATGCTCGATAGCTGTCCAGAAATATAGCACATATCAATTCACAATATCAAAGAATCCAATTTCTACTTTTCTATACAAAAATCTGATATATGAGATGGGACAAAAACTTGAATACACTAGGTGTACCGTGCAATTCAAGTTTATCGTTATATGGTATTATTTGTTTTATTGAAAGGTATTAGTTGTTTTATTGAAAAGCATTAGTTGTGTATAAGACAACTGGGATCTACCGATTTAGTTACAACTTATCTAGCGGAACTCCAACTCAACCATACAAACTTCGTGGTTTTTACGCCAAAAGGCTCTTAGCAATCTTTAAGTTATAAAAGCAAATTATTTAAGATATAAGAATAAGAGTATAGAAAACCAATTTTTCCCTTTTTGGTTGGACCAAAAGGCTCCAGTCATTTTTACACGGCTCTAGTATGGTAAATTGTCAAGTGATAATAAATATATTCTTCGAACACGATTTCCTATGCTACTCTAGATTTAGGTTTTGCACAGAAAGTGAAGGTAACAACATATGATGTGCTAAAATCTAGATGTTAGTAGTAACTTAGAAAGATCCATGATATATTTTTTTTCTGTTGGGACATAAATGATAAATGACTTCAATACATTTTCATACAGTTCAATGTTCAACTTAACCGAACACACACACACACAGAAAGAGATTTTCTTGAGAATGAAAAATAATTTTAATTCTATTTGCGCAAAGCGACAACGAACAATACCTCTTCAAGCAAAGCTGAGTCTTTTGTCAATAGGGAAGAAGATGAAGAATTTGGCATCAACGATCCAGTTAAAGATCCATTCTCTAAACCAGATATGAAGTAAGAAGTTGGAGCTGACCCATTAGAGGCTTCAGCAGCTTGTATTGCTATGTTATGTGAACTAGGAGAATGTTTTTTGGTAGTCAACTTGGAATTTAGCTCTTCAATGCTACATGTGAAATCATCCATCCGGTCATTTAAAGTAGAAATTTGTTCTGAGAGATGTGAGACACCTCCCTGTCACACACATGAGGTTACAAAGATTAAAAAAGATTAATAAGCAATCAAGCACGTAAGAAATCTAGACACTGTTTGGCTTATGAGGTTGAAAAAATACCGTATTTGGTAATGGTGTTCGAGTCTCTGCTGTCCTATCCTCAAACCTCCTGTTCATCTTGGACAGGTTATTATCCCTGTTTGTTGAATATGAATGCGACATCCCACTGTCCAAGAAATATGAGATGCCATCAACTGATTTTATTGAGACGAAGAATTTAAAGCAATAATACCAAACAACAATGTAAAACAAGCAAATGCAGGAGCTACCTTGCCCCAGATATTTTTCAAAGTTTCTTTAATGAGCTAGATTAAGGACAACGATAGAAGAAAAAAGTAACAAAAATAAGACATGCAATGTCAGACATAAAGAATTAAGACACCTGTGGAAATCAATTTATAGATTATATAGAATAGGTTCCTGATTTTTAATAAAAAGACATATATGCAATTAAGAAAATTGAGAAAAGTTTGCAATTAATCAATAAACCGTAATCAGCACATATAAGGTGCAGTAATATACAGAAGAAAACACCCAGATCAACTCATCAACTCAACTACGCATATGAAAATGTTGTAATATAGTTATCACAAAAAACCTGAAGAAAGCAAATTATTTCACCAAAATCAGTGAATCCAGGTATATACCCTAGAATAAAAGACAACTTATGCAATCAATCAACAGTTGGATGAAATAGCAATGTAAAATTTAAAGTTTCAAGATCTTTGGTCATGATTGGATGATCATTTCTATGAGCTATGAGTTTAATCACCTAAACTCGGTGGGTGATATAAGCATGAAGAGATATAACCAAGCTCTTTCAATATGAGTCAGCTGAGCTCCAAATGAATTTTCACTTAATCAGAGGTCAGTAAGATACAATACATATAAATACATATACACACACACACATTCCACCAAATGGACAAATTTAAATGAATTCCATTTGTATGTGTAGATATATGATTGTGTATAATGACCCATTCTATGTATTTCAAAGAGCAGAACTCAACTCAACTAATCAGGCTGTAAAGCCTGTAATAACTTTTTATAACTACAATGCAAGTTAGGCCCTCAAATAACCACATTCAATTAACTGACCTGATGCCAATTCTTTTAAGTGCATCCCAATATTACAACAATTAACTGCTTATAGGTGAAAGAATGTACCTTCTGAGATTCTTGTTTCGTGCTGCTGCCCTTTCTGCTGACACTCTAGAAAGTGCTTCCTTGGGGCTCGAGGCAGATTCCTCATCTATACTGAGCTTGTTTCTCAAATCATCTGGCAATGCCTGTCAAAACTTCCAATTAGAACTACCTTTTGGAAAAAGGCATCAATAAAGACTTATTCAGTTAACATACCATAACCTCATTGACAAGTTTCTCCAACTGTATTTGTTCGATATAAGTTCTAGGAACATATGAACCTTCCAATGCCAGTTGTTCTGCCACACCTTGTACAACAAGTCGATCTCTACCTTGTACCTATTTCGAGGGGGAAAATGGAAAATATTATATTAAAAAAACATATGAGCAAGAGTCGCTTGCTAAACTATGCAACTCTCAACATGTCACATACATATGACCTCTGAAATGAGCAAATTTATATTGTTCCAAAAATTAAAGAGTCTTGATTCATAATTATGATATTTATTTAACTTATTACACTTACAAGAAAGGATTGACCAGCAAACACATATGCTGCTATCAAATGCGAATATAAGAATATTTTAGCCAAAAGGAGATGAATATTTTGATGAAAATAATGACGACTTAACTGCAAAGACAGAATTACCCCACCTGAACATAATGACGATTTAACTGCTCCAGCCAATCGATTTTCACACAGACCCTTTCATCACTAAATACATGGCTGCTTCTTTTGAGTATGGCTGCTATTGTGTATCCCAAAGCCATTAATCCACCAAGTAGACGAACACTAACTTCAAAAGTTATTCTTGGAGATATGACAAATGGAGGGTCGGTCACCCATTCCTAAAATACAGAAGTATAGCATCTTAGACAAACTGGAAAACACTATTGTGAAGTTACAAAGAATTATCAAAATTCTGCCATTCAATTCTTAAGAAGAGCAACAAAACCACAATTAAAGAGGCCTCTCCATTTCCTAGTTACTTATAGAAGATCAAAGAGAAAAATAATAAGCAAAATAAGCAGGGCAAATGAAGTAAATACTGTCTGCAATTTGGCACAAAATCATAATCACGGAAGGGAAGAGAGACCTTTCAAATTTGAATTCTACTTTCTAAGAGTTCTGAGTGATTTTCATCCATAGTAGATGCAGATGATTGAAGGCTCACATAAAAAACACTACCAACATGCTTATGGTTAAGAAGCATAGGCAAGAAACTTCAACGGCGACTAGATCCACATACTAACATCTATAATTACAAGTAAATAATAGAAGTTCTACATATGCAATAAGGAGAAAAGGAGTGAAAAAAAATTCTGTTTGATAATCCATGAATTCATAAAAATAGTAGACAATTTATTTTCTTTCAACAACACCTCATCAGTCAGTGCCATGACTAACAATTGAACAATTTACTAAATAAAAAAAATCAGACATGATCCATACACATGTGTGCGGGTGTGTGTACATATGTATATCTTATAGAGTGGAAAAATGATCAAGGGATATTAGAAGAAGACCTCAAACATAAGATTGTATTTTCCATCTTTATTACGCATCCTCAGATAAGATTGGCAGATCTCTGGATCTTCTCCAGGAGGTAGCAGATATATGTCGTAAGTCTCTTCAGTGCTTTCTGAATGATCTTCGGACATGACAGGCTTGATTTGCTCTGCAGTCAGCTTCTTTGTAGACTACATGAGCATGTATCAAATAGTTATATCGTTGGTACCCCACGGTTAAAAATTATTATAATAAAAGCATCAACTAGTTGATTAAGACAGAATATGGATGAGCAATCAAAGATTTTATAATAGGCACAAAATATCTTATATAATGTATAAGCCCATAAAAATTTGACAAGTCTAGCCAAACAACCATTTGGGCAGAAACTTATGACAGAAATTCACCTTAAGTATATAAGTCGGACACTGGAATCCGGTAAACGGGTTGAATTTGTTGATAATTTTTATTTGAGCAGTACGGAGGTCAGGTTCAATAAAAGCCTTATACATCGGATACACCTGTAGAAAAGTGTAACTGAGGACTTCCAGAAAGGATATAGGCACTTAATGACATATTTTAACTGAGTGATTTGGAAACGAACTGTTTCTGAGATTTGGTGTATAATTTCTTCTGGTTCCTGCCCAGCACGTTGAATATCCCGTAAAACCCGTTTAACAAGATCAAAATGAACACCACCTGTCACTGATATTCTAAGATCCAGTAAAGGACACAGTTTTTCACTTAATGCATAGATCCCTTCGATAACCACAATGCGGGAGCTTGGGACTTCAACTGTCCTATAGTTAAAGTTGTACGATCAAAATATGCAAATAGCCAAATATACAAAATACTACATGAACTTCTAATAAAAAAATTCAACGAGTGATCATTTTTTTGAAGCGATCTTGGATATAATTCATTGATTTAGATGTATCATTCCTTATATCCTAATTGAATTAGTAGTAAATAATAAGAATATAATCATATAATAAATAATTCTAAAATTATTAAAAAAAGGGATACAATTTATATGTACAGCCCTAATAAACATTTTTTTTCCAATTTGGGAGTACAATTGTACCCCCTTGTTCTTAACTCCATCCAAGCTTTGAGAAAGTGGTTTTTCGTTAAAATAAAGCAATGATGGTTTTTTCCATAAAAGACTACGACTAAGAATCCCAAGAGCAATCCAATAATCAGGATTGATGGGAATTAAATAACGTACAGATAGAAACAACATAACAATTTAAGCTGGTTAAGGACTTTATAATTTATTTGTCTCATAGGAGTATCAAATCAACTATATTAACTGAATATGGAATTTTCATGGGCCAAACCAAAACAAGAATTATGACCTGTATCCTGTACGAGAGCTGGATTTAAAATCATATACTGGAACATCAACTTGCTTCCCTGCCTTCAGATCGTGAATGTTTTTCAGCAAAGTGTCGTAGTCGGTCAAGCGTGGATCTATTTGCAAAATACAGCTAAAAAATATGTTATCTATTCATATTGACCGCATCTGTAGAAATATTACACAGTGCCCAAATCTGGTATGTTAAGATTAAAACTTAAAACGCATATGTACGTGCAGGTTCAGAACATTTCACGATAGCATGTGAAGAAGAAACTGACAAAAACATGATTAGTAGAGTGTAAAACTTCAATAAATATGCATATATGTGTGAGTTACATGTATATAAAACAAAATACATGTTCATTTATTTATTTTAGCATACTCAAAATACATGTTTATTCATTTATTATAGCATACTCAAAATACATGTCCATTTATTGATAATAGCATACTCAAAACACGTGTTTCTTTGTTTATAATAGACTGCACTCATACATCACTCAGATCATATTATCTAATGTTAAAAACTTATTAGTGCAACTACTAACAAATTACTCACCTAATCTGCACCATTCTAATATTTTATTTTGTCTTACCACCTTCATTCTAGATTTATTTCATGCATCTAAACTAAACATTCAAATCTATACAATAGATCAGTTGTCTGTGCATTGAACTTGCTATATGCAACAAATTGCAAACTATTTTCACCCATTGTTAACTGCACCAGTTAAATAAACGTCTTGAAACATCAACTATAGGCATCATACTTTAGAGACAAATTAAGAAAAAAAATAAGGAATAGTTAAAAATAGGTATAAATATTTCCTAAAACAGGTCTCAGGAAAAAGAAGAAAGCTTCAATAGAAAGATCATCGTATAACAAGAGCCACAATCTAAAAGCAACCAGTAGTTGAGAAAAGGTATTTGAAAAAGACTAACATTAAGGAACATATCTCACCATCAAAGTTTCCATCAATAATTCGACTTGCATCGTTGTAATTGTCCATTGAAATGACAGCAATGCTTGGCATAAAGTTAACTAGTTTCTCAGTAAATATGGTCTTCCCAGCACCAGAGGGACCCGCTAAACCTATCAATATAAGTCCCTCATTCTTTTGTGCCAACAATTGGCATGCTCGTACTACAGCAAAAAAACCTTTCTCGAAAGATAAATTATCGGGAATTGGGACAATCTCATAGCGGTCTGAATTCTTCCTTTTAACCAATCGAACTTGATCTTTCAAGAGACCAGATTTCCGATGATTTAATTCATCACTATAAGTGTCTTTTGTCATTGTTGTTATACTTGGTCTTTCTTCTGAAAAGAAAAAGAAATGTCATTATAATCTAGACCATATTTCCCAAGGAGTATAGCATGAACACACAAGAAAACTTTAGAATAAACTTAGCTCAATGAAATTAGTTTAGATATAGGATTTTCACATCTAGAAACAAGTTAAACCTAGCTAAAAACTTGCATGTCTTGTGATGTACTCTGAAACATCAATTGCATGTTCCATCATCGAGCACTAAGCCATATTTTCAAAGAGCTTTAATTCTCAATAGGACATAATGTAACATATAATGACTAGCTCCCGGTGTGGTAATACACGATAAATAAATTCAATATTGCTGAATACTCATAGTTCGGTCATTTTATTAACAGAAAAGCACAAAAAATCATCCCAGCGAGAGATGAGATGAGCCAGAGAAGTAATATCTTCAATATTATAGCTTCTCTCGAGCTTACCCGTTCAGAATTCCAGAAGCCAGTCTCTAGTAATGCACACAACACACAATTAAGGAGATGAAAGACAAATCAAATGCAGAGAAAAATAGAAAATTAAAACAATAAAACAAGCTCATAAAACACTTTCATTGCTACAAAATCCTAACAAATTAACGATTAACGTCCATATTCAAAATCAACCATTAGTTCACCCCAATATGTTTCCACACCAAACCACATGTCACTGCACTGCCAACTCCAATAAACAAACAAGTAATATCGATTATCCACAAATCAGTTCAAACGAATAGACATTTACCAAAAGCAGTATCAACAACACACCAGTTACGCAACCTCTACCATTTAATCGACCCAATGTTCAATCAAATCGATACCCTATGGTCAGCATTACAGGATTGCACAAAACGCATAACCAGATGAAACAGCAACCATAAAAACAAGTCCGAGCAAACAAAAATCAGAAAAACTGCATCTACACGGATCTGGAAACCAAGAGCAATCCAACAAAATACACTACTTCTCGCAACAGCAACAGAAAAGTGAAAAAAATAATCAGCAAAAAAGGAGATAAGATATTCGAATAAATACATATCAAAACAAAATTACACGAATTCATATTCGCAATAAACACTGACCCCCTGTGCTGATACTCTGTTTTTCCGTTACAAGTGGGGCTCAACTTCAGCAAAAACGAGAGAGAAGAATAGCGTAGAAGGTTTACGGAATTTCGCTCATAATTAGGGTGGTGAGATATTATTGTATACGTGTGCTGTTTCGTGCTTTGATTTCTGCTTGTTTTTTGTTTTCTGTGCTTTCTTTTATAGTGTTATTTAAACCTGAAAAAGATTGTCAATTAATCTCAATTTGCTTGTGAAGACGGTGAGATTTTCTTTTATTTTTTATTTTTATTTTATTTTCTGGGAATTTTTGGGCCACCGAAATTCTTGAGAAATCGACAAGACTTCGTAAATGGCAGACTCAGGACTCGTTGAAAGGCCCGAGCCCGATTACATTACATTTATTACTCTTTTTAATTTTGTTATTTTTTATTGGTAGTTTTTTTATTTTCTATTTTTATTAGTAGTATTTGTTTATATTGCGTATTTATTGATGCATTAAATTCGTTTTTCTTGGATATTTGAGCAAGTATTTCATTCAAGGATAATCTAATAAATGAAATATTCTTTTTTAAAAACATAATGAGTTGTTTTCTTGATGCCAAATTCTCGATTTTTTCGTTTTAAAGAATAATCAAAATTTTATATATATTTTTTAATAATTAGATATCGGTTCAAAGAAAAAATTCATATATTTTAATTAATTTTTCATATCTTTATTCGAAGATATCTCCTATGTATATCTACTAATTAATGTTTCCCTTATCTATGAAAAATCTCGTCTTTTTAGTAACAGTTCAGATATATTGTTTGATTAGTGATACGGTAGAATGGGTAATTGTTAATTTTTAAAATATTAAAAAAATTACTTAAATGAAATAACAAATCGTTAATCAAATGTGACCAAATATATTGTGTAAAATTTTCTTTTTTTAAATTAATTTTTAATGACGTATTACATTTCATTCAAAAGAATAATGAATTACATTTATTTTTTATTATGAAAAAATCAATGAATATTTTTTCACATATAGTAAATAATTATTTTCTTAATTATTACTAAAATTTCACATCTACATATTATAAAATTAATGTAAATATATTTGACGAAGCAACACGTGAGATTCATCTCTCTAATAATACATTTCAGTCAATTTTAAATGCTAACTTAAGGGTAACTAAATTAATTACTCTATTCCATGTATAATTGAGGTTTTTCTATACTTACCATACAAAAAATATTATTTGTTACGCTTGACTTCCTAAAATATACGAGTTAATTTCTATTTGTCATATATGTCTATGTTGACGGAATATTGTGGAAAATTTTGTGCATTATCTCTATTGAAATTTTGAAGTTTGAAATGCATCAGGGTATTTATTAGTTTATTGTGTAATACTCGTGTGAGTCAGGTCTATATATGAACTCTATTATTATTATATATAAAAACTATCAATGGTCTATATATGAACTCTATTATTATTATATATAAAAACTATCAATGTTATATAAAGTACTTAAAAATAGTATAAAATATTTTTTAAACAATAAAAGTTTTTGTATACAAATATTAATAAGTTTTATATATAATAATAATATTAAAAAAAATCGAGTTCACCGTGATCTCAAGTTCACATAATTTTTATTTTATTTTATTTTATTTTCTTTTTGGGGATGAAATATTCTTTATTTAATGTCCATATACACTCTTTCAACATGTTGTTTGTTCATCGGAGTTGTAATTTTTTATTGGCCCATAATATTGTTTGGTTTGAAAATCTTTGGCCTAGTTTTTAGTTAGATACATAGAGCTTAATATTTAATAATACGGTATATCTAATTCAGGTTTCCTTCTACACATTTATGGTGCAAGTGTCAAATGAATTGTGGGACGACTCCAGAGTATATACTCCCCGTTCTAAATTTGTTTGTGCAATTTTTATTTTTGTCCATCCCAAATTTGTTTGGTCATGTGTATAAATGAATTCATTTTAATTCAAACCCTTCAAATATAATTTATTTATTACATGCCTTTTACTTATACTTTCAACACTTTATCACTTTTAATAAATATTATTATATTCTTAAACTTTATCATTTTATCGCATCAAATATTAATAAACAATTCTATATTAAATATCTCACACATAGTAATCAGGGACGGACCTAGGATTTAACGATGGGGTAGATGAATTTTTTTTAAGTTTCATCACATTAAAAATTTATATTTACATATAATATTTTTAACTTCAAAATATAAAACTCATCAATAATAAAATTCGAATTTATCTATATTTTTAACAAAATATATTTTAATAGATTGGTGTTTATTTATAAAATATATCCTTAATTATAAATAATATTTAATTAAAATAAAATCATACAACTTATGCTCAATATTTTTTTAAACATTTCAAGAAACATTTACCAATTTTAAAAAAATATGCCGTTTAACTCGTGTTAATACATTATTACATTTATAATTTTTCTTTTTCTAATATTAAAGTGGCTAAAATTTTATCATCATCACAATATATAACAATTAAAAAAATCATACATATTCCTCAAAGAAAAGGGGGACAAATATTGAGAAAACAAACTAGATATTTAACACTGATAAAGTTAAATAAATAAAAGTAGTAAATAAAAAAAAATAGAACCATATTTAGATGATTAAATTTAAATTTTTGGGTATGAGAGCCTCAAGAAAGCACATTCAAATTACAATAAAATAAAATTTTTGTTTCAGATGAAATTCTTAAACCTCAATATTTTAATTAAATTATAATAAAAAAAAGGGGAAAGACATTGTAAATTAGGAAAGAAATTTATATCAACTTGTATCTAATTTAATAACTGAATATAGAGTGTGGAGATGAACTTTAATTTTAAATTGGAATTTATAAATTAATATAAAATAAAAAATAATATTTAATTGAGCTTAAATTCGTATATTAAATTTTATTCACATGTTATATGAGATATATACTTGAGTTAGTGGGGGTTGCTTTTGAGTTTGGGCAAAGTCCCCCTTTATGATCAAATCCATGATAGTAATTATAAAAAAAATTTGGGACAGAGGGAATACTATTTTTGTCAATTTACTCATTTATCCACTTACACTTTATTAAATATTGCGCGCACAGTAATTGTATAAAAAAATTTGGGACCGAGTGACAATAATTATATTCTCAACATTTATCGCCTCAAATATTAATAAACAATTCTATATTAAATATCGCGCACACAGTTTACTTTATTTAATTGATGAATTTTGAAATGATCGTACAAGGCGATTCTCTTTTTTTAATTATGAGTGTCATTAAACACACCCCAAAATCCTCTAAACACACCCCATAATTTTTAAAACAAAAATGGATATATATATATATATATATATATATATATATATATATAAAATAACTAAGTTACCCTATATAAATATGAGATACTATTTTATCTTTCTTTTAAGTTTTATTTATTTTGATTTTAGTCCTCTAAGTTTTTTTCACTTTGAAATTGATTCTTTACTTTTTGTAAGTGTAGTTTTTTAAAATTATTATACATGGAAAAATAATTAAAAAAAAATGAAAAAAATAATAAAACACTAATTATATCTTTAAAATGAATTAAATAAAAAAAATCAAATAAGCAAAAATTGAAAAAAAAAATCTGAAAAAAAAATAAATTAAATTTTATAATATATTATTAAATCTTCAAAATAAGTAAATTAAGAAAAAATAAAAAACCAATTAAAACTAAATAAAATATTTAAAAAAATCTTCAAAATTAATTTAATTAAAATGGTTTTTTCGGATTTTATTTAGTTTTACTTATTTTTTAGATTTTTTTAAAAATATTTTATAGATTTTATTTAATTTTTTCAGTTTTTTAATTTAAATATTTTTTAAAATTATAGTTTACTTTTTAATGTTTTTATTTTTTATTTAGCTTTTTTATGATTTTGAATATTTTTTTCCTAATTAAGTTTTTTAATTTATTTATGTTTGAAATAATTTAGTTGACTTTTTTGTAATATATTTTGATTTTATATAAAATTTTAAGAATGTTTTCATAGAAAATTAATGAATATAAAAGAATCAAATGATTTTTTTAGGAGAGAAATGTTCTTGAGAAAAAGAAAGGTAGGAAAATCATATTTTTATATTTTGATAGAAGAAGGATATAATAGAAAAAAAATTGGGGTGTGTTTAGTAATGCATGTTAATTTTTAAATTTTATTGGGGTGTGCTTAACAAATGTGGTGTGTTTATAGGATTTTGGGGTGTGTTTAGTGACACTCTTTAATTATTAGAAAAATTATTAATAAGTACAAATAAAATTGCATATATAGTTAAAGTTACATGTCAAAGTGTAAATATATCTACTTACATATATATATATATATAATTATTTTGTATCTATTAGTAAGTTGCAATCCTAAAATGTATCCATCAATAAATCTCTCTTAATTATTGACCGAAACTAAATCAAACTTTCTCTTAGCATTCGTTTCACCTTTTATCTCGCGATAGATGCAAGAGTGCTTTATTTACTATTCACAATTTTTCATGTGTAACTTATAATTTATACTATAAAATAATAATATTATACTATAAATTGATATTATTATTCATATAAATTAATATCGATATAATTTAATACTATGATATCAATTTATAAATGTAATATTATTAATTGATAAGTAGGACTTGTGATATCAATTTATAAATATGATGATATATATTTCATATTATAAATAAGTTTCCCGAACACCTACTCTTTACTTGCTACCTAATTAAGCAGACATTATTTATCAAGGGGTTAATATATGGCTGCTATGAACATACGCATTTGTTTTGGTCGATCATTACAAAACTTGCAACACGATGCATGAATGACTTTAAAGATGCTTTCACATTGAATTAAACAGGCCATTATCAAAATTGTGAAACATGAGGAATTGGTAATAGGTTAATTAGTTGATCTATTTTCTTAGGGTAAGGACCAGTTTATAGTCGGACTTTTGGAAAAAATGTGAAAAACATTTAAGTTCAATAATGAGTAGTAATATTCGACACGTATCATTGTATGATAAAGACTTAATTGCGAATAAAATCATCACCTTTTCACAAATTATAATATAATTTAAACTTTTAAATTTTGGCAAACAAATCATCACTTTTACTCTTTTCTGCAATTTCAACTTGGAATGGTTTTGCCCTCTTAAAAAAATTAATGTGTACTAAAAAATTGCACCATCATCATCATCAAAGAAGCATTCACGTCCAAAAATTACTTATTAACATAATAAATAAAATTTTAAAATAAATTTATATAATATATACTAAAAAATGAATTGAAAAAATAAAATAGAAATTAAAAGAATAAAGTAAAATATGTACAAATAAAATAATTAAAATAAAAAATTAAAATCAAATATTCATCCTCTTCACATCTTCATTCTCGAAAAAAAAAATTGATTATGCAAAAAAAATCGAATTACACCAAAATCTCTTAATCTTCAACCTAATGTTGTCTCCACCGCTGCCCACACCCACACCACCCCACCGTTGCCCCACCCCGACCCCACGTTCCTTTCGCCACCGAATTTTCACAAAGTAATCTTAATTCTGCAAAAAATTTCAAATTCTCTAAAATCTAATTACACAAAAAATTTCAACATCCAATTACACTAAAATATGTGTTGCTCCAATTACACTAAATCAAACTATTATGTAATTAAAAAAATAAAATAAAAATAAGCTCGCTATATATATCATGCTCCTTTACAGAAAGCGAGCTCCCATTTCGAGAGTCGGGTATGGAGTAGCGTATGTGGTAACCCAATTCACATTTCAAAATTGATTCAAGTGTTGAGGGGAGGGAATATGAATGAAAAAATGGAGGTACAACTGAATTTTTTTTGCATAACCAATTTTTTTTCGAAGATGAAGATGTGAAGAGGGTGAATATTTGATTTTTAATTTTGCATTTTAATTATTTTATATGTTCATATTTTATTTTATTCTATATTTTATTTTTTAAATTCATTTTTTAGTATATATAATATTAATTTATTTTTTAATTTTTATTTATTATATTAATAAGTATTTTTTGACGTGGATGTTTATTGGGCTGATGATGGTGCAACTTTTGTACACATTAATTTTCG
The DNA here is from genome assembly GCA_037126765.1 of Stenogyne calaminthoides. Classification (NCBI taxonomy): domain Eukaryota; kingdom Viridiplantae; phylum Streptophyta; class Magnoliopsida; order Lamiales; family Lamiaceae; genus Stenogyne; species Stenogyne calaminthoides. The sequence continues at coordinate 2,940,042 of JBBCBC010000021.1, read as the reverse complement.
GGCAAAAGGACAAACTGCCCGAAATTGGAATTGCAAAAAAGAGTAAAAATGATGATTTATTCGTCAAAATTCAAAAGTTTAGATTATATTGCAATTTGTGAAAATGTGGTGATTTTATTCGCAATTAAACCTATAATAAATTATACTGTATGAACGAACAACGATTCTCCAATTATATCAATTCAATTTCAAACCAACACGTTTACATGAATTTTGGTTCCATGATAAATATGGAAACTCTTGCTTTATTACGTCTTTTTGAGGATTTTTCAGGATACAAGAAACAAATTAATCGTACTCACATTGAAAAAAAAGTGGAGAAAAATGAAAAAATTAAATTGTTACTTATACGTTAAAGTTATGTGCATTATTCCTTTGTCTTGGTGTGGCGGTATTGTCGTTGCTGTGCTATTGTTGTTCCGATCGATAATGGGATAAAAAGATGTGTCATGATTCATGAATTCAGTGATTGAAAAAATTAAGTGTAATAAATTGTCTTTAAAAAAATATGCATTATTTCTTTGAAATTGTTATTGAGATAAGGTTTGATTTGATGGTGGTTGCGACCAGAAATTATATCCGATCTTAGTGTCACAAAAACAACCCATTACTTCTTTTTCGAATATGTTCAACTTGTTTTGGATAACTATATAAAAGTGTGGATTTTTAATATGGGATGGTTTCTTGTAAATGTTATCATCCAAATCATTCTAAAAAAAATAGACAGAATAAAATTCGTGGGTTATTAACGATTTTTGAATCAACAATATTTCTTATGGGTGTGGATCCTGTGCAGTACAGGACGCTACTGTTCAGTAGAAAACGGCACCGTTTTGCATGCTACAGTATAATCCCTTTCTTTATTTTTCTATTAATGTTAAATTGTTTTGCAACGGTGGTGGCCATGGTGGCTAGTACTTAACATTATTAAGTGTAATATTTAAGTTAGTTTTTTTGGTAGAGATTATCTATAATATTCGGAAAAAGATAACATATTTATATACACAAATTGACTCACTTGTTTAAATAATTGTGCAAAATTTATTAAATAAATACACAAATTAGTAATAATAAATCAAAATATCCACTTCCACTCTAAAAATAAAGACAAAAATTTGTATGAGACGAACCTCGTTTATTTAATAAAATATTTTATGGGTTTATGAGACTCCAACCTGATCATAATTCTAAAAAAAGGAGTTGGTATGCTGTGAAACTTGTTCACAGTGAAACTGATTTTTTTTTACAGACATACTCTTTAGTAATATAAATCACACATTCCGTTATCACTACGACACTCTTTGCTATAATATAAGTCACACCCTTCACTTTTATGAGTAATACTCTTTATAGTAAAATATCACACTCTTTACAGTAAAAAATCACACTCTTTAGTAATATAAGTCACACTCCTGAACCAGTTTCACCGTAAAACTTGTTCACACTATACTTTGCCAAAAAAAGAGTATGTTTAACCCAAATATATATTAATATGAAACACAATTTCATTTATAAGACATTCTCGCACAAGAGTTTCCTTAAATATAAAAATAAGCAAACCTCATAAATAAAATATTAGTACAACATTTTATATAAAATTATAATTTAAATATAAATATTTATTTCAATTCCAAAACTAAAAATAAGCACGTGCCATAAACAAGAAATTGCCAAATTTTATATAATTTAAAGCCAATTATTTAGACGATTCCTTATGAATGGTTAATGTGTCTATTTATATATTATTAATTTATATGTATTATTTATTATGTTATTCTTTTTTAAATTTTATAGACAATCTCTACTTAAAAAAACAACTTAAAATATTACACTTAATGTCGAGTACTCACGTAATTAATTACTGTTGCAAAACATTTTACATTAATAGAAAAATATGAAAAGGGATATACATGCAAAACGGTACCGTTTTTGTTGAACAGCAGCATCCTGTACTGCACAGGATCTGCTCCCATTTCTTATATACCTCAACCTCAACAATATTTTTTGTTCCTTAAAAAAAAAACAATATTTTTTGTTTATTTATATGGTATTATATTAAAAAAGTATTAGTGTTTGACTTATAAAATAATTTTGCTTAGCTTACATAGTAATATTGTATAGTAATATGTTAAAAAATAATTATTTGAATATTGTTAAAATTATAAAATAGTAATACATCTCATGTCGAATAGTATCACACAGTGAAACTTGTACCGGATTAGGTCATATTCAATACTCCCTCCGTCCCGGAAGACTCTGCGCCAACTTTTCGGCGCAGAGATTAAGAAAAGTTACTTTATAGGGGGTAGTAAGTGTGTATTGGAGGTAATAAGTGTGTGTTTTAAGGTTATAAGTTTAGAAGAGTGTGTCCATTTTTGAATGTGCAAAGTCTTATAGAACATACAAAAAAGAAAAGTGTGCTAAATTTTCTGGGAATGAGGGAGTAGATTTTACCATACACTAAAATACTAATGTTTCATAAATTTCTTGCATTTGTTGGGATGTTTGATTTGTAAAGGGTATTCTTGGTACCAGATCTTATTAATATACTGATTCAAAAATAAAAGAGTAATGCTTCATTATGAACAATAATATCAAATTAAAACATTTTAATAAAACTAATATTAATTAGAAAAACACAAAATGCAAACCAATAGTGCCGGTAAAACTAATTTCATAGGACTTGATCATCATAAAATGTCACACAACAAATGCACATTGTTACATTTTCAATGATACACAGTAAAATAACACACATTACACTTACTATCATACAGTCTCATTATTATAATTCTTAAATAATTTGTATATGAAATTTCAATTTCTATATCAAATTTTGCTACCAATGTATATGATTGAAAACCTTCTCAGAAATTCATCCCAAATCATAAGAGATTGTAGCGAAAAGATTTCAAATTTCAAAAAGATTTAATTTGAAATTATAAGACCTAATTTAACAACAATGACTAAGAACCAATGCACATCCTTCATCAAATTTAATCCAACAAACTGGAGCAGAAGGAAATTATAATATTATATACTTAAATCTCTAAAAAAATCTTACAAACTGTTCTTTACTGCAATCTTGCATTTGAGTCTCAGGATTGACCAATCTAACGTAGAACACATAAATTTATGATGAAGAATAATCCTTACACTTCTGAACTCTTTGATCAGCTTTGTCTGATGTTAAATCATATCGTTACTACTACGTAACACTTTGTGCAAATGTAAGGTGATTATGAATCTGCAAAAGCAAGAACATGATGAATTCGTTTAAGTGATAAGTAAATGTGATCGTTTCATTTAGAGCATTCACAGAAGACAGGATTAGTCATAGATATATGCTGGTTACTATCTGAAATGAGCATTGTTGTATAGTATCAGGTGAAAACATGGCTTTGTATTCATACAATCAATTAAGGAGATGAATTCTTACGACTAGGTTTTCTTCGTCAATCTTCATGCGGATCTTCGTCTTCAGAATCTGAATCTGGATCAGGATCAAGGAAATGAGTTGGTCTCATGCAAAACAGCTTTTTACTTACAACTGATTCATAACTATCACTTTATAGTATAACAACAAATACTTATGAATGAAACAACTAATACCAATATGCTAATACATTTTAATAAAACAACTAATACTGTTTAAAAATACGCACAAAATGCAGATCAATTCCACGGTGAAACTGGTATACATTTTGTCCAATATATGGTTATCACAAAAGTTATAACTTTTTTGTGCCTTTTTTTTTGTTAGAACGAAATAAATGAATAGTGCTCTTTATATGGGGTGTCGACTGAAAAAACACACCAAAATTTTCAGTAAAAAAGAAACAAAAAAGAATAATAGTAAGAGCAAACTTTAGTATCAACAACATCAATAAACTAAGCCTTTGTTCCAATAAGAAGGTTGGCTGTGTGGATCATGTCTCGTCATCATGTTCAATCAAAAGACATGTTTCATTTACATCTCTTGTGATAGTTTATCTATCTGTACTGTGTGCACATTTGAATCATCTTAATCGCATTTCTCTGATTTATTGAGGCTATCAGACTTTTTTTCTAATGATTTCTATTAAGGGATTGCACAATTCTGGTTAAATGTTCTATCAATCTCTACCTACGAAATTAGAGGGCTAAGCTTTCAATTTTCACTTACCTGATCTAACGTCTTCACTGACACGACCCCTTGCCTGGATTTGCTTGACAAGCATACGGTACATCAACACCCACCAGTAGATATGAAGAACAAGCAAAGAAAAGAGAAGGAAATTGAAAAGGTAGTAATAGATTGGTCCAACAAATTTGTGTTTATTCTTGTCCAACGTTTGGACAACTTCATAGCTGCATAGTAAGAAGAAATATAGAAATAAGACAATTAAGAATTATCATATTATCAGATATGTTTCATTTCCAGGGAAACAAAGCTTTATTAGTAAATTTTGATGAAGAATAAGAAGTGGTAAAAACTGAAAATGCTAATGATAAGTTTTGTTGATTGATAAGTTTATTTTACATAATTTCATGCATCTTCAGTGCTATCTATGCATTAATAAACAAACACAGGTTAACATATATTAGCCAAGCACGATAGCCAAATCTAGTCCAAGTAGGGAAGCAATGGAGTATCCTTAGCTATAGATTCATAATAGAAAGCTCAATGCTTATAGGAAATTGTTCAGTGAGAAGATGTTTTCCAGCATAATAAATGTGATTTTATTATTTCTTTATTTTATTCTCTTACCCTTTAAACTAGCATAATTGCTATAGAAGCCTGCCTATAGTAGCATAGTTCACTAAATATCAAATTATGTACTAAGGTATGCTTACACATGCATATGCCTTAACAACCACACGCAGGATACACAATAAAATGGGATTAATTAGCAAAAGGTGCCTACCCTAACTGTTTGTGCGAATTCTACAACCTGCATAATTTGAAATGGTGCCAACTGAATTTTAAAAAAAAAAAAAAAGAATAGGCAAAAGAACATAGCACAATTATAGACCTTGTGCTCCAGAGAATCCAGAATGGATAGTATATGAGACGTAGTATAACCCAAGATATCACAAAGAGAATAAATGAGAAGCTAGCCACTCCTTCTGCACCACTGTATTTGGACATCTTTCCTACTTCCAGAAATACATCACTAGCATCATGAAGAGCTAAAATAACTGAACCGGCTCGTGCAAACCTGCAACAACCAGAAAGGCAGAAACAAACATAAAACCGATTTAAAAACATAATTTGACATTAAGGTTCTGTGTTTAAAATAGTTTGCACAATTTGACATCATTAAAAACATACCTCGATATATAAGATAACACAATGAGAATGAAAGTTGCAACATGATGACACATGGAGACCCCAAAGTCAGAGCGCCTCGTTTCCCAAAATATCAGAGCGAAAATGGAGTACGTATAGAATCCACCAGTGTACATATAGAGGCCTTTCAGTTTCAATCTGGACATGAAAAGCTAGTCCATGAACCAGGTAAACTTATAAATGTAATTCCAATTACTTTCGTCCAAACTAAGGGGGCGTTTGGTTTTAAAATTCTCCAATGGGTATGGCAATGGGAATGAACATGGGCGATTTTGGTGGTTAATGAGTATAAAAGAGATAATCAATTCACCTTCATCACAATTCTTATGAGGTAATGAGACTCAAAAAAAAAATCATTACCCTATTTTGATTAATTACCTCCCCTCCTATAATTTTTCTCTTGAATCATTTAACTATTTCTCACCAACAATCATTTTTTTTGTCCCCACTAATTCAAAGATTAAGGCAAAATACTAGCAACGTAGTCCTCTGTGATTCACTATACAATTATTCTCATTACCATTCCCATTGAAGAATTTGAACACACGCCCCCATAGAGCAACATCTATCAAAGGTACTGAATAACATATTCAGAAATAAACAATCATCAGCATGTAGTATCAGTATGAGACCAAAGAGTACCAGAACAAGGAAATGCAGACAACGACGAATTTGAAATAATGTAATAACTGATCAAGTGAAGAGAGAAAGGAAAACCTACTTATATGTTTGGTCGGGCCAGACCTGGTCTCCAGGGCCGATCCAAAAACATCTCGTCTTTGTGAACCAAGGCTCATCATATGTCACTGCAAGTGCCAAGATCTCAGCAGAAAGATAATAAATGCATTTCCATGCAGACTCCTTGAACTTCCGTAACTTTTTTTTCTGCTCATCTGCATCATTTGCCACCAGTTGCATTCGATTTCCATATATTAATCGAGTTCCAACTTTCTGCAACATATAAATTCAGTCCAAAATTGAAAGGAAGTGCTTGAACAGTGGGATTGGTCATCATGGTTCGACTAATGATGTTTTCAAGGATCAGAAATATTTCAATTGTATGATAAAAATCAAGTTATATAATGGAAAGCAATTCCAAGAGGAGGGACAGGATCATGGGGCATGGGCAATAGCCAATGGGCAGCTTGGCTTACAAGAGAACACATTTTCAACAATTCAACATAAAATGTCTAAGGATGCAATTCCACCCATATCACACACAAAATTGTTCAAAATAGAAGTGATGGATCTCAAGTCAATATGAATCCAAACAAGACTAATCGATTTGTTACGATTAATGAATTTCAAATCCTTCAATCCTGACTGACTGTGTTGACTGACCTTACTGGATGCAGAGTCACATTCCTTGCATTTAGCCTCCACTTTACCAGACTTAAATACCTAATACTCCGTCTATTTTGCAGGTATAAAATCAATCTTAATCCCTATCCTTCCATAGTCAATAAGCAAATCAAGGCACTTTCAAGATGTGAAATCACATTTTAAACTAATTATTCTAATTTTTTTCAACCGCATATCCGTATAACAAGGTAAAGCTTGCATACCACACCAACAACGCAAACAATGATCAAACTAACACAAGATCATAAACACATCACCGATGCAAACGAATTGAAACAAAAAAAGCCCAAATATAAGAAAACGATGACACATGATTAGATATAGCACCTCAAAGACGAATCTATCAAGCAAAAACCGAATTGTGGGAAAAAATACAGCGAAAACAGGAAGCACGGCGAAATCTCCATACTCTGGGTAGGATTCTTGCTCCCAATCACTAAAATTTACAAATTCCGCGAAACCCATTTCTGATATTACCCAGAATAGATTTTTTTTCCTTATTTCTGCGGATTATAGAGAATATACGGGCGTCGAATCATAGATAATTGTTGTTTGATTTCTTCTTTGGACGAGGCCTTTCTGGAGCTGAGCTGCTCCCTTTATTTTTATTTATTTTTTGGTTAGAATGAAAAAGGCTGGATCTTTAAGGTGGCAAATTATCCTTTTTAGTGGGTTGTGATTTGTGAATAATATATATCTTAAATTAGTCAATTACACATGCATTTGTTGTTGCATATATAACGAAAATGCTATCCATTGTGTGATTACAATTCTCAATTTCTCAATGGCCATTGACTTCAACTTTGGATTTTTTAAGGAGAAATTTGAGTAAAAAAAACCATATTTAGGAAATAATTACTAATATTGAAATTATATAAAAGTATACTACTTGTCATTTTCACATGTACATAGAAAAAATTATTCTAATTTTGGAATCACAATCATGTGACGCTAATATTAAAATTTAGTGGGGGCCCTATGATTATTTTTCAATTGAAACACTATCCTATAAATTATTAACCACATATTGCAAGTGATAAGGGTAATTATTTTGCACCCTAAAAGGTGTAGTTTTACTAGCTTTATTAATAAGTCATATTTATTTGACTACATGCCGATATTTAATTGATTTCACCAAAAAAATACTACCTCATAAAAAATCGACATTATTACGGATATCTTTACTTCAAAAGTCTGTATCTTTACTTCGTATACATTGGATGCACTTATTGATGGTGTCAAATATTATTCTTAAAAGTGGATTAAGCTTCATTATTCACTATCTTTTATTTATCCGTTTAATAATTGGGAGTGCAATCCGATTGAATGCATTCCCGCCAGATTGTGAGTTTTTCTACTCGTGTGTTCTAGTCTTGTACGTTCCAAGATTTGAGTACCCCTTGTGCTAATTTTAATTTATTCCATCTTTATCCTTTTTTTTTAAAAAAAAAAATCTTCAAAATTTAACTTTTCTACATTTGATTGGTAAATTGAATGCTATTATGGGCCCATTGGAAAGGTTTTTTCTCCAACTTGAGTGCGTTCTCAATGTAGTTGTTGTTGGGCCCAAATGGAAGTCGAAGATTACAAATATAAGTTTAAAAAGTGTTACTCTCTCTCCATCCTGTGAATATTTTCATATATGCTCACACAAAATAAATAAGTAGAATAACAATTATGTATTTAAGAGATAATTTTATAAATTTTTATATATATAAAACAACGAAATAAGTTGAATTATGTACGCATATGAACTTAAATATAATGACATTTCTGTGGAATAATAAAATTTAGTAAAGATAGAGCTTAATAGAGAGTTCTCACTTTAAAAATGTGCAAATTATTTTGGACGTGAAAAAAAGTTTAAAATAATTGCTGGAACGGGAATATCACTTTAATTATTTCAATTTAATTTGTTTGACTGTACAATCCAAGTTTCAAAATTAACAACAAGACACTAGTAAGGACGTGTTTTAAAACACTTAAAACAGCTTTCAGAAGTAATTATTTTTAAAGCTCTCTCTCACAACTTTTGAAAATAAGTACTTCTGGAAGCTGTTTTAAGTGTTTCAAAACACAACCTAATTTATAATTAATGATCTGAGGACAAAATGTAGTGGAGATATTAAAATTACTTCTTGCATAAAATTTTAGTAAAATCAAATTTAATGCATTTACAGTGGAATGACGTTGACTGCGCCGTCAGAATTAACACACAAATAGGCCTGAAAATTTAGGACTATATTTATTTTGTAGGCTTCCAGAATCCATAATGACTAAAATTTAATGAACCAATTTGCAGTTGGTTTAATTCCCACCTAATTATATATTTATTAGTAACAAAAGAGACACAGTAATTTATTAGGAGGCATGATATGAACTTATAATTTCAGAGTTGGGTCACAATAGGAACATTTTGAACTATTTATTACTCCCTCCCACCACTTTGTTTGGTTTTTTAGTGAAGAATTTTTAATCTAAAACAATTGTACTCATTTAGAATAATTATCATATTTCTATTTTGTCCTTTCTAAAAAAATACATTAATGACCACATAGGTAAATAAAATGATAAGATTATTACATCAATGACCTTCTTAATTTGTGTAAAATATCTTTTATCGACAAATGGGTCAAAGGAATACTTCTTCTAAAATACAAAAGGGTTTATTAACTTTCTTTAATGTTACAGGTGTGATAAGTTTGAGATGAAGATTGGTTGAGACATGATATAATGTTAGTGGTTACACGTTATAGTGTTACACAATCACATGATATGATAAAGAAAAATATAATTTATTTTAATAAAATTACAAAATACTCATTATGGTGGGCACACATTGTTAGACAAGTGGAAGTGGAGATTTATGAACGAGAAAAAGAGTTTTTGGGTAAGGGTCTTATAGTCTAATTATGGAGATATACGGGGTGGGGGTTATGAGCTGATGGCTCGAGAGTTGCTAGGAAGATTGTCGAGGTGGTTGAGGGAGATAGTGAAAATTATTGTTGGACAACATTATTTGGAACAAGTTCGCCCCTTCCAAAGTTGTTGGCCATGTGTGGAGGTTATTTCGAGATCGTCTTCCAACAAAATCTAATCTACTACGACGCCACATCCTCCAAACACACGATGATTTAAGAGGTGTCTTGTGCTTGTCTGTGGAAGAATATGCAAAACATGTTTTCTTTGAGTGTCCTAGCTCTTACTCGATTTAGATAGATATTTATCATTGATTTAACATCTCGACAACTTTGAACTCGAATTTTGCTTCAAATCTCACATCCTTTGTCCAAGCATTCAAGGGGAAAAGAGGTAGATAAATTGCTACAAGTTTATGGCTAGGAGTTGTATGGCTACTTTGAAAATGGATGAATGATATTATCTTTAGGAGTATTGATTTCTCTAGTGCTAAGTTGATTGAAGACCTCAAGATTAGGATATGAAGTTTGTTAAGTGTGAAAGATAAAGTGTCATTTAAATTCTCTTTTAGTGATTGACTTTCAAACCCAAGAATGAATATTGAGAACAATAGGTAAATAACCTTGTATTTTTCGGGTACCTCTTATACCCGCTCTTATATATAATTTCTTTTGGCTGATTTTAAAAAAAAATGCAATGAAACTTTATTTCGAATTTAACGAATTAACACGAACATGATATATAAAAATTGTGTCCTTATTGTGTCGACACAAACTCAATAAACCTAAAAATTAACCCGTAATTTTCGAGTACTTGTCGTGTCGTGTTCAAAATTATCACTCTTGCATTTAATAGAAAAAGCATTAGTATTTGGATGAGCACGACAAAGGTTTGTAATTGTACAGTTCCACGTGAAGATGTTGAAGAAACAAGCTGCAAAAAAAGCAGCAAAATGTCAACATCGTCCAAACAAGGCCTAGTTGCCAAAATTAAGTGAAGGTTGCTGAGAGATGGGGTGGCAATAAGATGTTCTATGAAAAACCTGAGATAAGGGAAGGATGTCTGTTCAAATGGAGCCCAAGAAAATCCCTTGAAGCATGTGGCAAAGATCAAGAAAAGAGACTATACTTGTTGTTCAAAAAGGGGGGCCTCTATTATGTGGAATCCAAACAGGGAATAAGCCAAGTCAAGAATGGCACCAAGACAAGTGTCATATCATGCCACCATAAATCCCTTTTGAAGGCAACATTTTGAGAATGATGAACAATCTTAATGCTGGAAATATTGTTGAAAGATTTAGCCCATTTCTTTCTTTAATGAGGAAAATGCAAGTGAATCTTCATTCTTGCATGTTAGTTTGGTGAAATAGTATTAATCACATCTTAGTAAGGTAAAAATATGGGTATTTTTTTAAGAAAAAAAAGTTTAAAAAGACATGAAGACTAGTTTTAGGAGGGACAATGAGAGCAGTTAAAAGAAGAATGTGTGTGTAGAGAAAATGAGGAGATATATGATTCCCTTATCCAAATTAACCCTGTACAAGAAGCCAAAAACACAGTTGGATTCACTGTATAATTCACATGAAAGGCTGCTCTTAGTTGATGGGAAAGACAGAGAATTAAAACTCTTATCATAAATAATAAAAATGGTACCAAAGAGGGCCTCATTGATCTATTTGAATCATTGTTCCACACATTCTTTGCCATTTGAGGAGTGGGCCTCATCTGCATCACCCCCATTTCAAAATCAGCTTTATATTTATGAAGGAGAGAGAGAGAGAGAGAGAGTTTAGTGAGTAAACAAATAGGGAGATTTTCTTGTGCTGGTGAGGTGTTAATGTTATGAGAGAGAAAACAAAGTATCTTCCAATTTAAAAGGGGTTTAAACTTTAAACCTCTGTTCTGTTTTGTTGTAAGTGTGTTTAGTTCACCTGTAAAGTGCCATCTGGTAATAAAAGCCAGAGAATTTATTGTGCAACAGACAGCTAAGCAAAGAGTACTTTTCTGTTCAATGATGTATGTATGGTTTTTATGCATGAAAGATTCAAATACATAAAAGGGGCCATTTACTTACCTCTAGGACTCTTGCAGATATATTGGTAGGTTGCCCAATAGCTAATCACCCATTTCACTTCCAAGAATCCTCTGTTTTCTTCTTCCATGGATTCTTCCAAACTTCTTCAAGGAGCTGAAGAATGTAGCAGCAGTGAATCTGGCTGGACCATGTATATAGATTCTCCAGAAAAAGGCTACACTCAAGAAGAAGATGATGATGATGATGAAAACGACGACAATCTTCATCATCATCATCATCATCATCATCATCATCGAGGCTACAAGAAGAACGACGATGATAGCGATGATTCAATGGCTTCTGATGCATCATCTGGTCCAAGTTACCAAGGGAATTTGATTCATGCAGGGAAGGGAGATGAAAAGAAATATGTTGGTAAGAAAAATAATCAACATGAAGAGAAGAAAAAACAACATGAGAAGAAAAAGGCAGAAAAAGACAAGTCAGCAAACAGGGCAAGTAGTGGTGGAAGATTGAAGAAAACTTAAATCATGTCTTTTCAAGAAAGGTATTTCCCAGGAAAAGAGAAATGCATAAAGTTGGTATATGGAGTTTTCTAGTTCTTGATTCTCTGTTTAATGCAATATTTAGTACTATAAAAAAATCAGCAGCCTTGTGCTTCCTAAATGCACATGTACAACTGCATTTTTGGGCTTTTATAATATCATATCACTTGTGGGTTTTTTAGGCTTTTCTGATGAACCTCTTCATCTTTTATTTCCTGAAATTTTGCTGGGCATAGTTATGTTGCTTTCTTCGATCCTATCTGTATGTATATTGAAAAGGGTAAATTTAGACCCTAAGTTTAATAAATAGTTAAGGGGCCTATTTGATCCTCACTGATAACATGAGGGGGCTAAATTGACCATTTTCCCATATGAAATATAATATGCAGTGGTCCTTCAAAGACACATGATAAGCAAGCAAGTGAATTTCAGTAAATTTAAAAGACAGATGGGACAACACATGATGTTTTTGTCCTTACATGCTCAAGAATTTGCAATAATATCAGAAAGCCAACATATAAACAACAATCACAATTCATGTTGTTAACATGCACATAATTTAGTGAGCTCATGATACTCAAAAGAATTGCAGAACATTTTTTTTCCAGAATGACATGCATTAGATAAAAGACAACACCATATTTGAATCATTCGAAAACGTTTCATAAGAAAAGTTCAGTCCATTCTTTCCTCAACGACAAAGCTTTCAAAAGTTAAATCGGCAAAAACTCCATTGAATTTCAGTAGCTAACTGCCAAACTATGGAACAAATTTCCCCGACAATGATAGTATTGCGCATAGTCCTCCGCAACCTTAAAAATGTCTATCATCCTTCAAAACAGGCATTATTTGTTGCAACTTGAATTGATCAATCGACCTCCCATCACTATTTTAGATTCAAGTTCATGTCAGGACAGAAGGTCGAAGAATCAGAATGTTGCGTAGTTCTGGGAAAAGGACATTCTTAATGACAAATTGCCTAACATGACAATCAAGCTAACTGAAATTCAAATTAAAATGAACAAACAATTCAAAACAGGTTTTAGTAGAATTAGATAAAATTGCACCAAAAACTACAAGGATTTTGGTTCATGTGTTTATGTCTTTCCTAAATGGCATATCTTCAGGTGATGTGAACTGAATAAGGTCAAATAAAAAAGAAAAATGGAGAGATTAACCTTTCTTGGAAATATACAAACACATGATATTAAACTCAGCATGGCAAAAAATGGGGGACCCTATCTTCTGCACTCTCAAACTAAAGATGGAAAATCACAACATATATTCCATCATATAAGACAATCAAAGCAAGCCTATGATCTTTCTGGAACAACTTGGCAAAATTCCATAAAAGATTAGACTGGAAAGTAAGGTCAATTTCTCCCTTTGATGTGCATACACATTAACATCAATCAAGATTAATAAAAAAATTTACAATTACTCTAATCAATTAATTAATTTCTCTGGGGAAGGAAGGGACCTGGTAAATCCTGGAGTATGATGAGAGGAGAGTACCATTTTTCTGCAAAATACTTGTATGAAGATTGAAAGAGAAACCAAAAAAAAATATGAAAAGAAACCAGCTAAGATTATATCAATATGATTTCAAATACAACACTCCACAATTGGGGGACAATACACAGTAAATACATTAGTTCTCTCTTGAAAAAACATTATTAAAAATTTAGCCATAATGGTCAGATGCTGTATTATTTAATATCCCATCCCCCACATAGAAACAACAAAATCAAATCTTTGACTGGTTAGCAATCTTAAACCATTCAGTATGGAAAGCACCCTCCATATCAGTCCTCTCATAAGTATGAGCACCGAAGTAATCCCTTTGAGCTTGCACCAAATTAGCAGGCAGCCTTTCTCTTCTATATGAGTCAAAATAAGCAAGACTGGAAGACATACCAGGGGTGCTGATACCACAGTTAATAGCAAGAGAAACGACTCTTCGCCAAGCAAACTGCCGATCAATTACCTCCTTTGCAAACTCGGGGTCCACAAGCAAATTCGCAAGATCTGCGTTTCTATCATAAGCCTACTTAATACGGTCTAAAAACACAGCAAGAATAATGCATCCACCCTTCCAAATCCTAGCAAGTTCCCCGAGTTTCAAATCCCATTCCTTTTCAATGCTCTTAGCACGGATTAAATTCATTCCTTGGGCATAGCTACAGATTTTGGATGCATAAAGTGCTTTTCTAACATCATCGATCAACTGCTGCTTATCTACTGCTTGATCTGTGAGAATGTCACTAACCCCCATAGATTTGAACGCTTTAGCAGCTTCGACCCGTTCTTCCTTCAACCCACTAAGGAATCTTGAACCCAACGATGAAGCTATGGTGGGGGCTGCAATTGACAGCTCATCAGCTTGTTGAACTGTCCATTTTCCGGTACCTTTCATTCCCGTTTTATCAAGAACTTTGTCTACTAAAAACCCGTCTCCCTTATTGTCCTTTATGCCAAATATATCAGCTGTGATCTCAATCAAAAAGCTAAGAAGCTCGCCCTTATTCCACTCTGAAAAAACCTGGTGCAGTTCTTCGTTCGAAAGCTTACCCACGGATTTCAAAACATCGTAAGCTTCTGCAATCAGCTGCATATCACCATATTCGATCCCGTTATGAACCATCTTTGTTGGGATATTTTAGTTTTGATGAATTATGCCAAAACATTATCAACTTGTGTTTTTGAAGCTAATCTACAGATAACAAGTTGAGGGGGAACGTAAGAACAAGTTGAGGGGGAACTCACGAAGTCAGACGTAGATGATCGAGATCAAAGCAGGTCAGCATTTAGGCCGATCGAGAGATGAGTAAGATGAGTTCAGGAGTTAGTTAACCGATGAGCAGGCAAAAATCGGAAGAAAAGAAAAAGCTAAGTCACCGATCGAGGAAGATCGATGACCGGATCGTAAGAGAAGGTTGCAGATCAGAAGAGGAGCAGATGAGACTGATCGAGATCAGATAAGCTAACCTGATATGCTAACCTAATATGCTAACCTGATGTACTTAATCTGATGAGATAAACCGATATCTTGACTGATTAGGCATCGATCGATCATGTGAGCCGATCGAAAAGTAGAAGAAATCGATATCGTAAAACCGTAAATTGCGATACCGGATCGGAGAGAAGTCACCAAGATAAGTCATCTCGAAGTCATGTTCTTCGAGAATCGTAATTATCGATGATCGTTAGCTCGAAAGTGCTAGTGACCCGAGGGTCGGGGATATGAAGTCAAGAATCAACTTCGATCAAACTGAGTGTCAAGATCTTTGATCAGACAAGGTCCGCTGAATCAAGAATCCTGAGACTCAGAAGAATCCTGAAGACTCAGAGAATCCTGAAAAATATAGTCGTTAGATTCAGCTGACGTGGACTAATGAGAGGAAGACAACAAGCCTAAAAAAGCTGCAAAAAGCTACAGAATAGTATGAATTTGAATGTGACTCCATCCAACGGTAACATTCAAATCCACACTATAAATACAAGTTCTTCCTTCATTATTCAGTGTGGAAGTGTGGAAAAATGCGTGAAAAACACCATTGAGCTTCAAAGCCAAATCATCTAGCATTTTCACCATAGAACACAGAGCAAAAAATACACGCATATATTCAAGAGTGTTCTACCCTAAATCTAAGCACAAATGTAATATCCTAAGCTTAGAGAGATTTTCCCATCCTTAGCATTGAGGCTAAACAAATGTAAGGGAAAATCTCAACCTAGTTGGAAACCAAACAAACCTTACCCAAATCAGTTTGGTAGGATAAGTTTGTAGGTGAGTGTGAACTCGGTAAACATCTAGCAATCCCGAAAGGGAGGGTAGGCAATCCCGTGAGGGTGATAAGTCCCGTTTGAGTGTGAACTAGGTAAACATCTAAACAATCCCGAAAGGTTGGGTAGGCAATCCCGTGAGGGAGATAAGTCCCGAGAGAGTGAGAACTCATTAAACATCTGTTGTATTGTGTTGGACTAACACATTAATCTAAGTCCAAGTTGGTTAAGTCGGTTAAGTTGGTGCCCCCTGATGATAGAAAAGAGTGGATGTAGGAGTTGGACTCCGAACCACTATAAAATCGTGTGTTCTTTCTTTGCTTTATGTTCTTACTTGCCATATACATTTGAATATAAGCAAAACACACACATTGGTTTAAAAAGGGAAAAATTGGTATCACTATTCCCTCACCCCTGTTTTATATGCATTACATGGTATTTTCCGCATTCATGGGTTTTCAAATCGGGATCAACAATTGGTATCAGAGCGGGGAGTTCAAAAGATCACTATTTTCAATGTGAACATCTGAGGTGATACCAACAATTGGTATCAGAGCGGGAGTTCAAAAGTTCACTGATTTCAAAGTGACCACCTGAACTGATCTATTTTAAAACTCCATTTATGTAAAAGTGCATATATTTTAATGTTTTGGCGTCATTATCAAAAAAGGGGGAAATTGTTGGGATATTTTAGTTTTGATGAATTATGTCAAAACATTATCAACTTGTGTTTTTGAAGTTAATCTACAGATAACAAGTTGAGGGGGAACGAAGAACAAGTGGAGGGGACTCACGAAATCGGGCGTAGATGATCGAGATCGACGAGGCCGATCAAGATCGAGATAGTAAAGATGAGTTCGGAAGTTAAGCGATGAAATGCGGCAAAATCGTAAGAAAAAGAAAAAGCTAAGCCTAGAATTTTATCAGAAGATCGATGACCAGATGCCCAGATCGGAGAGGAGGTTGCAGATCGAAGAAGAGAGCAAATGAGACTGATCGAGATCAGATAAAGCTAACCTGATATGCTAACCTAATATGCTAACCTCGATGTACTAATTTGATGCGAGATAAACCGATATCTCTACGATGCTATATCGACCGATCATCGTTTGATCAGATCGCGAGAAGAAATCGATATCGAAACCGCAAAATCAAGATACGGATCGGAGAGAAGTCACCAAGATAAGTCATCCAAGTCATTTCACCGAGAATCGAGCGCCATCGATGATCGGTTAGCTCGTGCTAGTGACTCCGAGGGTCGATATCCGGGTTAGAAGAATCGAAGAATCGAAAGTGTCAAGATGCCGATCGTCGACAAGGTCCCAAGAGAAGTCCATTGAATCAAGAATCTCCGAGACTCGAAGAACTCGAGACTTCGAAGAATCCTCAAGACTCGGGAATCTGAAAAGACTCGAGAAGATCCTCGAAAAATATAGTCGTTAGATTCAACCGACGTGGACTAATGAGAAGACAACAAGCCTAAAAAAAAGCGCAAAAAGCTACGAATAGTATAGATTTGAATGTGACTCCATCCAACGGTAACATTCAAATCCACACTATAAATACAAGTTCTTCCTTCATTATTGATTGTGGAAGTGTGGAAAAACGCGAAAAAAAACACCATTGAACTTCAAAGCCAAATCATCTAAAGCATTTTCACCATAGAACACAAAGCAAAAAAATACACGATATATTCAAAAAGTGTTTTACCCTAGATCTAAGCACAAATGTAATATCCTAAGCTTAGAGAGATTTTCTCATCCTTAGCATTGAGGCTAAACAAATGTAAGGGAAAATCTCAACCTAGTTGGAAACCAAACAAACCTTACCCAAATCAGTTTGGTAGGATAAGTTTGTAGGTGAGTGTGAACTCGGTAAACATCTAGCAATCCCGAAAGGGAGGGTAGGCAATCCCGTGAGGGTGATAAGTCCCGTTTGAGTGTGAACTCGGTAAACATCTAAGCAATCCCGAAAGGGAGGGTAGGCAATCCCGTGAGGGAGATAAGTCCCGAGAGAGTGAGAACTCATTAAACATCTGTTGTATTGTGTTGGACTAACACATTAATCTAAGTCAAGTTGGTTAAGTCGGTTAAGTTGGTGCCCCCTGATGATAGAGAAGAGTGGATGTAGGAGTTGGACTCCGAACCACTATAAAATCGTGTGTTCTTTACTGCTTTATGTTCTTACTTGCCATATACATTTGAATATAAGCAAAACACACACATTGGTTTAAAAAGGGAAAAATTGGTATCAATATTCCCTCACCCCTGTTTTATATGCATTACATGGTATTTTCCGCATTCATGAGTTTTCAAATCGGGACCAACAATCTTGACAAAATTTCCAGATCCTCCTTTTCCAATATAGGTGACACAGGGCCCACTATCTGGAACTTGAGCAGCAACTTTCAGAAGAATATCTTCGATATACTTGTATGCAATGTTTTCAAAACCGGGTTGAACAGGCCGGTTCAACCGGTTGAACAGGGAACCGGCCGGTAACCCGGTTAAAAAGCACCTATATAACCGGATTTCAGGTTGAACCGGTCAAAACCCGGTTCAACCGGAAAAAACCGGTTTTTTTTTAAATTAAATTATTAATTTATATTAAATATTTAAAATTTTAAATCTATATTCCTCTCACATTTTTCTCTAACACTTTTGATGTGGGATAAATGTATAAGGTGAGACAAAATTTATAAAATATGATATGAAAAGTTATAAAATATATATTTAAATTTTTGTAGGTGTATACTTATTTTATTTTTTTAACTAAACATAGAAAACGGTTGAACCGCCGGTTGGGTTGAACCGTTGAACGACCGGTTGAACCGGGTGTCGGTTCGATCTGTCGGTTCGGTTATGAAATGAAAACATTACTTGTATGCTTCGAAAGAACCACCAGGCATCATTGAGGGCCCATGTCGAGCGCCCTCTTCTCCTCCAGAGACTCCCATTCCAAGATACAACAGGCCCAACTCAGCCATTTGCTTCTCTCTCCTTTCTGTGTTTTCATACCACTCGTTTCCACCATCTATGATGCAGTCCCCTTTTTCCGTGTGAACAGAGAGGGTTTTGATTGTTTGATCAACTGGAGCACCAGCTTTTACAAGCATGATAATGACACGGGGTTTTTGGATTGAATGAACAAAGGAAGCGGGATAGTGAAAACCGTACACTGGAAGATTTCCTTCCTGTTTAGCTCGTTCGATAGTTTCATCAACTTTTGAAGTTGTTCGGTTGTAGACAGAGATGGGGAATCCTTTATCGGCGATGTTAAGCGCGAGGTTTTGACCCATTACCGCTAGACCAGCAAGGCCAATTCTTGTTTGAGGAGCCATTTCCTATCCTGTTTGAAGTGAAATTAGAATGCTGGTATACCTCTAATACAGAATCACATTTAAACTCGACTAGCAGTTTTTCTTTAGTGTTAACAAGCAGAATGCAACCCCAAGTGCCATAGAAATGAATTACAAGCTCCTAATTCTTATCAACAAAAGTTCAACTTCCAATCCACAAAAGATCTGAATAAACCCATTCTAAGACTATATCTAATTCATGTAAGCGAAACGAAAATGCCGAAAAATTGATAAGATTGGTAATATGCTTTAAGATATCAAGACAATACAGATTACAGATTTTCATTAAGATTGTTTACTTTCAAAGTTTCGACACGATTTAGAAAGCTATAGTTTGGTACATTTAAAGCAGAAACGCTACATTATGAATTGCAAAGATAACAAAAGGAGTGAAGAATACAAAATAATATAGTTCAATTTCAAATTCAATCGCAAATCCGATACCGCAGCCAACGGGCTAATTAACGACCAAAACAAGAATGATACTCATAATTAGATATACAGAAAAAAATTCTTGGGTTGCTAACAGAACACAGTTGATTAATAAGACTACGAACAATTTAACTTCCTAAATGAGAACCAATCAGCTAAAAGCATTTGTAAACCAAATCCCAGATCAAGAAAATCAAGAAACGAACGGAAAAACGCATCAAAACTTATGATCCAACAGAAAATAATATTTCTTGATGAGAATTTTACCTTTACCGAATCAGGAAGAAAAAGCTTTGAAAACCCCAGAAAGGATAAAACCACACTTTCCGGAGATGGCAATCAAAATATCGCGCGACTGATAGTGAAATAGGAAGGAATGGAGTGTAAGGGGCGAGTTAACATTAATATTAGGAAAAAAATCGACACACGTTAGCACAAATTAATATTCACTCCTCTTAAAATATATTTCGTCTCATCGTGAGACTATCGTAGTGTCACAAAAAATATATTTTTTATTCGTAATATATGTCATTTAAATTATTGTTCACGTATTAAGAAAATTATAAAAAAATTTATAGCTTTAGAATTCCACATTATTTTTAAGGTTAAGTCTTGAATCTCATATAAGCATTGTGTATTTAATAATGTATTTTAAAATTATACAATTTATTATACTGAATTATGTAATTTGTTTTGACTGAACTGTGCAATTATTAATATGGAAAACAAGTTATACAGTTTAGTGTAAAAATTACATATTTCAATGCAACAAATTGCATGATTTTATAATACATTATGGAGTATACAGTACACCTGATGCACATAAGGTCAACTCAATTTTTAATGAGTTTAAAGGTAAATCAAGAAGAAACATAACAATTAATTAACATTTGAAAAATACAAAACGACATTTAAATTGCAAATATAGTGAATAGTTTAGTGACATATAATTTCTTTTATAAGTCGGTATCCGGCCAACGATCGACTAATTTTGGGGACCAAAATTCACCGTCTACTAACTGGAACCCCACTTCAAGTCAGGGCAAAACTTTATATGGACTGACTCATTTCAAAAGTTAATCTCACTTAAGAAGTTTCAAATATGAGATCTATAGATGGGCATATTCCTAAGTCCACGTGTCTACATCACTTGACCAACCCTTAAAGATTTCAATGACATCTAAATTGAATAGGAGGAAGTACAACCACAGTTATATATATATATATATATATATATATATAATTATATATACATGTATAGCTTTCTCATATATGTTCTAATAAAAACATGCCAAGATTCCCAAACTAAGCCCTAAACCATAAACCGTAAACCCTAAACCATCAACCGTTCGGGCCGGGTGAACCATGAACCACTTGGGCCAGTTTTGAGTCGGGTTGAGTTGGGTTCAGACCGGGTAAAAAATCTATTAGGCTCCATATCAAAATCATATATATGTATTGTTATTATTTAAAAAATATTTAATTTTTAACAGTGATAATACATATGCATAATAGTGATATTATTTATATATAATAGTGATAATATGTATGTATAATAGTGATACTTAAAAAAGAAAAAAAATTATGAACCGTTGTCCATGAAATTTTTTGTCTTTGAATTATATTATACTGAAAAAAGGTAATTTTGATCCAATTTTAGTTATCTGTCTATTGTATCTAATTTTTTTTTTATTATTTATCATTTTATTAGTATAAAGAGGATTTTATTATTTTTTTCTATCAATACTCTTAATAAATACTGATCTTATCTTTTCATCTGGAAGTAATAAATAAAGGTGATGTCTAATTATCGAAAAATTAGTTTGGGTGAATAGATAGATTTAGATGGGAACAGATCACCTGCTGTACATCACGGTGCTGTGCAGCAGGTGAACCGTTGAATCACACACACTCGTACGGGTATATGTGTGTGCGTGTGTGATCAGCGGTCTTTCTTTGCGATCAAGATCACACATCATGAACAGTGATCTGTTCCCGATTTAGATAGATATTTATGAACAAATGTTGTGACAATGTTTTATACATAAGATCGACTTTTAAAAAAAAAAAGAGTTTACGTGAACCCGAGTTCACATAAAATCTGAGCTAACTCAAATATCTCAATCAATAATATCATTTGACACTAAAATAGAACATAATTTTTCCGAAACTTAAATTACTTTTAACAACATTAATACCCACCCCTTTTTATTTGAATATTTTCTATTTACACGAATTTTAGTGTGTGATTTTTTTGACAGAAAGCCGAGTTAAGCACACGAAGTGCATGTATTCAAATAAGAATTAGACAAATGGAGTATAATTATTATTTTTTTAAACAAGTGGCCTATGGCTATGAGTGAAATTATAGGTAGGAAATGTTTGGTGCACCTACCAAAAAAAAAGCACTTATACATAAGAAGGTTTTATCATGAAGAGTGAAGACACTTATACATAAGAAGATCTCACATTAAAATAAAATATAATTTGTACATGAGACTTTTTAAAAGAGTTGAGTATTGATTTGTGCTAGTTTATATTCGGTCTCATATAAATATTTGGCTTCTTTCATGCTTGTGAAAAAAACGAATCTGGTTATTTGTTAAACGCAAGAGGCCGACGCCTAATTATGGGCTATTTAATAGATTGGGCTGTTTGATGAGGTCTAAATAGAGGCCGGCGCCTGCCTAGCGGGCCTGTGTGATGGACCAACAATTTGGGGGCATTTAAAATGAAGATAAAAATAAAATAAAATGTCAAATTATATTAACTCAATGGTTAGAGATCTTGCATGAAATCGTATCACTATAAGAATGAGTATAATTTAAAAATATTATTTTAAGAAAATGTATGTTAATTTGTGAACCGGCTTGCCGTGAAACAATCTCAGACAAATTTCCATCATGTTAATACTAAGAGTAATATTTGTGTAAATTTTATTTTATTTTCTACTTATTTACAAATTGAGATTAATAAAAACATGTATATATGATCATTTATAAAATTTACAGAGTAGAATCAATGAATTTCACATGCCTAGGGAAAGTATGGATCATATATTTATAATTGACCCTTAGAAAATTAGCACATCATTCATAAAAACTAAAATAGTATAGAATAACTAACACAAATATTTGTAAAATAACTTATTATGTATACTATCAAAATAAAGAAAAAATAAAAAAATTGAGCCATTTAGTCGACGGTTCACTCTGCCCAACTTGAAGCTGTTTAGATGTTTCTGGGCTCTAGAAAAGATAAAAACTATTAATGGATTATTTGTTAGTGGATCCTCTTTATAAAAATGTGTCACTTATCAGAATAGCTTTGTGAATTATGAGGTACCATATCCACCGCCTCTAAATACTGCCAATCATGCCACCTTCCTTTGAGTTATTGCCCTAGTGGAACTTAGGGCTGTTAAAAAAAACGAGCAGCTCGAGAGTTCGGCTCTACTTGTTAAGGCTCGAACTCGGTTAGTTTATATTGATAAATGAGAATACTCGATTTACTAACAAATCTATTTGAGCTTGACTTGTTCGATTTGATAACTATAATTTTGTTGTAATTTCATTAGGCTCGATAGACACACATTACACTCATTTGCAAGTCGAATTATTTCCAACTCGTTAACATAATCGATTCAGTTTGAGCTCGACTCTACAAGAGCTCTAGTCGAGTTTGAACTTCCAGTACTCGACTCGAATAATAATTCTAATGGAACTTCATTAGTTATTAGACAAAAAATTGGACTTAATTTTGTCACTAGTTTCACTTTCAGGACTGAACTTTTAACTTTTGTAGGACATGTACCAAACTTTTAAATTTTATTGCAATAAAGGAACCCTAGATAAATTTGTGAGCAAAATAGGAGGTATTTTTTGTCAATTTGCATGTAATTGTTATACCTATAAATTTGCTCCCGAAGGCCGAAGTCCTTTTATTTGCAACAACTTAAAATTTTGATACCTAGACAAAAAAAATAAAAGAAAGTTGAATTCCCAAAGTACAACTAGTGATGGCAAAGTTAAATTTAGGGGGTGTATTCAATTGGAATTCTAATGGATTTTTTTGGACTTTAAAAAGTATGTGGATTTAGAAAATCCATAGACTCCATGCAGAGTTTGACTGATTTTTTTATTGATTCACACGAATTTTTATAGACTTGACAGGATTGTGGAATACACTTTTTTTTATTGATTTACATGAATTTCTATAGACTCCGAAGCTGGAACTACTGATGCAAATGTATATGGAATATAATTTTTTTTTATCCAAATTGTTTATAAAAAATACCAAAATATATTAGTTCCAAAAAAAATACATTATTATTCATCATTACTATTTTCATCTTCATTTCCATCACCGTTATACCTCGACCTCATTTCCCACATAGCATTAGCAATACTCGTTCTTCATGATTAGCTTCCGTTCTTTGTTGTAGTTGGCTTTGAGAAAGCAATTTCGTTCTTTGTTGTAGTTAGCTTCCGTACTTGTTTAAATAGAAAAATATTACTTGTTTAACTAGAAAAGTATTACTTATATAAATAGAAATGTATTACTTGTTTAAAAGAAAAAATACTTGTTTAAAAGAAAAGTATAACTCGTTTAGATGAAAAGTATAACTTGTTTAATTATAAAAGTATTACTTGTGTAAATGAAAAGTATTGCTTGTTTAAATAGAAAAATATTACTTGTTTAAATAGAAAAGTATTACTTGTTTAAATAGAAAAGTATTATTTGTTTAAAAGAAAAGAATTACTTGTTTAAAAGAAAAGTATAACTTGTTTAGATGAAAAGTATAACTTGTTTAAATAGAAAAGTATAACTTGTTTAGATGAAAAATATTACTTGTTTAAATAGAAAAATATTACTTGTTTAAATAGAAAAATATTACTTGTTTAAATAGAAAAGTATTACTTGTTTAAAAGAAAAGTATAACTTGTTTAGATGAAAAATATAACTTGTTTAAATAGAAAAAGTATTACTTGTTTAAATAGAAAAATATTACCTTGTTTAAGTAGAAAAATATTACTTGTTTTAAAAAAAAGTATTACTTGTTTAAAAGAAAAACATAACTTGTTTAGATGAAATGTATAACTTGTTTAAATATAAAAGTATTACCTGTTTAAATGAAAAATATTACTTGTTTAAATAGAAAAGTATCACTTGTTTAAAAGAAAAATATAACTTGTTTAGATGAAAAGTATAAATTTTTAAATAGAACAATATTACTTGTTCAAATAAAAAGTATTACGAAGGTTTTTTTTGTCTTCTGACCTTTCGTCTTCAGAGTTATATGAGAGATTACGTAGAAATCTCTGGTTGTTAGAAGAAATTTTAGAGAGTGAAATCTGTTTATATTTTTTAAAGAAAATCAAAGAAAATTCATAGACTATTAAAATCCATAGACCGTTGAATACCTAAAGATTTATTAAAACTTTTTAAAATCCGTATTGAATACCTTAGGATTTTTAAAAGCTTTTAAAAATCCGAATTGAATACCCAGACTTTGAGAGTCTAGAAAACTCTTATATACTCCACAACCAATACACCCCCTAATTTAGTTTTTGCAAATTTTCCTTAATTATTCACGGTTTTTTGCGGTGATGGATATTATAGATTAATAAAATAGTATATTTTAATATTTAAAGTCATACTACTTGATATAAAAAAAATATATACACATAATTAAAAAAATTACAGTTGCAATTGATTGTTGGTCGAGATCAGTATTCTTTCTCATTGTTATTACAATCCAGACCTTTTGTTCTTCGATATTGTAATCCTTTTTTTCTTACTTTACTGATGCTGGTTTTTGCAATTATAATGTGGACTTTTCCCCTTCTTACACGCTTCGATTCTCCTATTTTATTTTTTCGTATTTTATTGGTATTTCAACCTACTGAATCTTTAATACATGGACTCAGAATAGAAAGATTCGTTGGATATTTTTTATTATTTTACGTGTCATTCATTCATATTATGAGTGCAAAGTGGAACACCAATTATAGAAAAGATGATCTTATTCTGTTCTTACAAGGGTTTTTTAGGAACATCATCGGATTAATTGTGGCCCGTAGTGATACTCCAGGTGATCAGAAACTGAGGAGGATTTCGTTCTTTGATTTGGACATATATTTATGTGGCGATAATCAATCAAATTATCTATTCACTTTAGCTTCACATTGCTTTAGCACATGGCATGTACCATATTGATGATAATTTGTGACATCAGTTATTATATGACCATTAAAATGAGTGAAACAAAGGATAGGCTTGCATGGACAAGTACTAAACGGTTCCTTTGATTGGCCTCATTTAATAATAATCATAAAAAACAGAGGAACAAAAACAGGATAAAACCTCAGTTTCATCAGTTAGTAAAACTAGATTGCAGATCATGCATAACAATCAAAGCAAGTAGTTTCCATAATTAGGCATGCGGATCAACCATTAATATTTCAGGTTGTTAATTATAACAAGTGTGAATTTGAAGATCCGTCATCATTTTGCGAAGCTCGGAAACTTGTTGCTTGAGGTCAGAGTTTTGTTTGACGACTCTGTCATGACTCTGGCTCAAGTGGTTAAGCTTGTGGACGAGAGTCTGGTTGTTGGCCCTGAGACGAACAACTTGGGACCAGAGCTCGTGGAGGTGCCTCTGCTTGCGCATCCTGGATCTACGCGCTGATTCCCTGTTCGAAATCATTCTCCTCTGCTTTCTCTCGTCGATTATGCACTCTGCCTCATCTGAGGTTGAGTTGCAGGGGACGAATTTGGGGTGAATTGGTAGTTTGGGAAGATATTGGGGGCAAAATTGGGAGGGAAAATGTTGGGGGGGATTTCAGGGGGGAAGTTTTATGTGAGGTTGTGGAAATCTGAAGATTGAATCATGGTTTGTATGTTGAGGGTTGATGAGGGTAGGGGGGCATTGCATGAATTGAGAGTGAGGGGATTTTATAGGAGAAGAAAGACTAGTTTATATTCCCATGCCTAATTATTTGAGTGTGAATATAATATTCAAGTCATTTTAGGAGAGGTGGTGTCATAATTAGAAATGTAATAAAATTAAGTCTTGTTGTCATTTACTGCTTCAATTGGGATCACCTTTTAACAAAGTTTCATTATATAACAAAGTTAATGTTTAAGGATTTTGATAAAAAAAACAATGGCATGAAATTATGGGACAAACTATTTTTTTGCCTATCTTTTGATAATTTTTTCCCTTTCATAATAACATATTAACTTTTACTAAAATAATGCATATCACCCTCACTAGGCCACACATGCATGAATCATGCCACTCTTACGCTGCCTATGCGCGACTCTTTTTAATAAGGGCGAATTTTTTATTTTTTTTTAATCAATAGATTACAAAAAAGAGTTTTGAACTATCTATATTTAACATTTTTGTCAATTTTCAATAAAATTAAACATTTTTTTTTAAAAAAAAAAAAAAAAGATACTTCATCTGCTAAACGATAATATTTAAAAAAGAGAGTTCACATGAAATTTATGATTAGTTCATGCCAAGGGTGCAAAAGTCGAAAACCGGTAATCAGGCGGATATGGACCGCCTAGCGCCTAGGCCGTCTAGGCGGGGACTAATCGGGAACTAGTCGGTTCGGTTTTTTTTTATTTTTTTATCTAAATAAGTTTTATTTACTACTTATCGATATATTATAACAAAACTACACTTCAAAATTAATTAACAAATTCATTATACAACCGCCTAAATCTAGATAACAATTGAAACACTTTTTCTTATATATATTATCCATTATAGAGTACAAGAAAATTAATGTAACATAAAAAAAAACTAAACAATTTGTGTTTTGGAATTTTAGTGTAGTGAAAATTATCAATTTTTGTCTTATCATCAATTTATTTTAAGAACAAAGTCTCTCATTATCAAATAATACCTTAGGGTTGGACAAAGTCTCCTGACTTAGCCGTCTAGCTCCCGACTCGATCGTCTAAGCGGCGCCTAGGCCGTCTAGGCGGGGACTAATCGGGAACTAGTCGGTTCGGTTTTCTTTTATTTTTTTATCTAAATAAGTTTTATTTACTACTTATCGATATATTATAACAAAACTACACTTCAAAATTAATTAACAAATTCATTATACAACCGTTTAAATCTAGATAACAACCGAAACACTTTTTCTTATATATATTATCCATTATAGAGTACAAGAAAATTAATTTAACATAAAAAAAACTAAACAATTTGTGTTTTGAAATTTTAGTGTAGTGAAAATTATCAATTTTTGTCTTATCATCAATTTATTCTAAGAACAAAGTATCTCATTATCAAATAATACCTTAGGGCTGGACAAAGTCTCCTGACTTAGTCGTCTAGCTCCCGACTCGATCGTCTAAGCGGCGCCTAAGCAAAATCGGGTCGGCCAACGACCGCCTAACGCCTAGACACCGCCTAGGCGGGGACTAGTCGGGACTTTTACATCACTAGTTCATGCGGATTTTATTTTCTAAAATAATACCTAATGTATCAATATATTTCTTTTCTTTCTAAAAAGAGATTTTATATGAAGGAGACTAGTCAATTCTTTGGTGAAAATCTATAGGCTCGGCATGGTGCCTGCTTTAGCCTTTAATGCCATATAAAAATCGAGGGATTGAGTTATATAATCCCACAAATTAAAGTGCACCTAATATAGAAAAGAGATTAGTCATTCTGTAGCGAGGGGAATAGCTAGCCCACAAGACTAATTAATTATAAATAAATTTAACTTCTTTCAATAATTTAATGTGACACTAATTAACTCATATACATACATGTGAAACCATATCATTATTCTCAGCAAAACCAATGAAAAGAAAACAATGGTTATCCAAGAGCCCTTTCAAGATTGGAGTCGTGATTTAAATATTAATTAGATCGTTATACTCTAGTGCTATGATGCGACAAGTTGACAATTACATTTAATTGCTTAAAGTGGGATAAAAAGTTTGCGATCATGGCATGTCTAAATATTAGATATGGAAAGTTTTCTAATTAAAAAGAAGAAATTTGAGAAATCATCAATCTTATAAGAGTGATCCCTATTAAAAGATATCCAATTATTGAACCTGCCTAGCTAAACGCCACAATCAGGTATTGTGATTGATGATGAAATCAAGGTTATAATTGGCATAAAGATCAATATGTATTTTTTAAGATATACGTCAATATTTTTAATAATAATTTGATGACTCGAATGGCACTTAACTTTGGATAAAATTAGGGTACCGAATTTAATTTTTAGGGTCCATATATATCTGCGTTAATTAAACATGTAATTAATTAATAAATTAAAGGTATGATATTTTAGTAATCTTACTAAATTAAGCTGCATGATATGTAAATGTGTTTAGAAGAAATTAGATATATATATAAAAGGGCAGTTTTGGTCTTTTAGCAAGAAATGACTTTAATGGAATGAGTAGAATGTGTATCTCTACTTTCTTTCATGCTCCCACTTTCTTATGTTTTTTTTTCCAGACTATTGATAATTCGTAACTTCAATGACACGGGATTTCATTTAATTCGTAACTTTCATATAAATTAAATAATTTTTTAATTAATAGGTATTTTTTAAATACCTTTGTGATCACATTAACTGACTTTACTTGTTGAAATACCACACTGCAAGCAGAAATCCCATCAGGAAATAGAATTATACTCATTCCTCCCATTCTTGAAATTTCACGTGCAGCTGATGCCATTAAAGAATATATTTAGTGAAATAATGGTTAGGCTAATTTACTGTAAAATATGCTTTTCTGATATATATGACCGCTTTCCCATAGTAGTAAATCTGTTGGTGAGACCTGAGATTCTTATTTTCTACTTATGTTGTATAATAATTTATTGATTGACAAAAAATTAATATGAGATGGTCTCATGTATAAAAGCGGGTACAATCTAGCACAAATCACATTTATTCTTTTTAAATTGTTAAAGCGTTAATACTAAATTATGTCTCGTTTCATCGTGAGACCGTCTTATACAAGTGTGTCTCTTTCTTAATTAGGTCCCATGGGCATAGGTGCATGATATTGTATGTGCACTAGTGAAAATAAGTTGCGTGTTTAAAAAATGTACTTGAATTGCATAATGTACATAGGTCACACAACACCATATTATGACTATAATATTGAGAGCAAACACTTGAGTGAGACGGTTTCATAGTTCATAGTATGCTATAACAGAATTCGGGACATATTCGGATAATTATTCCTGCCAAAATGGAAAATTTTCAAAGAAAAGAAACAAAATTGAGACAAAAAGACAAAAACTAATAAAGTAAAAATTTATAAGATTGTTTATGGATCGTAAAATAATTTTATCTTGGCCACATCACGGTCGAGATAATTACAAATGGTCCTATAACTTTGTTCGTGTCCATAAAGAGTCCTGTAAATTTTTATTTGATCAAATTTAGTTCTTTTTGTTCAACTTTAGTCATTTTTGCTGAAAAATTGACCTAACATTTTATGTTGGCTACGTCGACTGTCGCTACCACTCTCATTTGAACTGTCTCTCATCGAGGAAGCAAAACCCTCAATCAATTTCATGTTTAGATTAATTATACCTCCCACGTGAATCACGACTTCAATATCATAAATTTCATTCATTCTCATAATTAATTTGAAAGCAATTGTTATAATAATAATTAATTTATTATTAATTATTATTTAATAATAACAACAATCCACACATGAATAGATAATATTGTTTTGAAGTTGTGGATAAATTCAAAAAGATTTGAATTCATCTTACTGGAGAATAAGATAGAGAACAAAAGTCTTATTCAGGACCCGACATTCTTACGCTTCAAAGAAAGAAAGCAACAGAAAGAGAAATGGGTTATTTCTCTTTGCTCTTCTCACACCCATCACGTATATACACAAACCAAGGGCACTTAAATTGTGAATAATGAAAGCAATCCGTGAATTTATTCTTGTGGTTGTGTTTCGGACTAAGAGAATCCAGTGCATACGTAGAATTCAACCGGTTCGATATTCTTCCATTGTAAATTCTGGAATAAAGGTTAGTGAAATTCTAACCCTCGTTTTCCAACATAATTGCGAGTGATTTACGCTGAAGCGAGGATTGAGACCTATTCTATCTTCTTCCTCTCATTGAACCAATCATCTTGATATATTTTTCGTGTCATTTTATATATTACAACTTATTTCAAGCCGTTTTCGGGCCAAAATTAAAAAATTTCCCACGAAAAGGGCTAAAATTGACACCAAAATCTCAATAAGGACTATTGTTGTACACGAACAAAGTTACGAGATCATTTACTATATTATCTCAATGACGGCCTACCAAACACATCCTAACGTTTAAAACTAGCCACATGGAATCAGTTCCCTTATTTGTTATACAAAAAATGTTGATTTGTCGGATGATAAAACTTGTAGAATGATGTGGAGTGGACAGAATCTCCTGAAGTAGTGAGTAAAGTCTTTGGTCATGTCTTTTCCATCGTAGAATCGGTCGGAATTTGGTTATTAACAAAGTATTTAATTCTGCTAGCTCATGTCCTGTGATTGCCCCAAAGTGGTGGAGCACTCGCTTCACTGTTTTCAATTCAGATAAGTTGCTAATTATATACTATGATCTTATTAGTGATTAATTTTGTTTGAGATAATTGCATGGTATCAAATCTATTTCTAGAAACTAAAAGGTTTTGATGGCTTCCATTTTATTCTTCCTAATTACTTAATTAAATATTTCTTGTAATGGATAACATTATATAAATTGAATCTAACCTCTAACTAATCCATCTTTAATTCATATATACGCGACAAATAGACACATTCATGGTTGCGTATCGAGTACCGACCCATTCAAAGTACGTCTCTTCGATAAAATTTATTCATAGTATGAAATTTATATAATTATACTTATTTAAATATTAATACTATTATATTTATCAACTGATATCATCGCACTTATAAATTGAAATCATAATATTAAATATTTTAGGTACTTATTTATAAAAGTAATAATATTAATTTATAAGTATAATAGTATGTGTTTCACAATATATATGAACCAATTTCACAGGAATGTTTATGTAATTTATTTGATATTTTAAACTGCGCAATTAAAATTGATCCGAAAATAATTGAAATTCGATGGTCACAAAAACTAATTATACATTACTTAAAAGAAAAATAATTACATTAAAAATATGTCATTTTAAATATAACGGAATACGTAGTTTAGAATTGGGCTCACCTATCATTTTATCGTTGTGGATGACCTTCTCAATTCTATTTGTTCTTCTTGCATTTTCAATAATACGAGCTAAATATGATAGCGCTAAAAAAAAAAAAAAAAAATTGGGCTCACCTATTGCACCGTAGTCCGTATAGTTGGTTTAATATTGATCCAATTTTAACTAATTTTTAAGATAAATTTGTATGAACCCGAGTTCATCGTGAATTCGATTTTCAAAGTATCACTGTTATGTATAAAAACTCTCACTGTTATGCACAAAAAGTATCATTGTTATGCAAAATAATTATCACTGTTTAAAAAATGCGTTATATTTTTAAATAGTGAATTTTTTTATGCATAATAATAATAATTTTTCACATAATAATGATAGGGTTTATGTATAGACCTGGTACATAGTAATCTTACTCAATTTCTAATGACATTTTATTAATCCTATCATTACAAATTATCTAGCTAAAACTAAAAGTATGGTAGGAAACAATGTTTGGTGACATAATTTTTTTTTATTAGAAGTCTCTTTTTTTTTAAAATAAAACTTGCTCCAATTAAATGGAGTTAAAGTTTTTACCATCATGAAGTGGTTTTTTTATATGCTAAAATTGTTGGCGCTGCCAAGCAATATGGTGACGTTATACCATTTGTATTGTTGTATTATATATTGTATGTTCATAAATTCTACTTTATGAATAGAAACAATTATTATTTTATAAAATTATATTTAATAAATTTTAAAATAAATGTTTCTCAAACATTTTTTAAAAGTAACAGACATGCCCAATAATAATAATAATAATAATAATAATAATAATAATAATAATAATAATAATAATAATAATAATAATAATAATAATAATAATAATAATAATAATAATGTAATACAATGGATACAAGATGCAAAAATAGTATTAGGCGTTGTCGAATAGTGTAATATAAAAATAAACTGATTAAATAGATTTGGCTGATCTAACTTTTTTTTGAACAAAAGACAGTTCAAAACTAACCAGAACGAACCTATGGCCCTCTAGTACTATACACTAGTCGAATAATGTAATTGTACATAAATTAATTTATTTATTATTGTAGGATATGCAGAAATAAGGGACACAGATTTGGTGACTCAGTTCGTCAGGAATGACTACATCTGGGGGCATACCAAGCTAGGAGGTTTTCACTATTCTTCTCGTACGGTTAATACATCAGAGATCCCTTTATATATGATATAATTTAGGGTTACACAGAATATAATAAAATACCTAAACTATCCCTTCATCAGTTACTTCTTGATGAAGGCACATAAATGTATTTTCCTTCAACACTCTCCCTTGTGCCAAATCAAGAGGGTAGATGGTGCATGAATATTGCCTCGCTAATGCCCTTGCCAAATAATAAAATTTAAGTGGAAAAATAAATCTTAGTTGAAGGGAAAAGAGTTACAACGCACCTATGTCGAGACTCTCCCCTGAAGTGTACACCTCTCACTTGATAAGTACGTTTATCATGTGTTGGGAAATGAATTTAATAAAGAGGATTTTGATTAGATCCCAAAACCCCTGAGTATGACATGTTCAGGATAAATCTTGATAGATGAGTCAGGATTCAGTTTTAGAGTGGTCAGGATGTTATCTGCACCGTGTATAGTCGGCAGATATAGAAAAGTTAGAATCAAGACTCAAGATGAAACCGAGAATCAAGACTCGAAGATGAGACCGAGAAAAACGAAGGCTCGAGAGAACACGAAGGCTCGTGATGTCTCTCAAGACACCGAGAAAGCACAGAGAATCTCAAGGCACATAATTCTATC
The DNA here is from genome assembly GCA_037126765.1 of Stenogyne calaminthoides. Classification (NCBI taxonomy): domain Eukaryota; kingdom Viridiplantae; phylum Streptophyta; class Magnoliopsida; order Lamiales; family Lamiaceae; genus Stenogyne; species Stenogyne calaminthoides. The sequence goes on along the minus strand of JBBCBC010000021.1, from coordinate 2,906,211 downwards.
AAGACTCAAAAAGAATGTCTTGAATGCTCAAGATATCCGAATGTTCCGAGGCATCAAGGTCGAGGAATATATTGGAATCCGGTGGCGTGGACCAACGAGAGGAAGACAACCAGCCTAGAAAAGCTGCAGCAGAACTTACAGAGAATAGTATGGATTTGAATGTGATTATCTCCAACGGTAACATTCAAATCCACACTATAAATACAAGTTCTTCCATCAAATTAAGTGTGGATCGTGGAGATTATGCACAAAATGCTTTCTGAGCCAAGAAGCGTTATAGTCAAAGCATTCCCACCCTAGAACACAAGTCTGTAGATATACAAATATATTCAAAGAGTGTTCTAGAACCCAACCTAAGCTACCCACGATGTATCTTAAGCTTAGAGAGATTTTCCCAACCTTAGCATTGAGGCTAAACCATTGTAAGGGAAAATCTCACCATAGTTGGAGACAACACCAAACCCAAACCCATTCTCGTAAGAGATAACTAGTGGTGAAGTGAGGTAGTTGATTAGGCAATCCCGAGTGAGGGTGATAAGTCCCGAAGGAGTGTGAACTCGTTAAACATCTAAGAGGCGAGCCCGAGAGGGTGATAAGTCCAGTTTGAGTTAGTAAACTACAGAGGTAGTCAGAAAGCTCAGGGTCGGGTTGAGTAAGTAAACTACGCGGAGTAGTCAGAAAGCTCAGGGCCGAGTTGAGTAAGTAAACTACGCGAGGTAGTCAGAAAGCCTTAGGAAGTGTTTGAAGGAATTTCCCTAGAAACAGGGAGAGTGGATGTAGGAGCTTGAGTCTCCGAACCACTATACATTGTTGTGTTCTTTACTGCTTTACGTTCTTATCTTGTCGTACGCACTCGATTATAAGCAAAACACAACACACGAGCTTAAAACGCAAAAATCTGGAATCACCATTCCTTCACCCCTGTTTTATATGCACCACAATGAAATGTTTTGCTTCCGCACGCTCAAAATGGGTTTTCCCACCGAGACCAACATCATGTGAACTACAAATCTTAATTCTTGTCATATACTTCTCAAGAATTGTTCTTGACAGTAATTATGTAAACAAATCAAACACAATTACTTTAGAGCTTACTTGAGTTACTTGTACTTGAGTAAAACTTGTTGGTTCCCATAGTAAATACGTAAACCATTTTGGAAATGACCTTTATGTGGATTACAAAAATAACCAACATAAACAAAATCAACTAACACATTATTTAGTCTATAGGTGTAAGGGGTAGCTTCAACATTTCTTAAATGTTACAATTTCATATGTTATCCCTTTTTAAGATTTCTTTAGGGGTCACAATTGCATCAGTGGTCCCTTTAGCATTTTCAATAATGACATAGCAAGTCCATTCAAAGGTTTCTTTTTAGGTATCAGAGCGTATCAATGACACCATCCCGATGATATTGTGTTTGGTCCTGAACTAAATCTAGGTAACAAGTTCATTGAGAAAGTAATAATCAATCGAGTGCACTGAGCTAAGTACAACAATGCGCATATTGAACTTATATAGGGAATTTCAGATCCCAATAGCTCTTCGTCATTTTTTTTCTTTGGACGAAATGGATTTTTCTATAAATCCATACTTCAATCGATCATGGGAGTGCTAACCATATGCATCTTGTCCATGTTAAATCGCCTGAACATATTTTGGATATATGCAGATTGGTGGATAAGTGTTCCACAAGCTCAAGTTCTAGTACAAAGCCTAGACAAACTGAGTTTTCCCAAGATTCTTTATCTCAATTTCGGATTGCAAGTAGCTCATGATTCTCTTAGTTCGTTAAGAGTACCTATTATTTGTGGTTTCTCTTAGTTCATTAAGAGTACTTATTATGTTCATCCATCAACATAAACTGTAAATCTGAAACTTGTTTCTTTATAAAACGCAGGGACACTTTTCGTCATTCTATAATATTTCCCAATCAAGTAGTCACTTAAGCGGGTATACCACATACGTCCAGATTGTTTCAATCTAAAGTTAGTATTTCAAGTTTATTGCAAACACACTTCGTGGTTTAGAGTCACTTGACTTGGGTAATGGAAAGACCATCAGGTGCTTCCATATATATCTCTATATTAAGATCCCCATAGAGATATGCAGTAACCTCTTTCATTTGATGCATTTCAAGTTCTTTGGAAAACATTAGGCTAACTAAGTAGCGAAACGTTATAATGATAATTATGTCAACCCAGGACGTAGTGAGAAATATACCAGGACTTTATATTTTTTATTACGCTTTCTGACAAAGACTCGTTTATGTCCTACAGGCTTTACACTTGGTCAGGTTAGCACTACCAGACCAAATATCTGTGTCTTTGTTATATAATCAAGTTCTTCCTAGATTGCTTATTTCAGTTTAGGCTAATATGCTCTTTGTTGACATTATACAATTGAGCATGGTTCGATATCATCGTACTCTATAATTCCTTGAGCAACAGCATAATCAAATACATCATCAATCTGTGTGCAATGTCTATCCATCGACTCATATGCACTCTAATATATTGAGATTTCTTTATCTTTGGAATCATATAAAACTTAGGAGCGTCCTCCAGTAATGATTCATGGACATAACTATAATCAGAGATAATCTCACGAGATGTATTCTCGACATTGATGATCAATAAATTGAATTGTGCCACACCTCCCTTTTCTTCTTTTGGGTGGTGTCGATCGAACCAGGTGGCTTCCACCATTTCCTTTTGAGAGCCAAGGCCTCAACCCCACTTCCACCAAGTGTGGTTGCAACACCTTTTCTATGACATTGTGCCCCTTATTGGAGACTTCTGACCTTGCAGACATTTGCAGCTGGTATATGAGACCTAGTCACTATAGCAATATCAGTAAACGTATCAGGCATCAAATCTGCTACGTTCTGAATTTCAATTATTCTTTTTACTAAACTTTCACGTTGTGAAGTTTGGGGATCAAAATGAGACATAATGGGGATAGACCAAGATACTTCAAGTCGTTCCCTTAGAAAATTCTTTTTCTTATCTTCCCCTAACGACGGGAAGACTGTCTCATTAAAGTGACAATCCGCAAATTTAGCGGTAATTAGGTCGTCTGTCAAGAGTTATGAATAGTGGATAATTGTTGGGGATTCATATCCAACATATATACTTAATCGTCTCTGAGAACCACCCATCTTAGTACGCTGTGGGGGCACAATAGGCACGTATATTGCACAATCAAATATGCGTATATGTGAAATATCATGTTTATATTCAGTTACCAACTGGTACACAACATTTGGTTGGTCAACAGTGGGTTTGAAACGAATATGTAAAGTTGCATGCAATATTGCATAACCCCATGCAGAGATAGGCATGTTGATGCGCATAAACAGTGCCCTAGCCACCATTTATTTTCTTTTGATGGTGGCCTCTGCGAGACCATTTGTTTAGCACAAGGGGTGCAGGATGCTTCACATTGTTCCCAATAGATATGCAATGATCATCAAATGCTTTTGATGATGATAAGGGTGGTGAGCCCTTAAACATATAATATGTGCTAAGAGTTTGCAATGCAGAATTAATTGTGGATAGTAGAACGACATGTGACCATATGTCGAAGAATTAACCAGAACCATAAAATACTTGAATGACCAGCATTCTGGATGAATTGTTCCACAAATATCATCTTATATTCTTTGTGAGAATGAAATATTTTATTTTGAATCTTTAGCATAAGTAGGTATCATTTTTACTTTTGCTAAAGAGTAGGCTTTGTAAAATGAGTGATGTTCCTTTGAGATTTATAAAATGAGGTAGAGTGCAATGTAAATAGTGTTTCTAGTACTTCAGAAAACATAGGTTGCAGGAAAACAGCAACATGACCGATATTGTGCATTATATCGAATTTTTATCTCATTTTATGCTTCACTAAGAAAATAAATGTCTATATTAGTTCTTCAAAATATGGATCATCATGTCACAACTTGGATGTCCAAGATTGTCATGACAAGGCCTATATTAATCAGTGTCCCATAGTTCATTATTGGCGACAATATATAATTCAAGAATCCATATAATAGTGAGATACACATGACTAGATTGACTCATTAATTTCTCTAAGATGTGTTTTCTTCCACATTCACTAGAGGTAATTAAATTTCATTCTCATTATAATCTTTTAAATGACATTGTTGGCACAAATGTCTTTAAAATTTAACAAGGAATATTGATGCACAATATATTGAAATAAAATTTTTACTTTTAGAATAAAGTTCAAATTAATAAGCTAACATCACTAAAAGATCTTAATCCAAAAATCAAACTAAGAAACCAGCGGTCTAAATACCATTAAGACCCAAAGTAATTATTCAAATAAAAGGAGGCACTATGCCTTAACAACATTCTTGAAAAATGAGAAATTGATAAAGTAAAGCAGTTAAAATCACGAATACCTATTGGCTGGGCAAAGTTCTTGTTGCCATTGAAATTTGCAATCGTGAGGTTAACATCTTTATGATGGTTTTCGCCTTCCATATAATGAGTTTCATGTTCTTTAGATTCCCCATGCCTCTTATAATTAATTGCTACTTTGTGCTCGCATGGTAATGGTGACCCTTACACAACCCGTACCACGTGGTGCATTTATTATTTTCACATTGTTAGGGATTAACATGTCATGTCCACTTTCCTTTGGAACTCTTTTCATTGTTCCTTAATAAAGTTAGCGTTGAGAATTTTCTTTGTCCCATAAGATTTGACATTATTATTTAAAAGAATTTTGGTCATACTTTTAAAAAACTTGTTGACTGTCTATCAGGACAAAAGTCGTATTATGAAAACGTAAAAGCCAAATACAAATTTGGGCAATTCACTAGGACTGCTAGCATAATGGTGGCCACATATGGGACAGAAAAATACTTCCCTTATTTTTATTATTAAATTTTATAAAAGGTGATAGTTCATAAAAATAAGGATTTGATTAATAAAATCATCTTTTGAAAAATGGTTAAAGAAGTATGTATGGCGCCAAAAATTTGAAAAATATGAAGTAGTTCAGAAGCTATTTAGCGCATCAAAACAGTTAAGCATGAATAGTAAAAAAAAAGTAGGATCATTTTCTACGATTTGCTTTTCACAAAGGTAAGACGTGATTTAACACACAACATATCATTATTAAGAGAGTTGACCCTTTAATAGTAAGTAAGCGGATTTCATTCCACAAGACAGTTAGTTTTGGAAGCAAAATATCATTCATGTTTCCAACACGTCTCAATCTCCCACAGTTCTTCGGGCGTTTTCAATTGAAGGTAAACCCAGCGCAGACCATGGTTGATATGTTGTCTTAGAAACATTAGAGCACTGGTTTTGACCTTATCAGACGGTTCTTTGTCCTTGAGTTTAGTGGATTGTTCGATTTTGGAAAAAAACAATCCTTCCCTAGGAAGGTAGGTTCCACATTGAAAAATCCAAAAATGATGCTCAATTTCTTTTGAGCCCAATATTTTAAATTTAAGTCAAGTTGGTTCAGTCATTTATTCCAAGCAAGGGGGAAAATATATTATTTACGTAAGCGTAGCAATATAAGATACTTACTTTTCAAGAATGTTCATATGAGTTAGATTTTTGAGAGTATAAGTCACATATTTTTCAATGCTTTGTGAAAATGCTTTATCACATTAATTTATACTCATATGTATCACCCATGGATATTCTTTTTCATTGAGGTATACAATAACAAACATGTTACTTATGTACAAATAGAGTAATGCCGTATAGATGACAATGTAAATAACTAAAAAAAATTCAGTTCACAATAATAATCATAAGCTTAAGAATATTTGAAAAAAGTTTAATCAACATAATATCTTTGTGTATCTTTACTTGCAAAAATATAATCGTCGCCACCAATTTCTTTAGATGGAAAAACATTCAATAAATTTCAGTGAATCAAATCAGCCACAAAAATAAGCAATAACAAGCAAGCAGGAATTTTCACATAAATATTAATTTCTACAGTAAATAATTCACAAGCCTATTCTTCTGTAAAGAATTCTAATTGCTCAAATTTAAAAGAGATTAAGCTTCTTTATCAGAGCGGAACCCTACAATAAGGGTTCCTAAACGTCTAATGGAAGACTCATTCTTGTCGAGCACAAGCTTAAATGAATGTTCGGGTGTCCTTCGTCTCATAGAGGGGACAGTTCCATCCGCTTTAGTCATGTTTCCAGCCAGTAAAACAACCAAACAAGAACAGTAACCAAAGTCGAGTGCGAAAAGAAACTCAACAAAAAAAACTGGTTAGCCAAAAAGAGCACTATTTTCCACTGGTGCTAAAGTTAATAAGCATATTGGCATATCAGACAAATATCATACGGATATGTGATAAAACTTAAGACTCTTTAAGATTCTTGCTTGCATTATCCAATAATCTGGGAATCGCCAATAAATTAAGCACAGGAACGCGATTCATAATTAAACTCATTATATCATCCTTTCACATAATACTGTAAAATAAAATCACGATCGATATGGGTGGATCACAATAAATTATAAAACAAAAAAATAATTCCTTTCCTCCATATTTCAGAAAGAAAGTCCACTAATTTCTAGCTTATAAAATTATATATTTCTTTCTGCATCCATTCTGTACTAATTCCTAAAAATCATAATCAAATATTTAATAAACAAGAAAAAAAATAGATCTTGATTCAGAGGCATAACAACCCAGCTACACTCCAACATTACTTGGTTGGGGATGAATAATCAAATCTAATATAACATGAATACACTTTCAATAACTCCACCTTAAGGTCCACATTATAAACTTTAATGCCTTGAGCCGCAGTATCATATGTCAGAAATATTAGGAGCGCATAACAAAATAAATTGCCGATATGGAGAAAAGTTCTAATAGGCAAAATAATCAATTTAATAATTCTTCGAACTCATACTGAAATAATCAAGGATTTAAAATTGATAAATCGTATCAACACAGCCGAAGGAATCGTACCTGAGTCCTTACCGATACACTCTGAAGGAATCCCTAATCGGTAGAGTACTCGTGCTGATAACGTGTTGTAGGATATGAAGAAATAAGGGACACAAATTTGGTGACCCAGTTCGTCAGAAATGACTACATCTGGGGGCATACCAAGCCAGGAGGTTTTCACTATTCTTCTCGTACGGTTAATACACCAGAGATCCATTTATATAAGATATAATCTAGGGTTACACAGAATATAATGGAATGCCTAAACTATCCATCCATCAGTTACTTCCAAATAAATGTATTTTCCTTCAACATTTATGCAATTGTACATATTTTTTTAATAAAATAATTAACACGTAATATTTAAATAAATAAATAAATATATAAATAGCAATAATATTAATTAATAAGCGAATAATATTAATTTCATGACAAAAACTCGAGTCAAATCTGACCCATACACTATAAATGAGTCAGAGATATATACTTCAGCCCGCCGTTGCGACCCACTCTCCACCAAGAAATCCGTCGCGGTCACCCTCCTCAACGCCGCCGCGACCCCTCCCCACACCACGCCGCTGCGACCCATCCCCTTCCCTCCCCACTTCGCCGCGAAGGTCGCCAAGCATTGGTAAACAGTCGACGTTTTCCACGACACGATATGATAGTTTTGTAGCTATAAATGTTACTCAGAAAAACTATCACTATTATTAAAAAAAACTATCACTATTACTCATAAAAATTATCACTGTCACTATATGCTATAAGTTTCACGGTTACACATAAATTATCACTGTTATATACAAAAACTCACTACTACACATTTAAGCTTGCACAGCTGCACTTAGACAGCCCTTTTTTCAAACAACTCTCCAAGCTACAGCTTGGAGAGCGGTTTTAATAAAAAAAAAAAAAAAAAAACGGTTCAAAACCATTTGTCCATCTAACACTTTAGAAAGCGGTTTAGAACCGCTGTGCAATGTTTTAGACAGTGATTTTGAACCGCTGTCCAAGGGCATAGTTTGGACAACGGTTCGGAACCGCTGTCCAAGAGGTCGGATAATTAATATATATACACCCAAATCGCGAACCAAAGGAAATTTTCCCCAAATCGTGAATTAAACCAGCTGATATCGAAGCCCAACCTCCTTCCTCTACCCTAAATCGAACTCACTTTGTGGCGTTCTCCCCTTCCACCGCCTCGTCGCCTTCCCATTAGCTCCAAATCGCGAACCAGAAGCCCTAGCCTCCTCCTCCCTCTCCCCCAAATTGAACCATCCGCCGCGCGTCCTCCCCTACCACCGCCACCGTCGCCTTGTTGCCAAGATCCCCTACCGCCGCCGCCGCCTAGCTTTCTCCTTCCATAGGTAATTTTTCTTTTCTATATATATATATATGTATGTATATATATGTTAGTATATATATATATATTGAATTAATATTGTGTATATGTATATATATGTTAGTATGTGTATATATATTAGGATTAAATGTTTATATAATTGTGTTTGGTTTGATTAATTAGCTAATTTGTTAGGATTAATTGTTGTTAGATGAACAATTGATGCTTGGTTTATATATTGTTAATTGTTTATATATATATTGTGTGGCTTTGTTTAATTGTTGTTAGTGGCTTTGTTTAATTGTATGTATAGTGTATGTATATTGGTGTATATATGTATATCATGTATATTGGTGTATATATGTATATTGATGTATATATATCATGTTGTATGTATTGGTGTATGTATATTGTTGTATATATATTGATGTTTGATGCACTCAAGGTGTTTGATAATATGCTTGTGTGAGGATTTAAACATAAATTAGTGTTAATTTATTAGGATTAATGTTGTTAGTGTTAGAGATGAACAACTTGTTAGAGATGAATACATATTGTGTGGCTTGGCTTGATTTTTTATGCTAATTTAGATATGAACAATTGATACACTCAAGGTGTTTGATAATATGTTTGTGTGAGGATTTAAGCATAGTTTTGAATATTGTTTGTTTTTTGTTTATTAAATGTTGTTTCTTCTGCTTTACAGGATCATGTCTCATTTGCCATATCCCGGAGATGATGGAGATGATGATGGATATTACGATGGAGATCATGGCGATATGATCATGGTGCATATGATCGACAACATCCCGATGACTTGAGAGAGTGTGACACCGATGCTCCCCCACCACCACTAAGCGACTCAGGGACGCCAAGACTTTCGGTATAGTCACCATGTCATCTATTAAGAGAGCTCGTAGCAAGGGGAAAACACTTCAGGTAATTTTATTACAATTGAACAGTTTGAAATCGATAAATATATTGATTGATCGTTAAACCTAATTAAATACTATGTTATTGCAGTTATCGTTCAATGAGTTTGGACAAGCAATAGAAAGAGAGAGTGAGTCGTTGTCCTTCTACATTGGCCGCTGCCGATCGAGCGTGATCCCTATCGCCGGCCGCCAACCAAGGATGGCGTATTTCAAAGTGACTCCTTTGAAGAAAAAGATTATGGGACGAACTTACGGTATGTTAATTATATATTTATTGAAAGTTGTAGTATGACCCTTAAATTTACTAAATTGTTATGTTATATGCATATAGACTACATTCAGAGGTCTTGACCACACAAAGAAGAAGCAAATATTATCGCAAGCTGGAGTAATGGCCAAGAATTTTTGGACTTGGTTGAGAAGTAACACATGAGATCAGGAACTGGTCTTTACTCGGCTAGTTCGCCTCCGGCGTATCAGAATAGCCCTATGGTGGCTCCATACTGAGAGGAGTTTGTGAGCAGAGCTATGGAGGATGATTTCTAGGTAAAATTGATCAATGTCATTTCCTCAATTTCTAATGCCCTAAGTTTTTCAGTGATTATCATATTTCTATTATACTGTAGAATCAATAAAAATAGCGATCAAGCCAAGTCGATGGAGGCGCGATATCGTGGATCGGACAAAGGTTATGCACGAATAAGAGAAAATATGGTGAGATCAAAATCCTAACTTTTATTTTTTTTATATATTCACTTTTAATATATCTAATAAAGGGACACGTTCATCACTATCGTAGAAAAGAAAAGAAAAGAAGAAAAAATTTGGAGAGAGTGAGCCTATTGTTACCGTTTCGACTTATTTGGACTACCGAGAAAGGGTCGAGATGAGAATATTCACGATCCCAAAGGCAGTACCGCATCATCGAAGAAGTGGTAATCTATCCATTAATTTATCTTTCAATTACAAACTATTATTTATAAATAAATAATTAAATAATAATCTTTTTGTTTTTGTGATTCGGGAAAGCGTCTATCTCGGACCATGGACGCCTGCAAGCGACATCCGCATTTATCGCCATGATGATCTGTTTGGGCCGGGCTATAGGTCGCCCGGGAGCATCCCGACTTCTGAGTGTCGGATATGACGTGACGAGACATCGTTAGCAATGACACACGGTCTTCAAGCCATGAATATGGTGGGTATACTAACGAACAGGTTGCCAAGTTGTCTAAAGATGTGGAACGTTTGAGGTCCGAGAGAAGAACGAGCCCCACGTAATGTCGTCGAGTGGAGCAAATTTGTGAACATAGTGTCGCTAATGCTATGTTTTTGACTAACCCTAGGGACGACTTTATTGAGGCACTTCAAAACGTCTCTTAGGTATCGATATATGCATGTCTCACATTTGTTTTAATTAAAGACTAGTGTATTAAAACATTCTAACTAAATATCTTATTCAATGAGCGACCAACGACCTTTTTGCTTTTTTTATTTGGAGGATCCCGACGGTTGGTGGCCACAGAACGTTGCCTGCAGCTCCCATGGAATGATTCATGGTCATCCCATCACTCCCCGGTTTCGTGAGGGTCTCACTCGATAAACCATGTCGGACAAGAGGATTGGCCGGTGTTAAAACCAATTGATGAAGCCGAAATCCACAGTGGAACAATCTGGCCGGGCACTTCATCGAATGACAAAGCAACTTGGTCTCTAGCACCATGAGGGTAAAATATATGTTATTAAAGTTCATTATCTTATTTGTGGTTCTAAATAATATTGCAAATTAATTGTAGAATCTGCCGACACCACAAATGCCTCGGAAGAAATCACCACAAAAAGGCTAAAGAGAAATCGGGGGTATCGTAGGTCGGGGGGAGAACGAGGGACTCCTTCTGCGCTCGAGACTTGGTTATCCCATATTTGGAGACTTAGATCACGATGATTATGTACGATCTAGGTGCACCGGATGGTATCGTCTAATGCTTTTCGAGATCGTCATAGTTCCATGCTTGCTCACTTTCATCGAGAATACTTTCCAAGAATTAAATCGATGAGGAACATGTCTTGTGAAGTCTTGAATGACGAGTGGTTGAGTGCAACCACCATAGCCCTTTACCTCAGGTATGTGTTTACTAATTCTCAATATTCACTTTATGTATAGTTTAATTTTCTTTTTAAATATTAATAAGCGTATATATGTTGGTTAAAGATATTTGGGTGAGGTATATCTCTCCAGAGATGTCCGAGCAAGTGGAATGTATTCCTTCGTCTCCCTCCAGGTGTCTTGCATATTGGGTGATAGGGTACAGACCATGGATGGATTAGTCAATCATATGCTGAATCAAACTGGGAACGATCATCTCATTTTTTGGCTAACAAATGTGGGGTGAGTGATAAACATTTCGTTAAAATTTGTATTCATGTTTATAATATTTGCAGTTAATTTTAATATTCTCAATATAATATAGGAACCATTGGGTGCTGGTCGCCATACACATGAATACATTAAGTGTGTATTTTATGGACCCAGCTCAAGATGGAGTTTATTCAAATCGCCCTGATCTCGTTTCATATATGGAAGCGTAAGTTCATTTTTAATATTCTATACAATGATTTGTTTTACTTTTAAAATTATGCATATTTAATATATTTTTATTTTTAATTATAATAATAATAGTGTGATGACGATGTATCGAGTCGCCTTCGAGAGTCAAGGTTCAAGATCTAAGTTAAATAAAGTGAACCTGGATTAACATTAAGGTAAATTTAATTTAGTAAATTATCAAATTAATAGAAAGAAATCATAATTGTAATCGTGATTATAATTGTTAATCAACAGGTTCGAGGCAAACGAGATAATGAACATTGTGGACATTTTGTGTGTTGCTTTATTGAAGATATAATCCGCGCTTCTCTAACTAACATTCCTCTCAATGTAAGTCAATTTATCGATTTATTTAAATTATTATTGATTGAATAAAAATTCATACTATATTGATTGATTCGATTTGTTTTGCGGTTTGTCTATGAACGTGAGCTCAAGTCTTACTCTAAGAAAAGACTGGAGAAATGGAAAAACGATTGGACGAGGTACCTTTACAATCGATTCTTATATTCATACGATATTGAGTGATCGTTGTTTGAAATTTTGGTAGCATGTAATTAAATTATATATTCGTGATGATATATATTTCTTGTTTTTGGTGTATTGGACGTATGTTTATGATTATATGTTTATTTATTTCATGATGTGTATGTTTATTTATTTGATGTTTTGGTATATATATATGTTGTATAAGTTTTGGTTTATTGTTTTATTATAGGATTTTTGGTTTATGGTATTGGACGTATATATAAGTTTTGGTTTATAGTTTTATTATAGGATTTTTAAAATATAAATTAATAATTAAAAAAAAGAAGATATTGGACAGTGGTTAATAACCGATGTCTATCTAACATAATAAACGAAATTATATAAAAAAATTATGTTAGACAGCGGTTATTAACCGCTGTCCAAGCCTTAACCGCTGTCCAAGACCCTTCTTGCAATGCGGTTGAAAACCGCTGTCCAAGTGCGATTTCTTGGACAACGGTTTTTTATCAGCTGTCCAAACTTGGACAACTGTTACTTGGAGAGCGGTTTACCGCTCTTCAATGTCATTTTTCACAGCTGTCCAAGTCCAAATATGTATTAGTGTCTGATTACTATATTAGTTCAAAAGAAAAACCATGCAGAAGAAAAATAAAAGATTTAATAAATGGGTGGAACTTTTCACTGTGGTGATGTAATGATGTAAGAATGTACGCGATGGAGTGTATGCGTGTAGTGTAGAATGATGATACACGCTTTAGTTTCCCGGAATCAATTGTGCATGTAGGTTTATTTTACTCATAAATCATTTCTTTCTTTTGTCTCCTTCATTTAATTTTTTCCCCAATGTAATTTGAATACTTAATGGTGAAGTATTTTTTACTTAACACTGCATTTGTTATGTTCTGGATCTTCCCAAAGTGAAATCCTGTCCGAATGAAAGTTCTACATACGTAAATCTAAGAAGAAATTTACCTCCATTAACTTTAAATTATTTATTATTATATATGAAATCATTTATTTATTGAGCTCATGAGTAAATTATTTTATTTTTTTTACCAAAGTTGCCCAAGCCGACAGTAAAATTATGTAGGTCCAATTATTGATGTGGTTGTGCTGCAAACGACTCACATGTTAGATAGGATCAATTAGTTTATAGAGTGTAATGTAACTATTCACACCAAAATATTTATTTAATACACCAATTTTACAATTATATGTAATGATATAAGGTATTTAAAAAGATAAAAACTCGTATGAGACGGGATACAACTTAACATAATTAACACTCACTCCTCCTAAAATATTAAAATGTCAATGTCCATATTATAATCTGTCTCACCGTAAGAGACGGTCTCACGGGAAGAGAGCCGCTTAAAAAGATGTTATGTGAATAAATGTTTCCTTTAAGAATTATTTGCAAGAGAGTTTAGTGACTTTTTTCACTCTTAACATCACTAACATCAACTCTCATAGTACATTTTAAAATTATTCAATTTATTATATTGAAAGATACAATTTATTTACATAGAATCATGCGACTATTAATATGAAAGAATAATTACACGATTCAATTTAAATAAATTGCATTTTTTAAAATAACAAATTACATAATTTTAAAATACACTATATAAATCCTGAATGTACATGAAACTCGATCTTAATATAGTAATATATACACGGACGCAAGAAGCTATTGCGTGCATTCTTATAGTTATTTTTCTTTTGTTCAAGAGTCAAAAATTTAAAGTGATTGGAATACATTGATTCAATTTTTATTACAAAATCAACACTTCTTGTAAAATCAACTTCAACTTAAAATATCATTTACAAGTATGGATCCTATGCATTTTTGTTTATTCAAAATTGAAGTCGATCAAAAGTTTAATTATATTAATAAACGTGGTACAATTAAAAAAAAAAAACATCTTAAATTTATCGAATTCACGTTGGGAAAATTGATATCCACATTTCCCTGTCTAGGAGGAGGCCATGGACCATATATAAATGATTCAATCATACCCCACTTCAATCATTTCAATTTATCAAAGTAGTTAATTCAAAAACTAACTTCAATTCAACATTTATTCTAAAAATATTAAACAAATGTGCTGGGAATCGAGTGTGCGTTTTCACAAAAAAAAAAAAAATACGTACACCCTCCGTCCCAGCTTTTTTTTAACACTACTTTTTTTCTCATATTTCAGCAAACGAGTTATTTATTAAATTTTAAAATGATAAAGTGAATTATAAGTGTTGTATCGAAAATTATTTTCCAGACGACAGTTAAATAATGTACAATGAATTAATAATAAAATATAAGAACATGAATTTGGTGACTCTATTAATCAGAAATGACTAAATTTGGGGGCCTTACCAAGCCATGATATTTCACTATTGTTTTTGTACGTATTTTTTGATCTTTTTTTCTTTGAATTTGTCCCTTATTTATAATATTTACAAGATAAATATAAGAAATCATAATGGGCCATATAACGAGTTCGGGATATTAAAAAATATACAAGACCTACTCTTTTCATAATTATCTTCAAATATGGTATTCTTCCTTTGATACGCTTGCCAACTTTAGTACCCAAAATGACCTTGCATGAGGTCGTCGATACGGTCGAGCTTGACTCGTCTTCTTCCTCGTTTAGCTACTATAGGTCGCCCTACGGAGACCGATCTTGATTCCTTGTATTTCACTGCTAAAATTGGTCCCAGTTGCCACATCATCACTACTAGCTATGTGTTCGCTGGCCGACACACACAGTTAGGAGTGGACGGTACGACATATCGAAATTTCTATACCGAAAAATGTCATACCGTTGTCATATCAAAAATTTCGGTATACCGAATTTTTGGTATATCAATATTACATACCGATATCATACTGATATTTTGGTATATACCGAAAATATATACCGAAAATTACTCTGGTATATCGAAAATTTTTGGTATATGTATTTCGGTATACCGAATTTTTTAATATTTTCATACCGTTATCGTATCGAAATTTTCAGTACGATATAGTACCGTATCAAAAAATATTCGATACGATAACTGCGGTATACCGATACTTTGAGTATTTCCTCCATCTATGCACACAGCTACAATATAAGAAAGAATATGATAAAAGTACATCTTATATCGTCTTCAAAATTAATTTATAATTTTAAATACTGATAAAAAATTTATTGAATAAAAATAATTGACACTACAAACATAAATAAATATTTTATATAAATAAACAGAGACGTTCCTTTCAACTGTCAAATTGAAAACAGAGGTACCCAACCCTTGAAATCAGATTCTCTCTCTCTATTTCAACTCCGGTAGCATTTCTCCTTTCTCTCTTCATTAAAAGAATCTTTCGTACTCAAAAGACTCTTTCTTGCTTTGAAGAAACTCCTGGAAATTTCTTCCCCATGTCTTTCCAAACTGCCATAACTGTCTCCCCTAACACAATTTCAATTCCCCTTTAAACCTCGCCCAAAATCCTCCGCCGTGGAAATTAGGGCAAAATGGGAGTCGAAGAAGAGGGCTGGGGCGGTTGGCCGCCGTCTCCGGGCGGCGCGCCACCGTACGTTCAGAAGGACGATCACTGGACGCACTTTGACAACTCTGTTAATGCCGTTTCGTTTGGGTTTGTAGCTACCTCAATTCTTATTTCAATGTTTCTTGTAATGGCTATTTTTGAGAAGTTTCTGAGGACAACATCGCCGGCGCTCTCGCCGCCGGACGGCCTCCGGAGACACGCCGACGTGGAGGCGCAGAATCAAATTGGTGGCTTCAATGCCAAGCTTTACCCCTCTCCTAAAGTGAGTACTACTCAAGTTTTAATTTCATTGATATATAATTCTTTTTTTTTAATTTAATTTATAAATTAAATGTGTTTTGTTTTTTTTTCAATTTCTTAATTTTCAACTAATGTTGATGGAAAAAATTGGCTTGGAAATTGCATGTAACAGTAACATTCAAACACTCCTGCTAATTTAATTATGCTGAAATTCTTTAATTTAGAAAATATAAAGACAGTGCCTTGTGTTGTGTTTTTTCATATAATCGAGTGTAGAATAATTTATCATGTGCACATTCGTGTAATATATGATTGCGCGGAAAACAGTCTTGTATAGAATATTTCCGAAATGGGCCATTGTTGAAATTGAGCTGCTGTTTTGGTCCCTACTTCCATTAATGAAGAGCTGAAGCTGTAGCATTCATTCGGTACGACAGCGTTTTGGCTCAACATTTATGATTCCCCGCGTGCCAAATCCCTCCTTAAGGGACAGGCTTGCCAACCTTTGAAATTTCCTTGTTTTTCTGTTTCTAATTTGTCTTCTTTCCAACTTTTAATAATGCATTACCTATAAAGTCTTGTTTGAAATACCTATCCTAGTTTAATTAAGGCGTCTTTCAATTTAAATTTGATATAGATTAGTTGTAATTGTAAGGATTTCTATGTTTGATTTGGTTTAGTTTTTGGCTTAAGTAAAATATCAGAGATAATGTCTGCCTTTCATTGGATAAGTGATTAAAAATCAAAACACAAGCTAGAACATCTCTGTATTTATGTATATATTCATATTTACACAATCTCACACTATTAATGGTCAAAAATCTAGTTAAAACAGAACCAAAGCCCATAGTTTTCTATCTTTATTAATGGGGATGAGATATTCACACAATACTATAATAAAACGACAAATGATTTTTATGATATATGTCATTTATGTTAGGTAATATAAAAATGAATTGATTCCACATGTTTGTATGAATACATTAATTCAGGCTTTTTAGATGAGATGAAATTCTTTTCAAAATCTATAACAATATTATTTGGATACTTGTCGTTTGACACTCTAATGGCCCGACCTTAATTGCATTATCTCAGTTATCAGTTAATGCAAGAGAAGTCTCGGTGGTGATGCCTGGCGATAGCATTCCCACTTTTATTGCACATCCGGTGCCTTGCCCTCCACAACGTGTTTCATGGCCTTCACATCAATGCCAACCCGGCATTCGTGCTCCACCTGCCTCTGTCTGAACTTAGATTCAACAACATCAAGCTCGGTGATTGGAAACGGGCAAGATGGTAAAAGGTATATATAAAATCAAATGCACATTTTGGCCATCTTTTTTGTCGATAGGATTAGAGATTTTGTACATATGTGCTCTGATCTTCTGCTATTAGTACCATCAGAATTCTTGTTTCCATGGGACGCGTCGTCTCTCGTCTGATGAGATGATCATATCCTATGTTTGATTACATTATGGTGTTTTATCTTAATCCATTTTACGGAAGATTTGATCCTTTAATCCCCGAGTAATATGACTGTTGAACTCAAGAAAATCTCTTGACAAAGTATAAGGTAAACAAGTGTCACATAAATGATATGTGAAATTGGTTAAAAGTTATATTATAAAAGGGTATGAGTTAGTGATAAATGAAGGTCAAGTCTATAAATATGAAATTTGGGCATCATGATTCATGATTTCAATTAATGGACTTCGTACACCCAACTTATGTCACAATGGGCCCTGCCCTAGGGAAAAATGGGCTGGGCCATTTTATGGTTGAGACGAATTACAGCCCAGCTATTGGTCCATCGTGGCCCTACAACAGCCCGCTCATGAATCTAGTTGAATATATGATCATATAAAAAGAAAAAAATCACAGATTAATAAATTGCAATCATACATTTGATAATATAAAAATGTTCAAGTATAATTAATAATTGTATAGGTAAAGAAATTTATTGTACAATTTTCTAGGAAAACTATACAATTATGAAAATATACAGTAAAAAATAACAGCCGATTAGTTTAGTTATTTAATATTTATCACAAGCATAAAATTTACAAATTATTTTATAAGATTCTTATTAGTTATACTGAAATCTAATGTTAAAATTTCAAATTTTCATTTTTCTTAAATTTACCACATAATTGCTCAGTAGGTCTATGTATCAATATTTTCGTAAATTCAAGAATGGGTGCATATCTTTCGCTAAAATAGACTCTTCCACACCTATATATTTTCACATGTGAAGAAGTTCTAATAATGACCCTGAGTGCGACTTATGAAGAACTCTGGAATGGGCCTCTTCTGTTTTCAAACAAAAAAAAAACCTTGTGCAGGACAAAAAAAATCACATTTAAACACAACACTTTCCGAATGGTAAATATATATAATCCTATAAATACAAATTTTCTATAACAACCACTCTAAAGTTTGAATTTTGAACCCTCCAAAATTATCTTTTTCGTGAAGACTCCCGTTGCCATAATTCTTGTTCCTCAGCAAAGGGAAGAATACAAACAACAAGAAGAATCCAAAACACTGCGAAGAAAGCAACAAATCTCAGATTTATGGGGCCGATTGGTAATAAAAACAGTAGTATCTATAAGGATGACAATGGGGCGGGAAGGGTAACGATCAGTACTTGGGAAGGGCCTAATTTAACAGATAAAATAAAAGAATTTAAAATATAATTAACAAATATATTACTTATTAGAATCAATTTTTTATGGAGTTGATAAATGAATTGAACTATATTAGAATTCATTTGTTTAATATACTTACATAGTAATATTTACATATGTATAAAATTGATCTTATTATCTAATAAAACTCCATGTATATAAATTGGATCATCAAATAAAAATAATAATCAAGTAATTAATAATTATTTAAAGGAACTAACATAAATAATTCGTATAAAAAATAGATTTAGAGTAAAATAAAAGGGAGAAAAGATTAAGCTATATATATTTGGAAGTGATAAAAATATTAAAAAAAAGAGAAAAAATTAATTAATTGAGCATCAGATACTGAAAGTGTTAAAGAAAAAAGAAAGAAACTAGGGAGCCTAAATAAAAAATGCTAGTTGTTTTTAAATTGAACTACACCCGTAATTAAAAATAGTCATTTGTTGTGTTAATGTTTAGTTATTTCATTAAATGTTAACGATCAAGAATAATTGTAGGCATGAAAGTTAATTATGATAACTTATGTCCTAACCCTAAGTTGTACTATATCTAGAAATAATTGGACATAGTAAAAACAATACGTCGAGTGAAATCCGCTGAGGTTTCGGTCAACGCCTATTTATAAATATAAATTGATAAGACATATTGAGTTATTCTACATTTCTACTAAATGATGCTAGAATTTTAGAAGAAAAACATTTTATTTGTTGTATTGTCTCAATTATTTCTCGAAAAAGATGGGGCTTAGCAAAAAAAGAAAAAAAAAAAAAAAAGAAACAGCGCGATTAATAATTAACTAAAATTAGAAAGCAACTACCAAACTTTCATTTACAATGCCACAAATCTAGGCAGGACATTGTCTCACCCCTTCTTAGATTACCAAAAGTACCCCTAGCGCTACTTCCAAATTACGTTTCTAGGCTAGAGAAAGATAAAACATTCCAAGGACACAAGTGGATTTTCAAGCAACTCGTTACTACTTGTCGGTGGCCACTTGCTATCAACAGGCTCTTTCCCTCCCTCCACCTTCCGGATCCTCTCCCCCAACCCGGGCCCAACCCGCCACGGAGACTTACCCGTTTTCTGCCCAGATTAAATCCGCCCCAAACCGGTTTCCCGCCGGAATCCATGACGTGTCACCGGAGACCTCGACCTCCTCCCGGCTCTCCCCATTCTCCCTCCTCCTCGCGTGCGGGCCCGACCCGATTCGGGAGGGCTCAGACCCTCGACCAGGAGATCGACCCACCGTCCTTTCCCCGCCCATCTCGCCGGAAAATGATCGATTTTTTTAAACGGAGGAAACCTCGGCTTCCATGGTAGAATCGTGATGCATTTACGCTTAACTTCTCCGTGTCATGACTCCTTCCCCATACAAAACACTACTGGGAGGTAGATTTTCTGGAATTTAAGTCTGATTGGAAATCCGAGTCCGTGTAACCGATGGGGATTAGACTATCTGACTGATAAACTAACATTCTATCTCGAGTTCTTTTCAGATACTTCAGAATGTTCTTAACTGCCGTCCAATGCTCTTTTCCGGATTACTTTGATATCTCCCTACCATGCCAACGACAAAGCAGATATCCGATCTCGTGCACAACATTGCATACATAACGCTTCCGACAACCGAAGCATAAGAAATGCCTTTCATGTCATCTATCTTCTTTTGTGTCTTAGAGCACATTTCCTTGGATAGATGGATTCCATGTCTGAAAGGTACGAAGCTTTTCTTGGAATCTTGCATACTGAATCGCTTCAAAACAGTGTCTATATATGAAGCTTGCGATAAGCCTATCATCATTTTCTTGCGATCTCGAGTGATCTTGATCCCAAGGATGTGCCCGGCTTCCCCTAAGTCCTTCATATCAAATTTGTTTTGAAAGCCATATCTTACCTCGTCGACAACACCTTTACATCGTTCGATGAGCGAATGTCGATCTCACGATAGTACTAAGAATACCAATGCGGTTTCGACATGCTTCTTGTACACATTAACTTTTCAGACTTCGTTTTGATCAAACCCATAAGACTTTATTACTTGATCAAAACATTGGTTCCAAGCTCTGGATGCTTGTTTGAGTCCGTAAATGGACTTCTTGAGCTTACAAAGTAGGTGTTCTTGGCCTTTTTCAATGAAGCCTTGGGGTTGTTGCATATAGATTTCCTCTTCAAGACTTCCGTTAAGGAAAGCCCGTATTGACATCCATTTGCCGATTTCAAAGTTGAGATCTTGTGAGAATCGACAAGAAGAATTCGGATGGACTTGAGCATTCTTTCAATTGAAAAAAAGTTTTTCATGGTCGATCCCTTCTTTTACGAGTATAACCTTTTCGCCAAAAAAGCCTTGCCTTGAAGGTTTCCACCTTCCGTCCGGTCCTCTTTTCCTCTTGTATACCCACTTGCAACCAATGGATTTGACCCTATTAAGTGGTTCGACTAGCTCCCCACTCTGTTATGATCCATAGAACCCATTTCGGGCTTCCATTCTTTGTTTGCCAAGAAATCGCATCCATGTCTTGGATTGCCTCAAATAAAGACGTCCATGGGTGCGATTCATCTTGACCAGGGACTAAGTCCGAGGACTCTCCTACCCCCATGAATCTCTCGGGTTTTCTTACAACCCTCCCACCTCTGACGAGGTTCGGTTGTGTAAGTGTGTGAATTTTGGTATTTCATCTTATCTGATTGGCCTTTGAGGTTAGCCCTTAGCTTCATTTAAGGTAATCTCATTTTGGGTTTTCTTTTGTTCATATAGTCTTCTTCCAAAAAATCTAAAGTGGGTGCTTATTACCACCTTTTGATCTTCGGGACCATAGAACATACACCCTTTTTGTTCCTCGGGGTATCCTATAAACAACCTTAATTACGATCGAGGATCCAATTTTTTAGGCTTCCTTGTCCAACACGTAGGCGGACATCCCCAAATTCTCATGTGTCTCAAAATCGGGCTTGTGGTGGGTCCACAATTCTTTGGGAGTTTTGGGAACCGATTTAGATGACACCAAGTTCAGAATATAAGCCGCTGTTTCTAAGGCATGACCCCGTAACGACTTGGGTAGATCCAAGATAACTCATCATTGATCTAACAATTTCTAAAAAGAGTTTGTTTCTTCGCTCTGCAACCCCGTTTTGTTGAGGAGTTAAGGTGCGATTATTTGGGATACAATCCCTTCATCGACAAGTAGTTCAAAACTCATCATTTGAGGTACCCGCCTCCACGATCAGATCGTAGAGACTTGATACGTTTTCCCCTATGATTATCTGCTTGAGCCTATAATTCTTTGAATTTGTCAAAGGTCTCAGATTTATGCTTCATAAGAAAAATATAGCCGTACCTTGAGTAATCATCAATAAAGGTGACAAAATACTCATAACCTCCTCTTGCTTTGATTGACATTGGACCACATACGTCTGTGTGAACGATTTCTAACACTTCTTTGGCTCTATTCCCCTTGGCTCCGAATGCCCTCTTGGTCATTTTACCCTCCAAACATGATTCGCAAGTTGGGATTGGTTCAACCCGGAGAGACTCCAATGAACCATCTTCTACCAACCTTTGAATCCTTTTTGGATTAATATGTCCCAATCTGAGATGCCATAGAAGTGTCTCGTTCACGTCTGATGAACGTTTTCTTTTATCGGAAACAATTGATGTATTATAGGATGCATTTCGTGAGTGGTGTGCACAGTTAATTGTATAGAGATTATTCGATAATGTTCCATGACAGATAAATTTATCATAAAGAGAAATGGTAACAACTCTGTCAAAAGTAACCGAATATCCATCAAGGTAAAGTTTAGAAACCGAAATCAAATTCTTTCTAAAACTAGGAACGTAAAGAACATCTCTTAAAATTAAAACTCTAGTGGGTGCTCTACAGTATCTCACAATCACTTGTCCGGACTTATCATATGCTGTCAATCATGTCAGCCAATTCCTCCAAAGTCCGACAAATGCTCATTTTTTGGCTGTTAAGCAAATTCTTCGCTATGTTAAGGGCACCATCCATTTTGGTCTCACTTTCTCGCCCTCATCGGACTATTCGATTCTTGGCTACTCCGATGCGGATTGGGCCCGTTGTGTAGAAACAAGACGCTCCACCTATGGCTACTCCATTTTATTAGGAGGAAACCTTGTCTCCTGGAGTGCCAAAAAATAGCCTACTGTAGCTCGATCGAGCTGTGAGAGCGAATATCGTGCACTCGCCAATACTGTGCAAGAGATGATTTGGCTTACTCACCTACTTCGTGAGCTTCGTGCACTACCCCCCTCGCGACCTTTGCTTCTGTGCGACAACAAAAGTGCCTTGTTTTTGAGTCAAAATCCAATTGCACACAAACGAGCAAAACACATTGACATAGACTGCCATTTCATTCGGGAGCTCGTTACAAGTCAGAAGCTAGTTACTCAGTTCGTCCCATCCGAACTCCAGGTCACCGATATTTTCACAAAGAGTCTTCCCCGACCTTCCTTTGAATTTTTGCGATCCAAGCTACGTGTTGATGAGAATCCCACACTTTGCTTGAGGGGGGGTAACAGGGAATATTCTAGAAGTCTCTAGTAATATTTTAGATAATGATAAGACCAAATCAAATTAAATCAATTTGATTTGGCATAATTAATTTGTAATTAATTGTAGATATGTTGTGATCCTATTTCCTTGTAAAGTTGTTGTAATTTTATTATATATAGTGGAAAATCTCCCTCACCAATTCACGGTGAATCAAATTATTTTCTCACACCATCCCATCCCAAACACTAGCCGCTATATTCTCTCTCTTCTCGAATCTTCTCTCACAATTATTGCTTTCTGCAATTCTCTCTGTAATCCATAACTATTGTTGCTCTCTGCAATCCTCTCGATCCTAAACCGCTCTCTGCTCTCTCTTCTCGCTCATCTATATATACATGGAATCCTTTAATCCCAAATCTCCCATCGTTGATTCGTCTCTATATACATGGAACCCTTTAACCCTAAAATCTATTTTTAATTCTCAGATTTGTCATTTACTGTTCATGTCAGTTTTTTTTACTTCTGCAGCATATTATTCACAGGTTATTAATGGTTTAATTAGCACCTTAATAAAGTTGAATTTACTTTACAATAAAGTTGATTTCTCCATCTTACCCCATACACTTTAACATTTATCATTTTTTCTTAAAAATCGAGCACACAGTAACGTAGAAATCAAGTTTGGGACGGAGAGAGTAGAATACAAACATATCCCCGCATTTTGGGATATATATATAATAAAATGTAATTTTTTTTTAAGTCATTAAACTAATTTACATCTTTATAAAAACAACATCGCCAATTCGCCATCTTATTCATCAATGTCAATATCATCGCTAGGCAATACCGACATGAAATGATTTTTAACGATAAAAAAAACGACATGAAATTGCGAATCTTGGTATGAGATATATGTCGCGTGTCTTCACTTTTTTTTTCCCCCTTATCAGATATGTGGTGTGGCTTCACTTTTGATTGTTCAAATAGGATATATATGTCGTCCATGGTTAATCAAGAACATGCATAAATCCATTAGGGGCGTGTTTGAAAAAACATAAGTTTTCGAAACGAGTTAAAATAACTTAACAATATATACCGAGTTAAAATTAGTCGGTCCTTAGGCCGGATACCGAGTTATCGAAAAAGTGATGGTTAGAAAATAACGTAACAATATACACGTGAGTGATCAGACCGTTTCTCTCTTTAAAATAGACTAATATTTTTCTATTATTAAACTGAAATAATGCACAGTAGCTAGTGTCCCTCACAGGAACATGACGGATAGATTAAGTCTTGTATGCACCTTGCACTTTATAGTGTATTTTAGAATTATATAACTTGTTTTGTTGAAATATCAAACTTATTTACATTGAATCATGTAATTATTGTTGAAAATATTTGAGAAAACCGTAGAATAAAATAAAACTCTCAGAGAAATAAATACCGAAAAAAATAAGAAAATCACTTGAGGCATGCAGTAGCACTGTCCTTAAGGATTTACTCTTGTAATCCCCTAGGATTCAACAAGTCTTCTAGTGTAAATTAGGAGCAGAAACAAATAAAATATTAGAGCCCAACAACTTCTAGTGTAAATTAGGAGCAGGAGCAAATAAAATATTAAAGCCCAACAATTTTATGAGAAAAAAAAAAACTGTTGTCTTGCTCTATCATTTTGTCATTTTACAAGAGTGTATCTTTATATAAAAAAATAGAAGCACACGTTGGAAGATAAGTAATGGACTTGTTTTTCCCACAAAATTGCAACAACATTTTAAATAAGTAACTACTTGCCCAAAAATAGGAGAAAAGAAACAAGGAAAAGGAATTGACCGAAATTCAGGTTTTGAAGAAACGCACGTCTGTTTAAAAGATAAGTATTATATTTTTTTGAAACGTAAAAGATAAGTATTATAAGTTTGAGATGAAATGAAGATAAGCATTGTTTTGTTGAGAAGATATAGGAAACAAATTTGTTGGATAAATTTGATAATTGAAAATATTTTTAAAATACTTTAAATTAATTAATTTATTTACAACAATTATTAATATAAAAAATAAATTGCACGATTCAGTGTATACAAGTTGCATAGTTCTACCATACAATATGAAGTGCACGGTGCACCTAATGCACATGGGTCAACAATGTTGATAGCGTGGTTCTACAAAATATTGAGGGTCCATTTGGTATGGGTTTTGAATAATAATAATTGTTTTGAATTGAGACTCCAAGCACTCAACAATGATCCAGGATAAAAAACTAGTACCAGTATCACTTGACCAAAATAAAAGTATTACTTTCTGAACTAAAAGGTATTAGTGCAAAACTGTGTAAAACTTGTAAAAACACCAGGATTTTAAGTAGTTCGATCAGAATGATCTACATCCAAAACTCTCACTAATTCAATCCCTTAAGGCTATACAAGGTTATACAAGTAAGCACTCAGAATTTCACTCTATGAACTTGTTGTTTTCTCTCAACTTCTGTACACAATATCTCACATTGAACTGAATGAATTGCCTAGCTATCAATCACTCCTTGAACCCTGCTATATATATAGTAGTACTGTGGAAAATACCATCTAGAAAATAACAAGGGAAACTGCTCATAAGTGCCTTCAAGTTGCTGCATTGATGTGGATCAAATTGTGTTATAACAGAATCAGTTGCAGCTACTTTCCATCAATTTTTGCTTGTATTGCAAGTTAATCCTCCAGTACATTCATATTGCACACTGATCCACAAACTCTTCTCTATTTGTTCGATGCTACGCTTCTACAATTCTCCACCTTAGCATCAATATAACTAAACTAGCATCACACCATCAGAAACCCTCAGCCCTGCTCACTCAAGGACAGTAAACCAGACTGCATCAGACCAGTCTGATCAGCTGACCAACCAGATCAGTGAAACCCAAAGAGACTAAGACATAACCTGAACTTCGAACTAGGTAATGTCTTAATGAAAGCAACACACTTAGCTTCTGTTGTTGACAAAGCTACCACAGTGAAAACCTCTTTGGGGAGCTAGGTAATGTCTTAGTGAAATCTATATATATATATATATATATATCAAATTATCGTATTGATAATAAATGTTAAGGTGATCAAATAGGAGAAAAATGTTTTGCAAAAACTTATGTTTTTGTAAGGTCCCTCGGTTTGATTCAAGGCGGCTGCTCTTTCTCTTTTTACCACTTTTTTTCAAAATTTTATTTTCTTTCTAAAAAAGAAGGCACTTAAACTTTAAATCAATTTTTATAAATCTTTTACTTTTATGTTATTTGGCAATTTATTGAATAAATATTGTTTAGTAATTCTTTTAGTAATAATTACAAATTCGGGGTGCTTCCTCGTTGATATTTTATTATAAAAATGGAGTGAGTCTACTGTGCATTAAATGTACGGTGCACTCATGTATAAAAATAAATCATTTAGGCCCCGATTGGTAGAGCCTAATAACCCCTAAAAGACATCTTCTATAAAATTATAAATTGATTGGTAGGCAATATTATTCTTCACTCGACCCGCAACTTATCTACTGACCCGCTATTATTTATAGCCCCAATCCCCTTTATGAAAATAATACCACCTCCTCCGTGGTATTATATTAAAGACACTTCTACAGTAAATATTTTTACACATATACCCTGTGTTTTAAAAATCGGGTCCGACCGGCCGGTCGGACCGTGAACCGCCCCTAAAGCGGTCCAATAGAGGTGTATAGAACGGCTATTGGACCGCCCACCTCAAAACCGAAAAACGGCCGAAAAACCGGTGAAACCGAAACCGGTGAACCGCCCGGTTTTCACCGTTTTTAACAAAAAAAAAAAAAGGGCTGCCGTCTTCCGCCGGGTCGTCGCCGAGGCCGACGCCGACGCCTCCAAGCCAAGTCCGCCGCCACAAACCACCCACCATCCGCCCGCCGCCCGCCGACCACAAACCACCGCCACAAACCGCCATTAAACCACCCACCCGCGCCCGCCGGGACGCCACAAAACCACCGCCACAAACCACCGCCACAAATCGCCGCCACAAACCGCCGCCACAAACTACCCACTGTCCGCCGCTCGCCGTCGTCTCTGCCTCCCTCACCCACCGTGTGTATATATGTATATATAGAGAGAGAGAGTAGAGAGAGAGAGAATTTTTTTTTGTGTGTGTATATGTGTTTGCGTGTGTATATGTATATATAGAGAGAGAGTATAGACTATAGAGAGAGGTTAAATTTTTGAGTATATGTATATATTTATATGTAAATTTATATATATATATAGAGAGTTTATGTGTGTATAATATATATATATATATATTATAGTGTGTATGTGTAGTTGTCTATTTGTCTTGGTTTGTGTGTGGGTCTTGATCATGTGTCATTAATTCCTTTATATTCACTTATCATACTCTATATTTTGAATTTTTAAAAATTATGCATATTATATATATATATATATATAATATTTATTATGACGTCATACCGGCTCAATTCGGCTCAATCCGGTCCGACCGGTCCGACCCCGGTCCAACCTTTTTTTGGGGTCGTCCGGCTCAACTTCCGGTTCCGGTTTTTAAAACATAGCATATACCCCTTTGAATAAAACCCCCCATTCACACAATTTTTTCACCCCAAACAAGATGCCATCACCGTGACAAAGAGAACTTCGGCGGCCAGCCGCCGTCACCTGAGAAAATGAGAGTCGACGGACCGCCGCCGTCACCATGAAGCCAAATTGTTGTGCTTTGATTTCCATCTGGGCCTCTTGTTCTGAAATCAAATCGCAACTTGTCGAGGCTACAACCCTAATTCTCTAGCGAGGCCTTAATCAAATGGGTCGCACGCTTATTACTAAAGGGCATTATACCGCGTTTTAACAACAGTGTGCTGCTATTGCAGTTGCTGAGAAACACCTTTTTTAAGGTAAGGTACAAGGTTCGACTCCTACAGTTAGTTTTTTTTTTTTACCCAAATTGTTTTAAAAGTTTGAATGTTTAGAAGTTGAATGTTTCATTATTAAATAATTCCACTTTTCTATTATAAGAAATATTCATATTTTGATTATAGTAAGTTGTCCTTTTTACTCATAGTGAGTTGCACGTTTCAGCTGAAATAGTTGCATGTTTTAGATATTGATAGTTGCACGTTTTTGCTATAGTAATATTTCAGATGATTTAAATTGTTTATTTTTTCTTGAATTAATCGTAGTGTTGACATTGTATATATTGAATTCAACTGCTCTATAACCAAACACCTAGTTCAAAAAAAATATTGAATGATGAGAACAACATATTATGGATTATTTACGATTCAACTACAATAGTTGTGTACTACATTATAACTCCTGGAGCCAATAATACAAAAATTATCTCCCCAAATGAAAGTTAGCTGAATGACAACAAATAAAACTAAAAATATACTTCAAAATATGTATTAATGAAAAACACAAGCGAATTTGCTTTGATCCTCCTCTTCAGCAATACATGTAATATGGCATGGCTTGTTCCATTAAAAAGTATATGCTTTCTCAATAATATCAGATTTTAATTTATTCAAATTTGCTAGCACAATACTTATAACAAATGCATGCAATTAGTTATAACAGAAGAGTACAACTAGTTATAACTGAAGCGTGCAACTACTTATACCAGAAGCATGCAACTACTTATAACAGAAGCGTGCAACTACTTATAGCAGAAGTGTGCAACTACTTATAACAGAAGCGTGCAACTACTTATAACAGAAGCGTGCAACTACTTATAACAGAAGCGTGCAACTACTTATAACAAACAAAAAATTTCTAGAATTCTTAGGAGTACATCTTTGATTTTTACACATCTCTCTGTTCATCTAAAATTGATAGAAAAATCACTCAAACTGATCCCAATGTTAGATTAAAAAGTTGCAGAGTAGAAATTTTAGAAGTATACTCAGGAGTACATAATTTAGTATCACCATTTCTAATATGATTTTGTAATCATATGAACTGAATCTTAATTGGATTTTATCTTTCGTTTTCTTTAATCTAGAGTTCTTTACTGTCTTCAAATGAGATCAGGAATGATGGAGTTGCTATAAGATTTAATTCACTGACACAAGTGCATTTCGTAAAATACAGGACATGTTCTCACTTAAGCTGCATCAAGAAGAAAAAGGCTCTTTGTATTGTACATCACTCAGTAATTTATCTACACAATTCTAAAAAAAAAAAGAAAAGATTACTACAATGGAAATTATGTTCGAACAAGAAACAAATGTCGTGAATTTATCAATTAATTTTTTTTTTAGAGATAAAGAGGTACTGGAAAGTTTGCAAGCCTTTGTAAAGAGAGAGTATGAGGATGCAGAAACGCAGATACAAATTCGAATGAAAATAGTTTTATATATTTGACCCATATTTAATAGCTGGGTAGGGTGAAGGTGAGTGCACGGATCTTGGGCCTGTCTTGTGGAGTTCATATATGAGACCTTGCCAATTTGGTGCACTTGAATTTAATTTCAATTTGAATGAAGCATCAATCTACATCCTACACACTAAATAATGAACCCTAAATCATGAGTTATTTAGGCCGGGTGAACCATGAATCACTCGGGCCGAGTGAACCATGAACTTCTCCGACCGGGTTTGTGCCAGAGTCGAAGAAAAAAAAAACTAAAACTGAAATTAAAGTTAAAAACAAACTGAAATTGAAAAAAAAAAACTAAAATTGAATATTTTTTTTTTGAAAAAGAGCTCTAAACTTAAATTGCACCAAATTAATTTGGTGCAAATGGTGCACAGAAGAATTTGTCATAAATTATAAATTATATTTATAGATGGTTAAGACATAAACAATTAATTATATTTTATATAATAAAAAAATATCAAAAATTTAATATCTCAATCAAATTCGTTAGTTGAAAACAGTTCTCCAAAATGGACTTTGCAAAAGAGACGGTCTATTGATATAATTCAGAAGAAAATTATAAGAAATTATGTACAAACATAATTATTAATTTTCATGATTTGCAAGAGAGACGTCAAAAGTTTTTAAATATAAGAATATATTTATATATTTAACAACAAATATTAATATATTTTGGATAAATATAAAATATTTAAATTTTATTATTGAACATATTTTAATGTTGAACGGTATGAATTGGCCCCCTCCCAAAATCTTGCTCCGCCCCTGATTATACTGTAGCAGTTTGATTTGTAAACAAAATTCCTAAAAGTTATGTTAATGTAAAAATAAAAAAATAAAAATTATGTGGAAAATAAATTCAATGTTCGGACCTAAGTTCCACGAAGACATGAAAAAAAAAAAATGGGATAAAACCTATCCCAACACTACAAAAAATTAGAAGAATATTCCAAAAAATAGAGAATTGCCTAGAGAATATTTCAATTGTCTAGCCATTTTTATCATAGGTAAATTTGCCTACGAAATGTAATTCGTAGGTAAATTTATTTGTAAGTCATTTCTAAACCACAAATATAATTGTCTATAAAAATATAAGTTACCTAGGGAATTATCTTTTGCAGTTAATTAGTTTGCCTACGAAAATTAGGATTGTGTAGATAGTTTTATGGTAGGTAATTTGTTTGTCTAGGAAATGGTTTTTTGTAGGTAACTTTTCATAGATTTTTTTGAAAATTGGTAGGCAAATCCTAGACAATAGTCACTTTTAATGACCAAATTATTTTTTAGGAAAATTTTATAGGCATTTGGAAATTTTGGTAAACAATTCTTCATTTTCTTGTAGTGAAATGACTATTAGCAAAAAAAGAAATAGTAGTATTTTTGTTAAGTTCAATTTAATCATTTTTAAGTAATTGAGCAGAAATCATAGTTTTCACTTAATAAATATTTTACTAGTCAACTTTGTATTTATAATCAACAACTCAATATACAAATGGCCCGCAGTAAATAATACACTCAATTTATGCCACAAGTGACATATAAAAAATTAATAGCGTAATGACATATCACGAAACAAAAATTAACTGCAACCAACATGCTACTAATAATAAAGACAAAAATTTGTATAGACATGATTCATGCTATGAACTCCGTTATTTAAGTATCACTGTTATATATAAAAACTTTCACTGTTATGTATACAAATTATCACTGTTATTAATAAAAATAATCACTATTTAGAAAATGATTTATATTTTTAAACAATAAATTTTTTTATGAATAACAATGATAGATTTTACACATAATAGTAATAGAGTTCATGTGTGAACCTGATTCATATTAGCGTTACTGAATAATAAATATGGAGACAATAAATGAACAATATCAACTCCCTTAGGATTTCATTATTATTGATTGTTGTATTTAATTTAAGTTGAAAAATCAGCCATCATGTAATTAATTCATTTATATCAACTCCCTTAGTATCTTATACTCCTTGTACGTCACTCAGACAGATGGATTTTGAACAATCATATCTAACGGATTTTGTTGAAAATAAAATGTTAAATAAAAATATATGTTAAATTTATCCAAAGAAAAAAGGTAAACTGAGTTATCGGGCAATCTCCCCGGATTATATGATAGATACTATAATTGTAAATAATATTATAAATTTGTATTGTTTTGATTTAATAAAAATGATATTATGATTCGTATTGTTTGATTTTTTAATTTATAAATGGAAACAAACGTATATTCTCTTTTGAGAGAAAAACAAAGATATATTCACTCACTCGAAACAATGCGATATTTCTATTTTTGGCAACAGATAATGATATCCTCCCATCAAATATATAAATAACATTTTTAAATCCAGAATCCAATCACATTAAAAAAAATTAAGACAAAACGGGTTTAATAATCGGTGTTACAAGTCACAACCTGTATCGCATTCGCCGCGAATGCAATAACAAAAAGTGCCAGCCCAACAGTCCCGATTATTATTATTACAATACGACACACAATCTTCGTGCTTAACGCATTTTGGAATCGCATTAACTCCTATTTCCTCCCTATCTGCATAAAATTACAACATATCTTTAATTTTCATCATAATAATATATATAGTGATGATTCTTTTTGGATCTCAATTTGGGAACAACAACCTCTCAATCGTATGCTCCCAATTAGGGACGTATTCCTAAAATATTTTGTGTGCATTTTATATACTCGTAGCTTTCTATAGTTTATTTGTAGTTATAAAAAGATTTACAGAAAACATCCCACAAAATAATATGCTTTAAAAAAATGACTCTACTACTACAACAAATACGAGGATCGATCTAAGAAATAAAAAATAGAATTACCAGATATTGAAGCCGTGAGAGTGGCTAAAAGAACGAAAAGAAGAACAACTTTGGTCATTTTAATTTTCTTGTAAAGTGGGGAATTGGAAATTAATGGATTGAGACTTGAGAGGGGCAATGTAAAGTTTGGATATTTTGATATGCAAGAAATTGTGTGGCTTTTATAGAGTAATTTGAATGAATATGGGTCATATAAGGAAATGAAAAAGCTTTCCAAAAAATAAAAGAAAAAGAAAATCACACTATTAAAAATTTGATCTATAGATTAGTGTCGGACGGGAAATTCTGTAATTAAAAGTCATTAATTAATGATAAGATTTTAACCTTCAATAGCAAGATTTCCTCTTATTTACTTGTCATAACTGTCTTTCTAGATTTCTAGATAAAAATATTTAATGATAGAAAATGAATCTTTATTCTTTATATCTAAAGACATTCCAAAATTATGAAAAATCATGTTATTATACAACCGTTGAAGCAGAATCGCCTACCAAAATATTTAATTACAATGATTGCTTCTCATTATATGTTTCCTCATTAATAGTTATATTACATTAATTACGACCAAAACTATAATAATTTCAAATAAACTCTAAAAATTACAAATATTTTATTCAAACAAGTGCATCTACACCAATCCATACATATTAAATTCGCAAAAACTTATAATGAATATGAAATTCTGTCAATAAAAGTTAGAATTTATATTTCTTCTTCCCCGTCCACTCAAATCGATAATTATTTAATAATTAATTTTTATCATTTATAAATATTATATTTATATTTATATTTATTATAAATTGGTGTTTTGAGAGAAAAGTCGAGCGTGAATAGAATTATCAAAATAATAATTTGTATTAATGGTAAATTGGTGGCAAAATGCGGTTGAGGTGCTATCTATGCCAAAATAATGATTTGCATCCACTGGCGGACACACATTGAGGCAAGAGGGGGCAAGTGCCCTGCCTCAATTTTACAGATGTTATGTATATTTAATATGTTAAAACAATTCTTGATTTCATGTTTAGCCTTATGGTAAGTTAGTTTCTTTTGCATACCCATGATTGTGGGTTCAAGCCCTACTTTTTCCGGGCATCTACATTATTTTTTATTATTTTGTTTATTAATTCATATGCTTAATGAAAGTCTACTACCTCTTAGCGGAAAGTTCCTTTTAATGGTACAAATTATATTTCCTTTTTTATTTGCTAACCAATATAAGTAGTGTAATATTTTTCTTTATAATGTTATAAATTTTTTATAATTGTCTTAAATATATATAAACATAGGTAAAAAAATTATAATTATCTTAAATGTATATACAACATATGTATTCTTGCGTGAGATGAGATGGTGGGAGAGTTCTTTAATTAACAATTAACACTCACTCCTTACAAAATGTTAAAACATCATTCTCATATTATGTTTTATATCACTGTAAGATTGATTCATGCAAGACGTACTCTACATTATAATAAATAATTTTTTGCTACTAAATTTGAAATTAATTATATATATTTATTTTTTATAGTAAAATTTTGTGCCCCTCCTGAGTTCAATTCCTGTGTCCGCCCATGTTTGCATCAATGGTAAATTGGTGGCAAAATAGGGCACGAAATTAATAGCGTATCCGTGTTGTTATGCCTTTCAAAATAAATTAACACATTATGTATTTTAGAATTAGGGAGAAAATTATATTGGACAAATTCCCACTTATTTTTGGATTGATTTATTCTTTAATTATCAAATTAAATTGGACAAAATTTCACTTATTTTGGGATTAATTTATTCTTTAATTATCAAATTAATTGCAATTTGGATCTAATACTTATATGCGGACCAAATTCAAATCTAATAAAATCTCACTTATTTTGAAATTAAATTAATATTTATCACATATTGGCGTATTGAGAGAAAAGTCGAGCGTCAATAAAATTACCTAAATAATAATTTGCATTAATGGTAAATTGGTGACAAAATGAGGTTGAGTTGCTATACCAAAATAATAATTATCATTAATGGTAAATTTGTGGCAAAATAGGGCAAGAAATTAATAGCGTGTTTTGTTATGTCTTTCAAAATAAATTAACACGTTCTGCATTTTAGAATTAAGGAGGAAATTAAATTGGACAAAATCCCACTTAATTTGGGATTAATTCTTTAATTTTCAGATTAATATCGGATCTATTTTTTAAAAATAAATTAACACGTTTTGTATAATAATAATAATAATAATAATAATAATAATAATAATAATAATAATAATAATAATAATAATAATAATAATAATAATAATAATAATAATAATAATAAGCATGTGATATAATATGTACATTGTACAATATGTTAAAATAATATTGGGCGCTAAATCTGATGAAATAGATTTGGCTAATCTAACTTGGGAACAAACCTATGGCCCTCTAGTATTGTACACTACATAAATTATTTTTTCTTTTATTCAACTGCACGTATTTTATATCTAATACGTATGATTTAAATATATATATATTTAATTGATATATAAATAGTAATAATAATATTTTATTTATTTATTTTATCAAAAAAGATGTATTATTCACACTATAAGAAAGAGGATAAAAATTATACCCTATACACAACCTAATTGCAAAATCAACAATATTATACACTAAGGCCCGATTGGTAACCCTATAAAAATTGTAGAAATAATTGTTCCATGACTATTTTAATGAGGAGAAATGCTACTAAATTGATTGATAGGAATTATTAAAAAGAGGATGCTTAAAAGTTATATGTTAATTATGTACTAACTACTAATAACTAATTTTGTCCGATAAAAAAAAAAGATTGTATTAAAAGTGAATAAAAAAATAAAAAATTGAAATATTAACAAATTACTAATTTATCCTCCATCTTCCCGTAGCACACCATCATCATATTCAACACATCCTTCATAACAAATTCAACAACAAATTCCGTAGCAAAATTAATCAACAAATTCCCGTAACAATTTCCTCCAATATATCATCAAAATTCCAATTTCCTCCAATGACATTATTTCACGTTTAGGACACTACACTTGAATTCGTAATATCAAGATCAATTAACCTTCCACAATTTAAACAAAGTTTTTACTATCCTTCCAACCTTCCATTTTTCCAAGTATTTGCAGATACGGAAGTCACAGTTTCAATATCCATAACCCTTATGATTACCCAAGATCTAAACAAGAATTAATAAAACATTGTGCACAGCAGAATAAAGAAGAAGGCATGGTTGAAGGGAGGCAGCAAGAGCTACAGCCATGGCTTCTCTCAATCTCAGATCCAATCATTGGTTGCTCTCTCTCACACACTCATTCCTCCCCTCAGACTTGATGATGATACTCCCACCAGTATTCAAGATTTGCCGACTCAGGCTTTTTACAAGTATGAAGGCCCTCAAGATATAAATTCCAATTTCAACATTGCAAACCCAAATACTCAGAAATTCCAATTTCAACATTGCAAGACAAAAACCCAGAAATACCCAGAAATACCATCTTTCGTTTCTTTCAGAGGATTACATCTTCAAATTTGGAAATTGATTCAATCGGGAAATACTCACAAATCTTCAAAGACCCAGAAACCCAAACACTCAAATACTTAGAAATTGATTCAATCTTCAAATTGATTCAGAGGAATAGCAAAAACCCAAATACTCACAAATCGGGAAATTGATTCAATCAACACAGCATCGCCGCTCCGCCAATTTCGCCACCTGCTCTCGCCTCGTCAACAAACTCTATTTCCGGCTTCCAATTTCTCCTACATCGGCGCCAAATCGGGGAACCGGGGGCGGCGGAGAAGAAGGTGGGTGCGGTGGCGGAGAAGAAGGTGGGTGCGGCGGTGGAGAAAAAGATGGATGGGCGGCGGAATTATTTGGGGTAGAAGAAAAAAAATAAAAATTCGATGAAAGATGAATGTGGAGCAAAATAAATAAGGGTGAATTTGTAATTTTGGAACACAAAAAGCACTGTAAAAGTCGGTTAATTATAATACCACCTTGGAGGTGGTATTAAATAAGAGTTTTATCAATTCAGGGCCTGAAAGATGGTAAATCTATCAATTTAAGGTCTGAAAGATTTTTTCTATCGATTCAAGGCCTGAAAGATAGAAAACTATCGATCCAGGGCCTGAAAGATAGAATCTATCAATTCAAGACTTATAAATTTTAAGATCATGTTTGACACTAAATCCCTAAACCCTAAACCCTAAACGATAAACCCTAAACCATGAACCCTAAATTCCCCTAAATCGTAAACCTTGAACCGTAAATCCTAAAAAAAAATGAGAACATGAAATAAGGATATGGAATATAAGTGTCAAACATGGCCTTAAAATGTGTGAGCCTCAAATTGATAGTTTTTATCTTTCAGGCCCTGGATCAATAGTTTTTTTATCTTTCATGCCTTGAATCAATAGAAAAAAAATCTTTTAGGCCTTAAATTGATAAATTTATCATCTTTCAGACCCTGAATTGACATTTTCCTTACTAAATAAAGATAAATGAACAGTGATTCAGGAGTTAAGGAAGGGCGGGCCGACTGTCTGGGACCGGGCTGAGAATTTTATTTTATGAGCTACCAATCAATTCATAAAATTAGTAGCCAACCTTTTAGGGGTTATAAACCCCTGCCAATCCGGGCTTAAGTCTCAAAATAAATTGGAGTTTGAGATTGTAAAGTCCCAAGTCTATCTGGATAGTCGAGAAACGAACGTACCCATGAGAGTTAATTTAACCATTGTATCTGTGGATGCTCTAAAAAAGCTGCTCCTCTAAATTCACGTCAAATGCTACATTAATTAATGGGGTGGGTCCCCACGTAATTGCTAAATCTGAACTCTTGGATTGTTTGCTTAATCTAATTAGTAATTAGATGTACTCCAGTGTGTTTTCTTCGTTAAAAAACATTATAATTATAATAATTTTGTAATTCTTGGTCTGAAATCCAATGGAAAATATAGGCTTATAGCTAGACTGTACATATACCTCAATTTGTGATGCTGCGTGCATAAATAATTTCTCTGCTGAACGTAATAAATTAAAGAGTTAATTGTAAAAAAGGATTTATTTTATAGGATATTTATTAATAACAATATACTTATTATATATTAGCACATACCCCCGAGATTTAAAAATATTATTTTATTATTAATTTTAAATTAAATATTTAATTAATTTGATTAATTCAATTAGATATCATACTCATTTCAATCTTATATATTATTTACATAATACATGTTGTTTTAACATTCTTACCCCTCATTATCTCATATATATCCCTCATGATTATTTTCATGGTTATTAAAAAAATATTTTTCTATAAATATGTTGTGTGAATAATTTTTCCAGTCAATATTAATTATTGTTTGAAATATTTAATTATAAAAAATTTAGGCTAATGTTAACATAAGAAAATCTAAATGACCATAAAAATCAATTGTTATGGGTATATATGATAATAATCGAATAACCCGCGAATTTTCATGATTGAAAAAAAAAAATAATTTATAATATTATTTAGACTAAATATTTTAAATATTTAATTAATATGATTAGTTTAATTATAGATATAATATTTTAAAAATATTTTATGTGTATAATATACTCGCTTCATTTCGAGCAATAATCTTATCATTTCGAGCAATTCAAAATTACGTCAACTCAAAGAGAAATACTCTATAATAAATTATTTGATGGAAAAGGGGTGCACTAATACAAATTTGGGCTTGGACAACTGTTAAAAATGACCTT
This sequence comes from Stenogyne calaminthoides, assembly GCA_037126765.1. Taxonomy (NCBI): domain Eukaryota; kingdom Viridiplantae; phylum Streptophyta; class Magnoliopsida; order Lamiales; family Lamiaceae; genus Stenogyne; species Stenogyne calaminthoides. Next base: position 2,867,836 of record JBBCBC010000021.1, on the reverse strand, counting down.
GGAGAGCTGTTATAACCGTTCTCCAAAGAATACCGTCAAGCTTGGACAATGACGATAAAAAACCGCTGTGTCAAGAAATCGATTTTGACAAATGGTTTTTAACGCATTCAAGGAAGTCACTTGGAGAGCGGTTTTCCGTCTAAGATATACACTCTGACATCGACGTCGTTTTTAACCGCTCTCCAACACTTAAAAAAAAAATAATAGATTTCTAGGCACGGACCCACCAAACATCTCATATATAAGTCATCAAGCCTCCCAATTAATTGAGGCAATTATTCACTCCCATGGGGGACCGAACACGGGACCTTGGGCGCCTAAGTGGGGATCAATTCGCCAAAGACTATTTTCAACATTTACTTAATGAAATTAATTCTATATGTCCTAAAATTCGTTTTTTTTACAATTTTTTTTAAATTCTTTATTTCAATTATCTTATTTATTAATTCAATCACACTTTTATATAATAATAATTTTTTTATATAAATTTAAATTAAATTATATTAAAATTATATTTTTTACTTGTTTTTTTTTAAAAGTACACTACGTACATTTCTTTTAAACTTGTAATACTTTTCCTTCTAAACAAGTAATATACTTTTTTTATCTTAATAAGTAATATTTTTCTTTAAACAAGTAATACTTTTTCTTCTAAACAAGTAATATATATTTTTCTTTAAACAAGTACCTTTCTATCTAAACAAGCTAGTTATACTTTTCTATTTAAACAAGTAATTCTTTTCTTTAAACAAGTAATACTTTTTCATCTAAACAAGTAATATTTTTCTTGCGTTTATTTAATGAAATTTGTGAGGTCCTGATTAAAACCGATTTTACGCGTGCGGAAGCGAAACATGTCACGTGATGCATATAAAAACAGGGGTGAGGGAATGGTCAATACTAATTTTTTGCTTTTAAGAACGATGTGTGCTGTTTTGCTTATAATGGGATGCATATGACAAGTATAAACATAAAGCAAAGATAAAGAACACACAAGATTTTATAGTGGTTCGTATTTAAACCCGTCTTACGTCCACTCTTCCCTTAACACAGGGGGAACCTTAACCGAACTTAACTCACGTCTTATATCCCTCACGGGATGGCCGAGATGTTTACCGAGTTCGCACTCAAGCGGGACTTATCACCCTCACGGGATTGCCGATAGATGTTTACCGAGTTCACACTCAAGCGGGACTTATCACCCTCACGGGATTGCCGATAGATGTTTACCGAGTTCACACTCACCTACAAACTTATCCTATCAAACTGATTTGGGTAAGGTTTGTTTGGTTTTCAACTAGTTTGAGATTTTCCCTTACATTTGTTTAGCCTCAATGCTAAGGATGGGAAAAATCTCTAAGCTAGGATATAACATTTGTGCTTAGATCAAGGTAGAACACTCTTGAATATATCGTGTATCTCTCGCTCTTGTGTTCTATGGTGGAGATGCTTTCGATGATTTGCACCTTTGTAGTTATGTTGAATGTCTTAGTCGCGGTACTACGATCGGGCCATATTTCGGGACTCGCGTCATCGCACACGACCTTGGTAGGGAACCTCTTGGAACCCATATCTTCTTAGCTCAGAGCATCGATGGTGTTTTTCACACACTTTTCTCACGCATCCACGCTTGATAATGAAGGAAGAACTTGTATTTATAGTGTGGATTTGAATATTTACCGTTGGAGAGAATCACATTCAAATCCATACTACTCTATGTAACTTTGCGGCTTTTTCGGGCTTGTCGTCTTCTCTCGTTGGTCCCGTCGAAATTTGAATCTACTTGGCTATATTCTTGATTTCTTACGAGTCTCTCTAACGGTTATATTCCTCGAGGGATCTTCGAGTCTCGGGATCTTGATTCTATCCGAGCCTTGAGTTATCCCGAGCCTATCCGAGCCTTGAGTTATCGAAATCCGAACCCCGAGGTTATCGGGAGTTATCGAGCGCCCGAGGTTATCACGAGCCTTGAGTTCTTGATAACTTCTTGAGTCTCGGGTTCTTGATTCGTGAGGACCGAGTCTCGGGTTCTTGATTGGCCAGACTTCTCTTGGCGGACCTTATGCGATCGGGCATCTTGACACTCGGGCTTCTTGAGTTCGATTCTATGAATTCGAGACATCGACCCTCGAGTCACGTTATTTTCGCTTATCGATTCTTCTTGACTGATCGTCGGCTGTTGATCGATCAACATATCTTCAGGATCATCTCAGGATAAGATCGGTCATCCGCGATCAAGTTAAGATATCGATTATCATATCCGATCTCGATCACGCGTCGATCTCGATCATCTCATCCTTTCATCTTCCGATCCAGAACCTTCTCTTCCGATTCTTTGGCTTTAGCTTTTCTTCACATCCGATTTAGACAAAGACATCAAATTTAACTTCGTAACTCATCTATCTCATTCGATCTCGATCATTCTGCCGTCTATGACCTCGGCTCGATCTCGATCTTCTTCTTCGATTTCGTGAGTTCCCCCTCAATTTGTTCTTTCGTTCCCCCTTAACTTGTTATATTTGTTTAGCTTGAATAACACAAGTTAATAATGTTTTGGCATAAATCATCAAAATTAAAATATCCCAACAAAATTAATTCTATATGTTCTAAAAATCGTTTTTTCTTACAATTTTTTTTAAAATTCTTTATTTCAATTATCTTATTTATTAATTCAATCACATTTTTATATAATACTTTTTTTTATATAAATTTAAATTTAAATTAAATTATATTAAAATTATATTTTTTACTTGTACTTTTTTTTAAAAAAGTACTACCTTTCTTTTAAACTTGTAATAATTTTCCTTCTAAACAAGTAATACTTTTCTATCTAAATAAGTAATATTTTTCTTTAAACAAATAATACTTTTTCATCTAAACAAGTAATACTTTTCTTTAAACAAGTTATACCTTTCTATCTAAACAAGTAATACTTTTCTATTTAAACAAGTAATATTATGAACAAATTTTACATAAGAGTTTGTGTTAATCTCATTATATAAGACGAATATTAAAAAGAAATAACATAGAATTTAAAGAATAAAATATTTGAACTGTACCTAAAAAGAATTTACAAATTAAAACAAAAAAATAAAACAAAAAATACAAGCTTTACAAAAAAAAAAAATTAATTCACTTGGAGAGCGGTTATGAACCGCTGTCTAAGCTTTGATCTTGGACATCGGTTTTTAACCGCTGTTTTTTTTTTTTTTTTAATTTTTAATAGAACCGCTCTCCAAGGAACCACTTGGAGAGCTGTTCGAAAAAAGGGCTGTCCAAGTGGAGTTCTCCAAGCTCAAATGTGTAGTAGTGGTGGCCAAATACTGTAGACACGGAGATTAAAAAAATGTGGGAAATAATAATATTAAATGGTGTAAAGTTGGTAAAGTTGGTTTGGTGGAGGGAAATGATAGTATTAAATGGTGTAAAGTGGGTTTGAATGAGGAAAATAATAATATTAAATAGTATTGAAAGTTGATTTATTTCCTTTTAAGGAAATGACCAAACAAAAATAAAAGACAACTAACTATTTACGGAAAAGGGTCAATCAAAATTAGGACGAATGGAGTATTTCTTTATCTAAAAATTTAGCTAATTTCAAGATTAAAATATCTCCTTGAAATTCAATAGATTCATAAATTTTGATCGAGAATTATTTGATCTGCAACTACATTAATTGTAATATAAAATAATAAAATCAGATTATATATTCAATACAAAATCAAGTTAAAAAATTATTAAAATTAGAAACGAATTCATAACTCAAATTACTTACCTCAATACTCCATGCAATATATACAAAACGTGAATATTAATCGCTATGAATAAATTAGAAGAAACCCTTCCTTGCAATATACATAAAACGTGAATACTAATCGCTATAAACAAATTAGAAGAAACTCATCTACAACTAATTTGATCAACACTTAAATTACTTATCTTAATACTTCGTACAGTAAAAAAAAACTTCCTACAATATACAAAATAATTACACAAATGCAATAAACATTCATCACAAATTCTTAACTCAAATTACTTACCTCAATAATCTCTGCAATATATACAAAACATGAATATTAATCGCTATAAACTTTAGAAGAAACTCTTCCACAACTAATTCAACACTCAAATTACTTACCTTACTTCGTGCAATATTTTAAAAAATAAAATCTCAATGGTAAAAAACATAATCAATTCATAACTCAAATTACATATCTCAATACTCCCTATAATATTAAAAAACTAAAATCACATTAATGTTGGGTTATGGAGCCTGAGTTGGGGAAGGAGTCCAGGGAGCAAGAGGCGCTCGACCAGTTGAGGTCGAGCACTTTCGCTCGACCAAGGAGCGAGGTCGAGCGCGTCCAATTTCAGGGAGGACAAGGCACTCGACCAGTTGAGGTCGTGCACTTCCGCTCGACCAAGGAGCGAGGTCAATGCGATCCGGGGGTTTCGGCGGGATGGGCCAAATCTAGGGTTTTGGCCCAGTTTCATCTTTAAATACCTATTGACTTGTTGTATTTGTTAATCACTCGAAATTTTAGTATATCTCCTGGCTTGGTAGTGCCCCCAGACGTAGTCATTCCTGACGAACTGGGTAACCAAATTTGTGTTCTTTAATTTTTTGTTCTCTCAATTTCTCCATAATTGTAGTTTAATTCCTAACAACTGGTATCTTGAGCATCAGGTTCTGAGGATCTGGTGGGAGCAATTATGATGGCTGAAGGGAAGTCGCCTGTTGAGAAATTTGATGGAATGAATTTCGGATTACAAAATTGCAGACGAGGATTACGTGCAGTAATGATCATATCAACCTTTGGAGTTAAAACCGGAAGATATGGACGACGAGTGGAAGGCCGGGACGGAAAGGCGATGAGTGTGGTTAAATCTATCGTTATCCGAGAACGAACGCCGCCCTACACACAAAGAAAAGTAAAAACCCACGAAGGAGATGTTGGAGATTATTTGAGATGTATGAAAAGCCGTCCATCCGCAACGAACAAGGTTCATCGATGACGGAGGCTTTTCAACCTAAGGATGGCGAGAGGATCTTTGTGGTAGCCAATCATCTCAACGAGTTCAATATGACCATAGCCCAATTGAGCTCTGTTGAAATTGATTTTGATGATGAGGTTCAAGCCCTAATTTTGTTGTCTTCTTTACCAGAAAGTTGGAGTGGGACCAGAACGCATTTGTTAGTGCTTCAGCAGGTAAAATGAAATTTAAATTTGATGAGGTTAGAGATCTGATCATGAGCGAAGAAATTCACGAAAAGAATTGGGTGTGGGTCGGGATCGGCCTTGAAAAGAAAAACAGAGCGCATCGTAATCCAAAGG